>CM061048.1:42205192-42587697 GCA_030762985.1 Adelphocoris suturalis
ATGAGTGATACTACAAAATTTCATCTTTCGATTTCCCTTTTTTTTGGTTGAGAAAATTTTGGCTTCAGTTGGGAATTTCATGATCTCCCCCCCCCCCCTCTCCCCTCACTATTTTTGTCCAGCGACTTCCCTGATCTCACCTCCGGATTTACCATCGGCTTGAATTATGAAAAACCAATCTCCGCAAATCTCATCAAATCGAAGCAAAATTGCCCAAGTTTTGATTTTTACTAGGATCGGCGAATGAATGGTTCACCTCAAACACGCCAAAGCATTGACCAATGACTGTACGGCTAGTTGTTATCAATCTTTGTTCCTTGTTGTTTTGCTTACATTTACCAAATAGTTGTTATGGGAGGGTAGTAGAAAGTAAGTCGTAATCATTATCGACAGTTTACACAACTAGGATTCACGATTTTTTACTTATGAATATGATGTATATGTGTTTGTGTGTGGTATTTTGACATCAGTGGCTGTATATGACCAGGCTTTTTGTTTTAATTTACGCTGATCTGTTGTTGGCCCCTTTTTGATCAATTTTGATTGAGTCTGGCAGTCATTTTACCCCTGATTACGTCTGCCAGGCATAATGATTTCTCATTAGTGCCGTATATTACGTTTCGACACCATTTTCATCCATGTTTTTCCCTAAAATGGCTAATTTGACCAACTATTATTGTGGGTAACTACCTCAAGCAAATATGTAGCCAGTTTCTTGTCTAAGATGGCTTGAATGGACGTTCGTCGCCTTTTCGGAGGCTCTTCGCTCGATATTTTAAGACACGTGGGATAATCTTTTCTGATTTTCTTTACAATGGCATACGGTGAATGCAGCATATTACTGTGACCTCTTAGATGAGGTTAGAGTCGTTTATCGAAGCAAAAGGCGACGAATGTCAACCGCCGACTAATGATTACAAACACGTTGGTTGCAGACATTATTGTTTCTGATGCAATTAAAAAAAAAAACTTCCCTTTTGATAGGGAAAATGTGTAGAGAAGTTGAGTAACTATGTTGAATAGTGAGATTTATTTGGTTTTGCATATACTTACATTTAATTAGATTTTTTAAAGCGGTTTAAATTTGATCCGCTAAGTTACATAAATGAAAAACCAATAAGGATGTAATAAAAGTTATTATAAGAATATAATTATTTATGTTGCCTGATGATGTTGAATGCTGATGTTATTGATGTTGATTGATTCTACCTACACGACACCTGAAAATCAAATCGAAATCAAACTGCATACTGTTCTGAAGGGTCTTAAATCTTGAATGTGAGACGAAATTTAGATTCTGTGATCTCATCTTCTGAAAGTAATAAAAATGTTTTCCCAACGTATAAGGTATAACGATAATCTTCTCCTACCTTGATTCATGTTATAGTCTTCATGTGTGGTTTTGTAAAAATAAAACACCAAAGTGTTGCTCTTCATGTTCATCTATCTTATGATTTTATTCTATCAATACAGCGAAATCCCATAGACGATCCATTCGCATTTTAGATTAACTCTACGTTTTTCAGTGACAAGCTGTTAACCTAAATAATAAAATTTCCTCCTATCATTCTCGACTTCTTCAAGCTTGGCTTCTATATATCACCGGTATATCAATTAATCCTTAAAATTATCGAAATCCCACTGTTGACGTAACCCGCGGGCGTTACTCTTTTATTTTCGTTCACACGTGTTTACTTGCGTGATGCTCGACGGAGGGATCCGAAAAAAGTACAATGACCACTATTTCGGAACGATCATCACCCTCATTCCCATAGAAGAAGTTTCAAAGCCGAAATAAAGACAATGGTCAGGGAGAGGGATTCGACTATATAAGGTCGGTAATGCGTGTGTGAACGCAAGCATTCACCCTCGCACCTTATACTCACTCAGCGTTCGCTTGTTCTCAAGTTTCCGCCGATTTTTCGACATGAACGGATTCGTATTCTTGGTCGCATGCCTTCTGGGAGTTGCCGCTGCGTACCCTCAGTACTACCACGAAGGATATGGCGGTGATGAACATCACTATGTCGATGATCACTACGTGAGTAAACAAGTTATGGTGGTCAGTTTTCCAATTTTGCTGCCTTCCAGCCGACACTAGGCACTGTTGTCTCTTGTAAGTAAAATGCTTATGGACCTAAGCATAACTTGGTAAGCACACCTTTATGGGCAAATCTCAAGACACAATCATTCATCTGTTCACCGTAAATTACTGTTTTCAAAAGAGCATTGTCATTATTCATCGAGATTGTTTCATTTCGATGTGATTCCTAGGATTTTTGAGTACCTACTAGTCCGAAATGAACTCACAATATCTTTGTGGTACATGAGTAGATTCTGCGTCCTTTGTGAGAAATCCCATTAACTACTGTAGTTTTCGAACTAACCGTCTGATGTCGTTCGACAATAATTCAAGAATCGGGATTGATTTTAAGATAATTCTTCTTGAATTCTAGTCCAATCATACTTTACAGGCTCATGTCCAAAATCATACTATGCCCGAAGAAGTAGTCTGGTAACCTTGTGTTGTGGTGTTGTGGCGTATTATGGATTTATCTTGCTTCTTCATCAGTGATAATAATGGTTTTATTCAAGCAAAACATTTAAATGTATCTGGATTGCGGGAAATAAACAGTATCTTTCCAACCTAATCAAAACATTTTATCGGCGTTCCGAAGCATTCTTTAATATGCCCAATCATTAAGTCTTAAAACCCTTGATATTATTCTCCGTAACGAATAGTTCTATTAAACTGAAATTTTCATGGATAATTGAAAATGTTTTGTAGTAGGACATAGGTACAGGTAGATTATTTTTCTTAAGCAATAAGTAAATGTTATTTCATATAGCCTAACTGCACGCGCATAAATAAATAGGTACTAGAGAACGACGTAAGCAGTACCTAAAAGTAAAAATTAATTGTCCGAGATATTAGTGATCGAATACCAAAAACAGTTTCGGATGATCAGCAAAATGCAATAAAGTTTGTATTCTTGAGATGACGATGGTTGAAAACCACCTGTGGACTTACCCGGAGATCTGGAAATTCATTCAAAATGGAGTTTAGTTAGTTCAGTTTTAGGTAAACGAAGAAAAATTATCACGTAAAAATGTGAAGAAAATAAAAACAAAACCAATATTTGGTAGGTAGTGACACGGATCCAAAATTTGTTCAGAATGATCTGAAACACGAAAATCAAGTGGTTTTGGTACTATACAACCTTTAGTAATGAGGGAGAATAAATTAGGTATTGTTCAAAATGTATGTGGAAGCTACTTCGGTCAAGGAATTACATGTCTTTTCATCATTCACTAATGATTAACTCGAAGTTTCGCAAAGTTTTCTGAGTGAAACAACATACTTTTAATGACGTCACTCAAATCTTCTCTTTCGTTCATACTAGTCATTTGTCATCCTGGCATTTGGTACACAGCCTCTTGGTGACCACTGAAAGTAATTAGGAGGAAGTCAGATCAGCTAAGGGAGCAATAAAAGTAACTTTTCTCATGCTCATCCTGAAGCGGCACACGGCCTTTTGAAGACCCCAGGAAGTGATCATGGGGAAGAGATCAGCAGTTTTAGCAATAAAGCTAACTTCTCTCCTGTCCATCCCAGAGCACTGCAATTCATTACATAGCTTGGTTGAGACAACTGGAAGTGATTAGGAGGAAGTAACGGGAGCCAGATCTGCTGTGTGAGCTATGAAACTCACTTCTGTTCGGTCCATTCCATCGCTAGAATTCGGTACACAATCTCTTGGAGACCACTGGAAGTGATTGATAGGAAATCAGGAAGTCGGTATTGTGAGCCATTTAGTATAATAGGTAATATAAATATAGATGTGATAGTAGAATCGAAATTGAAGCATGTAGGTACCACCTTTGATAATATTAGACGAAGTTCGAAAAAAAAAAAAAAAAAAAAAAATGGTTGTGGAAATACATCAATCATTAATGAATGCTCCGGCTGCAAGCTCCTCGCTCGCCACTTTTCTTCTCGTCCAGTATGGTGTGGAAAGCTTTTCCTGAGCAAGCATATTTTTACGTTGTGACAGTTAAGCTAAATATGATAAGTTCAGAACGAGAATTAGAAAACATCAAAATTTGATTTCGCGGGTTACTGTTTCTTAGGTGTGATGATTTGATGATACAACACTATAGCTTTTCATTATTAATTTTTTGAAGAAAAAAAGTATACGTAGTAAAACTTATATCATTCGGGGTTTCATATAATCGATTTCGGATTCGTCCTTGATTAAAAAGTTGCGTTATTTGTTGGATTAAATACTCTAAAGGTACGACATGACTTACTCTGTAGGGAATCAAAAAGTACCTAAACTATAACTAACCACCATCCTAAGCCAAAAATTAACATACAAAACTATCAAGTCTAAATTTTCATGTCAAACAATCGAACATGCTATTTTCAGGCTCCTCCCCACTACCAGTTCGAATACAGCGTCCACGACCCCCACACCGGTGACGTCAAGTCTCAGCATGAAACCCGCGAAGGCGACGTCGTCAAAGGTTTCTACACCTTGAAGGAAGCCGACGGCACCACCAGGGAAGTCCACTACACCGCTGACCACCACAACGGATTCAACGCCGAAGTCAAGAAAATCGGACACGCCGTCCACCTGGAACCAGTCTACCACCATGAACCTGCCTATCACCATTACTAGTCTCACCTTCTTCTTTTATGACCCATAAAAGATTGTATATACGCGGATTTTTTATATTTTCGTAAATAAAATCTATTTAAAAATTATAAACTTGTTGCTTTCTTTTCATGGGGTGCTATAATCTGACTATATCAAATTTCGAAAATGTACCAGGTTATGTCTATCTGCGTGTCCGCGGATCCTTGTAAACATATAACTTCCAAAATTTTCATCCGATTTCGATGACATTTATAGGGAGTACGCGGAGTACATTCTAGAATATTCCAGATGGTCCCTATAAAAATCATTGGTGAATGATCAAAAGGATGACTTGTGTGTGATCGCTCAACTATTTTCTTCTGGGCTGTTTGTATTTATTAATGATTTTCAACCAAATTTGTTCATACTGGTACTTTTTGTACCGTTCTAGCGCATTTTTATTTCACATCTTTCGATATTATTACATATTTTCAGATATTTCATTGATTTATTAGATTACAAAACATAGGTACCTACCTATTTTAAAATATTTCCTTCAATGAGACGCCTTTTTTATAATTTCAATATACTAACTAAGTTAAGAAGGTTTACATTTGCAGATCGTTGTAGGAACATAGGGAGCTGTGATTCACATAAGTAGGTACACATGCAATGCGTCAATTCACAAATTCATTGGTGGATCGCCACTGAACACAGGATTGACAGAAACAACTGGCTGAGACACAGCTGTTTTCTCATGTTGTATGCACCTACCTACCTTATTTTTCGAAGTTTTGGTTGAAAAAATTTTAATTTTCAAGAACCCATCCAGACTTCTACTGAGCTGCTTCATTTATTCTGTAACATGAAGCATAATATGATGGACTACACTGTTAGTGTAAGAATCTATATATCTGCTTACCCACGTACAAAAAGTTCCTTTGCTTGAACCTACTTGTGGACACATAAATTTAAATGTTACCCTCCAAATTATACCTACTGAGTTCGGTTGTTACTGATGTGTTTTGTAAACCCAATATTATTCCCTGTCATTTCATCTATTTGATACTGAAGTGCCTACCTACTACTACTTTTTTATGGTTGATGAATTTAATTATGTAGTAGCGAAAAGTGATAGGTACACTGATTTGGTCCATACTAAAAGGAAAAATAATACTGTTGATTCGAACCAGAAGATTTCATAGTCGACCGTATGAGAGTTTTAGCCTAGAATGCAACACTAGAGTAATTGATAAAGTGTATTCAATTGATAAAGTATTAGCGAAGTCATAGTTCGTTCAAAAAAACTACCGGGAAATCTACCTAATTTCCGAAATTTTATTACCGGGATCTACCGGTTTTTTCGACCAGATCTACCGAAATACAGTGTTGGGCTGGCTGCAACACTGGACTTTATACTGGTTGTTATATCGTTTATTTATTTCTGTTTCTTCTTTTTTTGCTACAGTTTCACTTGTTTCGGGAAAATATTTAATATTTTGGAAAAAAAATTAATCGTATTGGGAAAAGGTTTAATTATTTTGGGAAAAGATGAATTATTTTGGCAAAAAGTTTAGCTCATTTAGCAAAAGGTTTGATTCATTTGATAAAACCTTTAATTAAATCGGCAAATCCTTTATATTCAATCATACCTATACCGTTTTATATATATAATATTATTATAAACGTGTCAAAATCCAAGGATAGAGTCAGAATGCCTCGAACGGATTTCATGAACGATGTTTTTTGGAATATTTATTTAAAAAATTCTGGAGTCATTGCAATAGCTTAATTTTTTATGATCATTCGCAAACATATTCGTGGAAAACCACGCAATCTTTTTGTCATTGTTTGTGAAGCTTCTTTCATTTTCACAAGCCCTACTACGACTTCATACTGTACATAATGCAATAATTATATTATTGCATCCAACTATTAAGTTTTATGGAGATCTTATTTGAGGTGACCAATTATTCATATTAAAATGTAGTGAGATAATACGTGAATAGAAAATGGGTTATGTCTCAACTATGGAAGAAACCTCTTATTATTCGTATTAAACGCACCGTATACATACAATAATCCTAGGTAGTGTATTCAAAACCTTCTGATATCCTTACCTACCATTCATAACGGCTCACGCTAGCATTACATCGCTCAGCTGATGGATGTCCGTTCCGCTTCATCTGACGACCGATGAGTGGCGTATCGGTCTGTCCGAGGGCTCGAACCTGAGAATGAACGCGAATAAACTCAACCTTCAATCATGTGCCTCCGGCCAACTCGTTGAGTTCGACAGGTAGATGTGAGTGGTGTGAAAAGAAGGCTGTCCAGAGCCATCCAGATCGCGACAGAAGATACCTGCAATAGGAAGGTCAAGCTTGTAAGAAAATACCTTTTCGCGGTCCCTTCGTGAGATCAGTAGATTCATCTGGCCCGAGAAACAGTTATAATCTAGCGAAACAAAAAGTACTTAGCGACAGGAAAAATCAAAACGTAGCCAATTGTTATACAACGGTTATTTAACGGTCATTATTACTTTTGTTGTAGTATAGAAACTTAGAAACTAGCTGTGTCCACTCGCTTTGCTTGCTTCAAGCGCTAAATGAAGACTGTGAGCGCAAAAACAAATTAATTTGTTCGTTTTCATGATTTAATTTATTTTCAATGTTGATTTTTCGTTGTATCTAAATTATTAACTTCATGTTTGATTATTTTTATGCCCACATGTTTAATTTCATTACTTGGTTACATTATATCTGAATAAAATCCAGAAAAATTATCACTTAAGTACCTACATCTTATAAATTAGACGATTTCAATAATGTAACACGTCCCACTAAATTATCACGAACACGCACAATACATGTCACCATATAGATAACTACAGATACCATTCAGACGGGACATCTCCCGTTCTATCATATTTCCAATCAATTTTGACAATAGAGATAGGAAAATATAAACTGCAGTTATACCCGAGGGAGTTTTCGTTCCAAATGTTACCAATCTTGTAATTATTGTCTACCAAACGCAGTGAGTCAGCGTTCAATAGTTCAAGATCTTAAGTTGAATGAGAACAAGATTAGCTACAGAGGTCTTCTGATTAGTTGTTCCCCAAGCTATTACACCCTACTACAACCAGAGGGGCCCCGTTCAAAGTTTGGCAATCCATGTTGAATAGAAACATAATTAGAAACAGTACTCACTCTGATAATTGTTAGCTACAGAGCTCACGCTGCTAATTACAGTAGTTCCCCATGCTGCAATATTATTTTTCACCATAACGAGGGGGGCCCCGTTCCTAACTTCAGAATCCCACGTTGAATAGGAACAAAATTGGTTATCAGGAATCGAAGATAGCTGTGCCTTGCTCGCTACTAGTTCATCCATACGTAGCAGCATCATACTTTAGTACTTAATACGTTTGAAATAAATTATGTAGTCGACAGAATACGATAAGCGCTGTCTAAAGTTTAATAAGTGACAAAAAAGAGAGAAAAAACGGTTACGAAAATCTGCACAATTGAGCGTTACGCAAATCCGTCACAAATTGTGTTAAGAAAATCAGCCACAAATTGTGATTTCTCATCAAACCAAAGTTCGACAGACCACCTGAGCCCTGAAATTAGGAAAGTTATCACAAGGCAGTCGGATATCTTGGTGAGCAATAAACTTCTCTTCTCTCCATCCTAGCGCTAAAATTAGGCACAGAACTTCTTGGATACCACCAGGGTATATACATGTAGTACAGTATTTAGGTAGTGTAAGCATGGATGTGATGGTAGAATACAATAATGAAGCAAGTTTGACAATTTTTTTTAAAGGTCGAAAATAAAGATTGTTTGTGGATAAATCAACCATTAGTAAATGCTTTGACTGCAAGCTTTTTGCTTCCCACCGTTTTTTTTCTCGCTCAATATGGTGTTCAAAGGGATCTCTTGAGAAAGTATGTTAGCGAATTTTCGTAGAAAATGAAGCTATTGCAATTGCTCGGAAATTTAAAATCAAAATGTTTGAAAAATTTCATCATTGGAATCCGTTTTGAGGCATTCTGAAACGAATCCTACAGTTTAACATTTTTTCATATATGTATATATGTGTGCGTGTGTGTCATTCCAGACGATAACTTTCCTTAGGATTGAGCTACGAATTTCGGCCTTCCGCTGAAAAATAAAGTTTTCAAAAGAAAGGATGAGTTTGTTGGCCAGGACTTTTTGACCCATCAAATTGGTCAAATTATACATATAAAGAGCGCAAACTCTCAAGAATCGTTTCAGAATGCCTCAAAACGGAAAGGAAGAAAATTTTCAAAAATTTGATTTTAAAATTTTCTTTGCCATTGAATAGATTAATTTTCTACGAAGATTTGCTAAAACTGAAAAAACTAGAAATCCAAAACCCCTTATTGAATAGCAGATCACTATTTTAGAATACGTCAATATTTTTGCAATAAAATTGATATGTTGATAATTTCTTGCATTAAAAAAAGTTCAAATTTAAAAGCAATTAACATTAACAATACAATAATTTACGAAAATTCTCTCATACGATCATACGCATGATTGGAACGTTTTTACTTTGAATAGTTAAGCTAATCATGCCAAATACAGAATAACAATTGGAAGTGTTTGCGAGGAAGTCAGATCAGCTGTGTGAGCGAGTAAAGTTAACTTCTTTCCTGTACATCGTAGAGCCCTGAAATTTTGTACACAGCGCGCTCGAGGACCTGTGGAAGTGATAGCAAGGAACTCGGATCAGATGCGTAAGCAATGAAGCTAACTTCTCTCATGTCCATTCTAGTGCCCTGAAATTTCGTACCAGCCGCAAGGGGACCTGCGGAATTGATTGCAAGGAAGTCAGTTTAGCTGTACGAACGATAAATGTAAGTTCCCTCCAGATGGTTTGCACAAAAAAGCAGTATGAAAGAAACTGAAATGATGTCATTACAGCGCTGTTGTAATGTGCTGAGTCCTCTTCAAGGCTACGTGAGGGAGAGATCATCCCACAATGGCGTCATTCAGCTTCTATTACATAGGTATATCAGCCAATTCGATACTCATATATTGCACTTTCTTGGAATGATCTCGGCAATATATTTCAACGATGTAATAAATAAAATGGCTAAAATTATTCATTTACTTATAAGTGATATTTCAGTATTCTTCGGTCCTGCCTTACTACTGAAGAAAATAACGCCTATTAGTTGAAGCAATTATACATTACCGATGAAGATACTCGTAATTATCATTTATATGAGAAAGAACAACCGTTTCAATGGGTTCGCGGAAACTGGAATGGAGAAACAATGACGTATCGTATAAAAACGCTTGTAGGTAAGTATATTATTATACAATTTTGTCAACCATTTGCGTACTAGCATTAGTGTAAATATTAATAGAATCAGATATAATATACAGAACGTCAAATTATTTTATGAAAATCTGCTACTAAAGTAACATATGCCCGTCAAATGTGGTTCATCTACTGGTGACTGTTAGAGGTGTACAAGAATAGCATATCGCTCAGTTGACATTCACTTTCATCGATAGGGCCAACATTCATTTAGAGTGCGGGCTACTACCTATTTTTTCGTCCTTTGTTGACAAGGTTACCCGTCAGATGATAGTATCTCCATTCACGATATTTCGGATCGGCAAGTAAAGCACGCGTTGAACCCTGATCGACAACAAGATAACCAATGAATGGAAGGGACATTTTTCGGTATATAAGACGGGAGTAGTAGTTCCGGAAATCATTCACTACCAGTCAAACCATTCGAACAATAGTGTTTCCGAACCTCAATTGGCTTTTACTAATTCTGATCAAAAGAACAATTTAAACTTTAGCAACTCGTAGTAAAATCAAATCAAAATGAACTCATTCGCCATATTTACTTGTCTTTTGGGAGTATCGGCAGCTGGATTTTTGGGCGGTGGTGAGCAGCTTGGTGCTGTCCAGCAAGGCTATGTACAACGGTGTCGAGGTATGGCGGACAAATCGGTGGACTCCAGCAAGCTATGGTGGGCAAATCGGTGGACTCCAGCAAGCCTATGGTGGACAAATCGGTGGTGACGTTGGGCAAATTGGTGGTATAGAGCAGAGCTATGGCAGCCAGATTGGTGCTGTTGAACAGAGCTACGGTGGTCAAATCGGTGGCCAAGCTCTCGGTGGACATCAAGTTCAGCAATACGTCCAAGCTGGCAATTACGGTGGTCAACAGATTCTTCAGGGAGGTCAATACGCAGGCGCTGGTCTTGAGAACCAAATTCATCTCGGCGGACAGCAGGCGGAAGCTCATGTGCAGTTCGTTGCCCATCACGCCGGTCAACACCAAGGTCACAGCGGTAACTACGAGCACCACTACGATCACCACGTAAGTTCCTCAACTAGCTAAATTTCTATGGCCATCGGACTATATATTTCATTTTCACTTAAATTCTTCACTTAAATACTCTTCCAGCAGACCTCATTAATACCTTTCCCCTAGATCTCAGAATTAAGTTTCGAAAGATTTAAAGGATTTATCATCTTTGTGATTTTGAGGATTTATCATCTAGCTTTCTTGCCCCATACGTTTCGGCTATTCACTAATTGTTCCAACGTTACAATCTTCAAAGTTCTAAAGCATAATACTAAGCCAGGTCATAAAAATGCATGATGGCCAAATGAGAAATGATGACCCATCTAGAAGAAACCGTCACTCAACTGATATTTGTTAAATAGGGTAACGAAAAACTGTCTTATTTTATCCTGTATGAGATGAAATATTAGTTGTGTTGTGCTGACATACACATGTTTCATTCATGTCTGATTTAGTACTGCCAATTGTTACTATTTATTTTTTCTTCAGGCTCCCGCTCACTACGCCTTTGAATACAGCGTCCACGACCCCCACACCGGTGACATAAGGCTCAGCATGAGACCCGCGAAGGCGACGTTGTCAAAGGATTCTACACTTTGAAGGAAGCTGATGGGACTATCAGGGAAGTCCACTACACCGCCGACGACCACAATGGATTCAACGCTGAAGTCAAGAGGATCGGCCATGCTCACCACAATGTTCACAGCCTTCACCACCATTAAACCTGAGATTTACATTTTTCGTTAAAGCCATATGTTGGGCAAACCAACGTCCTGTACCTACGTGTAAATATGATTTTTTACATATATTTTTCTACTAACAAATAAAATAATATACATTTTTACTCGAGTTCACGCTTACTTCATAATGTTTCCTGTATTCAGTTGAAATGTTGTTTTCAAACAGTTGAAGTGGACGAAACTGCGAAATAACACTTCAATAAGGTACCTACCTAGTTCTTCACTTGATGTCTACTAGTGGAAATTCCTTTCTCCCCTCCAATTCGATCGTTATTTAATTAATTGTACTGTTCTCAAATGCATCAATGATTTCAAACAAAGCGGCAATGATTTCAAACAGTACGTCTTCAGTCACATTATTCTCTAACTCCTCCTCAGGAGTGGGAAAACCATTACGAAAGTATAATGAGAAACAATATTGAATTTTGTTGTATTATATATTACAAGTTTTCTCATTTCCACGAAAGTCTAGAAGGGCATTCATGAACCACGTCATGATATTTCACGAGGACTAAGTGACTTAAAGCGAATTGTCCCGTTTCACCCATCAAATTTCAACCCTTCTGAAACCGTGACATTACGTATCTCAGATATTGTCATTATACTGCACTGCTTCATTTTGATGGTGGTAGAATATATTTCCATCTCGATCCCTTGGTGTCAAACACGTGAATTCATAAATAATATACTTATCATTACATTTTCGTATTAAAAATATTGAAAATTAAATTTATATACTTCACTCGATCTTCTTAAAACACGGTAAAACATGGTTCTAAGTTTTCCCATATGCATTTATTAAAAAGTTTTTATGAAACCAAACGAGGTACTATTTTTTACATGAGAACAAATAATGATATGCAACACTCTTTAATCCCGAAATCAAGCTCAGAGTGACTCTGAGGACGTCAAAATATGTTCAAAATATTTGTGGTGGTTTTTAGAATGCTCGTCGATTATTGAGGTTGGCAAAGTATTGTGAAAAGTCCCGCACAAGATGGTATAAAGGTACCTATAACAATTTAAAAAAAATACTAATAATAATTTAAAAAAATTAAAAAGTAAACAAATAAAAAACACTAATTAGAATTCTTGCTCCCACAATGATAACCTGATTTTCGGATAGAGTTGGTCAAGGTTTGGGTTGCTCGGAATATATTTGAGCCTTTTTGGGAGTTCGTACTCACCTCCGTTCCTGCATATTTTAACATGATTTTAGCCAGCGTATTCATATCTCATCAAGGGTCTGTCGTGATATGACGTTTTATAATTTCGTGAAACCGTGCAGTCTTATTTACCAGACTTATACCTACTATACGAGGAGAAGAAACTCTGATGAAGAGGGGATAAACCATGTAATTAGAGTTCTCTCTCTCTCTCTCTCTCTCTCTCTCTCTCTCTCTCTCTCTCTCTCTCTCTCTCTCTGTCTCTCTCTCTCTCAACCATACTTAACCAATGTTCCACAAATATCTTTATTCTTGAATGTCAATTAATTGCTTCATTAAGCTCAAATTTGACCTGATATTTGCTGAGGAACTTGCATTTTTTATTTCATTGACTTATGGCTAACCTGGCTTATTTGCTGGTTACCAACTGGGAGTTGGTTTTATAGATTTACTTAGCTGCTACTTTTGCTGGTCGGATTTAATAGCGACATATCCAATCCGTGGATGTGCAAGCTCCCAAGCTCCATGGTGGCATGTATCGTCTCAGACAGTGGTTGCCAACTCAACTTCTACCTGGGCCTACCAGTTGAGGTTTTTGAGACTCACGACCCTCGAGTTATATTATAATACCAATCAATCTTCACAACATCCATCCACCCTCTTTTGCTCATAGCAGCCACCACTCTATCCAAAAGTATAATGGTTCATCAACAATTCATGCATTATAGATGGAATAGCTTCCGCAGCGGACACTCAGCCAACATACCATTGACGGATAGATTTAGGTTAGTTATGCTGTGTAGCGAGTCTCTTCTTTGACTGGGCATTCATTGGTCTATGCGTGTGTGTGTGCCAGTCTGTCTTTCCTGCACTACAGGCCACAATTTTCGACTAAAATATATGGACAATCGATTGAAATTCAGTAGGGCTTGTACGCCCTCCTCAGACACCCAGAACATGTTGGACATTTGCTGATGCTGATCCGACCCGATGTATAACAAAACACCTCCGAAATATACTTTTTGGTTTATTATTTTCATAATAAACCATTGTAATCGACCAAGAGAAAAAAAAATTTTTAAGACCCCCTGAAAATGTTTTGGTTTACGTTTCAACATGCGTAGGATCCAAAAATATAATTAAAAAAATCCGTCCGTCCGCTGTCCGCGGCATTTCTCTGAAATCCGAAAATACTCGACCAAACTATATGAAACTTGCGTAAAATAAGAATTGCCTTGTCAATATTGTACCTAAATTCTAAATTTCATCTCGTAAATTGTTCCCAAGCCTACCTATAGGTAGCGGAAGCAATGTTTCCACTTTCGAGAGATTTATAATTGCGATCTCCACTAAAACCAAAAGGCTGTTGTTTTTGTACTGTAGTAAAATTTCCTTGGAGGTTCCTAAGCTGAACAGAATAACACCAGGACTGAGAATATCACAGCAATATAAAATAACCAGGTGATTCAGAAAGCGGAACGCTGAGACCACCGAGAAGTTTCAACGACCCTCTGAGCGCAAATTGAAAAGAACCAGAACTTTTTGATCAAACTTTACGTACACACATCAAAAAGCGTGAAACTCAAGGAATTTCAAAACGAATTTCCACGAAGAAAATTTTGGACTCATTGAAATAGCTTCATTTTTTTAGAAAGGCTATATTATAGGTTTCCTCTAGACTCACTTCTTCATCGAGAACTCGGCTTAAACTCGCCCGGGTATAAAAATTTTTAATTAAGAAAAAACCTGACATGGATCTAACTTTTTACATCAAATGTGGATGGGGTGGATCCACGCGTGAAAAACTCTCAATAATAAATTTAGCGACACAGAAGCGATTTTGGTGGGTTGAGCCGTGAAGATCGTAAAGACAGGTCTTCGAAAATTTATATTCAAAACGCCTTAAACTGCAGCAATGTCGTTTGTGAATAGTTTTGACGTAATTAAGGTTGTATTGAATTGTTTGTATTGAGGGGACGCTTGGTTAAAAATAAGTAGATACAAGTTGAAACTTGATTGCTGAAATTGGAATTGAAGCCGTTTTGAGACTTCTGGGTGAAAATGAGAAGTTCGTTTGCGCAAAATGACCCTGTAAAAATGACTCTCGTAGGCACCTACACGTCAGATAGATCATTGAACATTGATATTAAAAACGCCTTAACATATCTATTAACATATCTGTTCGGAATGATGCATCACCGTAACTCATTATGTCAGAGTATTGTGTTTTACGGATCTACTAGGAACTCTACTAGGAACTACAGTAATATTTGTCAGGAATAGTTTTAACGTAACTAAGGTTATATTGAGCTGGTTATGTTGAAGGGACGCTTAGTAGGAAACTTAATTAGATACAACTTGCAACTTTTCTGCTGAAATTTCAATTGAAGCCATGTGGGTACTGTTGGGTAAAAATGACAAAATGATCCATAGACATGGGTCCGTGCAACGCACGGGTAACCTGCTAGATAAAAAAATTGCCCAAGTAGGTACCAATTTGAGATTTAAAATATTTGTATTTCCTCGTACATCGCAAGCGTGCAATTTAGTTTTTCGTTTTTCTTTTATTGGCACTAACATACAGTGCTCCACATGTATCACGACCAATGCTAACTTAGTTATATACGTGAAACGTGTTTGCATTCTGTAACATGTAAAAAGTAGATTCTACTTTTTTTGAACTTCGTGAGGAACCTGGTCAGTGACCCTATAGCTTCAATCGGTAACTACTATTAATTTAATCCCGATTTAAATTGTTTCTTCTTGGGCGATGCAACTCACCTGGAAGCTCTACTCGAGTTACCAGTTGGGTACGTCTGGTTCGAATCACAGTGAAATGCGTGGACTCGGATTCCATTCACAAAATACTCACGCTCAGGGTCGAGGGCAAACGTACCGTCAGGGATTCGTAGGAGAGAGGGATCGCGGTATATAAGGTGCGCTTAACAATCTGAAGGGCACATTCGCACACTCCCCAATCAACATCATCATGAACAGCCAAATGATACCTGCTTCTTACAGTTAATATATATTGCCTATAAGTTGCCTATATACACGTAACACTTCTGCGAAATGACAATTTTCAAGAGAATTGTTATACGAAAATTTCGTATCATATCATGTGTATTAAGACCTTAATATTAGCCTTGGATTAAGGCAATAATTATTATCATTTTTCGAAAAGAAGAATGTGCAAATGACCTAGGTAATTCTTCGAGACAAATTATTAAAAGCACGAAGCAAAAGTGAAAGTAAATTATAGAAAGCACAAACTAATTTGCTCATTATTAAATCAGATATATATTATTTATATTTTTTGAATTGAAACAATAATTACAATTTGTAAGAGATAACAAAAGAAAGAAATACAATTATTAACACTTTCATCTCTACACGGTCATAGAGTTTAAAACGTTGAGTCTTTATTTGGAGTGAATATGCCGATTTTTTAATTTAGCCCACGCTTGTACCACACCACATCTTCTATGTCAAGCTTCTCATTAGGTAAAATCTTTTTCACAATGTATTTGGAGCAATGGACATAGGCGCTCATCAGTCATTGTACCCTTTAAACTATTTTTCATATGCTTCAAACTACTGGATGTTCTCCATTGAACTAGGTACAGGGTGGATTTGGATGTGTGTGAAAAACGTTTTTGGATGGAACTACGAGTAGACCGAAAATGGAGTGAATCACCGTCAAGCGCAACGTGCTGTCTCAATCCGTTTTTGAGAAACAACATAACTGGTAAACCCTGAGGTAATTTGGGAACGTTTGAATGAACATTTGAGATACCAGTTTCATGAACAAAATGAAAATAACTCAAATGTTTTATAAATACCTGATACCACGGTTTGGAAAAACAGGATTTGATTAGGATTAGACTTCCAAATAGGTCACTTCGAGTTAAGGGCCCCCTCCAAAATGTTCCCAACTTCTCCCGTCAGTGAAAATTGAGAGGGAAGCCCCCCCCCCATTCCATCCCCGGATTTTTTTTTTTTTTTTACTAGTGTTTGAAAACCCGTTTATCGAAAGCTAGTCATGATTTTTATTTTGGAGAACATATTTTTCAATCATCTGTAAAGATCCTATTAAGTAGTGGGGAGAAAAATATTAGGAAACGATTGAAAATAATTACCTACAGACTTTGAAAGCTGGTGTAGGTATTTAGTATGGAAAAATCAAAAGGTATATTTGATTCTCATTGGCACTTGTATTCAGTAAGCATTTACGATTTTGTCAGCAACAGTTCCATTGTGTGTGCACCTTCTGAGTTGCAGTGTGCAGTTCCTAGAGTTGCAAGCCCACTATTGCCTCAATGCACGTTCGTAGCATTTCTGGGAAACAAATAACAATAATGCGGACCCCTTTGCGAACCCGGGGTGCAGGCGGGTCAGCCGAAACAACATGCAACGTCCGGCCGGCGTTTCCGAGCGGAGGGAAGCTCTCGTCCTCGAGTTCGTACGGGCGGCTCAAGACTCAGCACTAAGGACCTGGAACGACCGAATTTGGAAACAATAGCACCTACAAGTGCGTCCATCAGGCCCTCTCTGGCGGAAGCTTTCACTGGTTTTCCGCCACATCGCTCACCTGTTGCCGACTTCTCATTACGGCAGAATCAACTGTTTCGGTTATACCATCTAGTTTGGTAACCAAACTAGTACAAAGCAAAGATATTCTGAAACCAACCCCGAATTTATTGTTGACATTAAGTAACATACAATGATACTTTTTTTTGGAGGTTTGCAAACAAAGTAATATGTAACGTAACAAAATATGTATTAAAACAAATCTATAAATACAAAATGCTCTCTTCAGAGATGATATTATGGTTTCTAGTATTTCTTCAACAATTAAGCAGACGTTCTGATGATGTAGTGTAAATCCCGCACTTTAGAGAACTGCGAACACAATAATATTGTTGTCCTCGAGCATCCCGCCACTTAACCATTTGTGCTGCTTGGATCCGTTGGTTTTCAAGATGATTCACAGCTTTTTAGTTTGTATCGTAACGAAGCGAGTGCCAAGGACTTCTCAGGGGGGTTAAGGAGGATAAAGTTGGCCCAATGAAATATGGAGCCGTGTTTAATACATTCACAGCTTTCCAACGAGTTTTGGACGATTTTCGGTGGGATGGGAAATCAGGAATTTATAGGTTGTCCTCTCTAGCGGTAGTAGGTGGATAACTATCATAGAAACATGTAACTTTTTTCTGCCTGAAAAAAATTTGGAATGACCCCCAGATCTAAGAAATGTCCTAGTCAAAATGCTACGTTTACTGATTGCTTGTACGTTGGTAGATATAAGGTGGCTTGAATAGTACACACCAACCATACTGTTAGCCCAGTCAAATTAGACCAAAAAGAGGCAAATAGGAGAAAAAATTCATAGTAAAGAAATTTCTTCACCAGGCTCTTCCTTCACACCTAGTAAATCATATCTCAAAAGTCCCCTAGTATGGGGGGTGAGCTCGAGGAGGGGGGGGGGGGGGGTTCTCCTTTTTTTCGACTTTTTTTCGGTTTTTTGCCTATAACTCGAGAAATAAGCGTTCTAGCGACTTGCTTACTATTACTAGAATTAAAGTGCATAAAATTTCCTACAATTTTCACTTCTGACTTCATTCTCTACGATTTGGCGTTCCACCGCTAGAGCGCGTTGAAAAGTAGGTATTGGTTCGAAAAATCAGCAAAAAGGCCTTTATGCTCTTTTTTACTCAGAAATCATTCGTATGTAGCTTCTGGGTGACTTAGAATACATCATGACTTGTTTTCCGAACATCAGTGATGCTTGGACAGTGGTTTGAGCAGGTTTCATGTATGTCTTTTTTTTTGTTCTTCGCTTACATCCTGGAAACTGTGATAACCATAACATATTTTCAGCACCCTTACCAACTCACTGTGAATTATCAGTGAATATATATGTATATAAAACACAGTGGCTCTAAAAAAGAAAAGAAAAAAAAAGGAACTAAAGAAAATGAGCAGTGTTTCACCAAAAAATTTCTAATGTGCAGGTACAGTATAACCCATGTTAAAGTAATATTCACAAAAGGAGTGGGAGGGGGAAGGTGATGACATGTGTTGATAGGGTAGTCTTATGGTTCTATGTCTGTTTCATCATCTTCTGTAGATGAACCGTCGACAGCAAGTGGTGGGTTGTTTGTGCAGGAACCTGAACAGTTGGAGCAGAGTGTTGAGCAGTAGATGCCAGCTCTGCGGCATCCACATCGATCACTACAGCAGCTTTTGGTGCAGCTGGAAAATATATTCTGCAGAATTGGGCTGGAGTAGGGAGACGATGGCTTTCTCAAACCAATCCCAACTTTGGATCCCCCAGCAACATCTGAAATTCTGCAGAGTATATTTTGCAGCTGCACCAAAAGCTGCGGTAGTGCTCGATGTGGATGTCGCATAGCTGGCGTCCACTGCTCGACACTCTGCTCCAACTGTTCAGGTTCCTGCAAAAATAACCAACCACTTGCTGACGAAGGTTCATCTACAGAAGATGATGAAACAGACATGGAACCATAAGATTACCCACTCAACACATATGTCATCGCCCTGTAAGTTTCATCCTAATCATCTGCATGAACTTCATCTATCTATCAATATAAGATTATATGCACCTTACTGTAATCCGATTTTGAATTTTCGGTTTGACTATGGATGGTGATCCTCAATGGATGAAGAGCAGATACCTGTGAAGATTGATGACCCTTTCCCCCTCCCACTCCTTTTGTGAATATTACTTTAACATGGGTTATACTGTACCTGCACATAAACATTTTTTGGTGAAACACAGTTCATTTTCTTTAGTTCCTTTTTTTTTTTTTTTAGAGCCACTGTGTTTTATATACATATATATTCACTGATAATTCACAGTGTGTTGGTAAGGGTGCTGAAAATATGTTATGGTTATCACAGTTTCCAGGATGTAAGCGAAGAACAGAAAAAAAAGACGTACATGAAACCTGCTCAAACCACTGTCCAAGCATCACTGATGTTCGGAAAACAAGTCATGATGTATTCTAAGTCACCCAGAAGCTACATACGAATGATTTCTGCGTAAAAAGAGCATAAAGGCCTTTTTGCTGATACCTACTTTTCAACGCGCTCTAGCGGCGGAACGCCAAATCGTAGAGAATGAAGTCAGGAGTGAAAATTGTAGGAAATTTTATGCACTTTAATTCTAGTAATAGTAAGCAAGTCGCTAGAACGCTTAATTTTCGAGTTATAGGCAAAAAACCGAAAAAAAGTCGAAAAAAAGGAGACCACCCCCACCCCCCCCCCTCCTCGAGCTCACCCCTCATACTAGGGGACTTTTGAGATATGATTTACTAGTTGTGAAGGAAGAGCCTGGTGAAGAAATTTCTTTACTATGAATTTTTTCTCCTGTTTCCTCTAATTTGACTGGGCTATGTACTATATAGTAAAAGTGTTTATTTCGCGAGATGAAAACTAAACGAGAAACATTCTCTCGAAAGCACGTTGGAACGTTCATATATTTCTACCATCTATAGGAATAAATAAAACTTATTGTTAGAGTTGGGAGTCAAGCATAGTCTATAAACGATATTACCGATTTCGATGCGGTTTTCCCCAAAATTATCAGCGAGTTCTTGGCACGAACAAAGGCTACATTCAATTTCTAAAAACTTCCAATAACATCCCGAATTGGGCAAAAAACTATCAACGACGTCCGGGTAAACAATTCTGTGTTTAAGGCTGTTCAAACCCTCCTTCAGGAGGTTTTATTATCATAACATTTTAAGTAGTTGATCAATTTTCACACTCCAAAGCTTGATTAGTTCAATTTCGTTTGTAGTTATTCCTCGAGGAAAGAAAATTTTAAACTGAATTTAAATTGTATGAAAATAGTCAAGATTTCATGGTTTTTTAACACTTTCTCAGGCATTTGTGGACCGTTTTGCATGATTTAAATCACGCTGGAGTCTATTTTCCATCCTCTGTCCGCTCCACAAAAGAAAACGGTCAATTTACGAGTTTGGAAAATAGGTAAAACTGGAGCTGCAAACTGCGCCCCTAGCGGATTTATCTCAAACTGCTAGGACGTGGCGGGGAAAGCCTCTCCCCCACTCTGCTCCCGAAGGCCGGGCGACCGCCCCCTCGATCGTCTCCCTCCCCCCCTAACTGCTCCCATTAGGTTAGCATCACCATGGCAACAGGGTGATTTTTTGTAGAACTGGAGTAAAAAAATGAAGTACAGCCTAATTCCGCCTTCCTCAACAACCGACTAACCTTCCTAGACTTCTGTTTTACTTTCCCAACATCCCAACAGAGTGGAAAGTAATGTCCACTTTTACTTTCCCAGCATCCCAATAGAGTGTAAAGTAATGTCCATTTTTACGTTCCCAACATCCCAACAGAGTGGAAAGTAATGTCCATTTTTACTTTCCCTACATCCCAACAGAGTGGAAAGTAATGTCCATTATTACGTTCCCAACATCCCAATAGAGTGGAAAGTAATGTCCATTTTATACGTTCCCAACATCCCAACAGAGTGGAAAGTAATGTCCATTTTTACGTTCCCAACATCCCAACAGAGTGGAAAGTACTGTCCACTTTTAATATCCCAACAGAGTGGAAAGTAATGTCCATTTTCACTTTTCCATCATCCCAACAGAGTGTAAAGTAATGTCTACAACTTTGACATGTCCATGATCTATCGTTTTTCCCCTCAAGGGAGAAATTTATATATGGGTCATTCTCACTGAAAAGGGCAGTTCTGAGTTCAAGTTTTTTTAAGTAACTTGTTAGTACCTACCCGGCTCATTAAAAAATTTAGTCCAACTGTCAATTCCGAGAACTCTACTACAAAAAAAGGCCATTAATTTTTCAACTTGGAAAGTGCTAGGTTATAACTAAAATCATCGTTTTTTACCAAAAAGTAACCAAAGGATCTTAGTAACCTAGGCTTTTAGTTGCGATGTGTTCTTCGACGTTTCAGATGTTTTCGATTTCTTAATAATAAGAATACCTTTGGGACATCAAGAGGTGAATGAAATGACGAGCAATTTGAAAAGCAGGCCCGTAAAGAGCTAAATTAAAACAACAGACAACAAATTCATAGTAAAAGCAAACAGCATACAGATAAAACACGGCTAAAGCATGTTCCATGTTTCTTGAATTTTAGCCGAAGGATCTACGCAGTAACCATCCGGGGGTCCAGGGGGCTTGTCCTCTGGCGAGGCCCGAAGGGCCGAGTTTTAACGATTTCTTTCTATTGAAATTGCTCAAATTTCAATACAATTTAACATTTAATAGTAGGTAATTAGAGAAAATTTGCTCATACGATGATGCTGCATGACTGGAATTTTTTACTTTCATAAATTATGTTCCTCCTTCTAAAATTGGCTAGAAAACCAATTTTTATTCATAAAAAAAATCAAATAGATGGTCATCATTGGAAAGCATATGCAATTCCATTTCGGCATAAACAATTTAAAAAATTTGTGAGTTGCTTGAAACCGTGCCAGAAAAATTGGAATTTCGCGAGTTTCAGAAATCGGCGACAATTCACTGTGCTCGCTCGAAAAGTGTTTCTAAATTGTACCTACATGCTACTGACGGGAAACACTTCCTTAGTACTTCAGTTTTCCAAATTAAAAAAAAAAAAAAAAAATTTTCCACCATGTGAAATAAAATGAGCATAAGAATCTGTTACCACTAAAATAGTTTATTTCAAATGATAAAAAAGTGCAGAAAAAATAGAATGTTGCAAGCAATTAGTTTAAAACTAACTTCAACTCATGCGTATTAGAAGAGAACTCATGAGAATTAGAAGAAGAAGAAATTCAACTTTAAATTGAATAATGTTTTTGAGCCTCTGTCGTAATTTTTGTTCTTCGATTCCCTGGTGTCCTGGAGCCAGGTCCAAAAATATGTAGTAATTTGAGGAGAAGGTTTGATATTAGATTTTGAAAATTTAGTCCGTTCTGAGTGAGAAAATCTTTGTCTGCCATCTCAAAATTGGTGGAATACGAAATGGCGGCTTCATTAAGATGGCTTAATTTGCCCATTTAAAAGTTTTTCTCTAATAATAACTAAACCGTACATCCTACAGAAACTTTTATACGTAGCAAAGTTGTAGAGAATAAAAAAACAAAACGATTCGATCCCAAAACTCTGAATTACCTCTTAAAATAAGCGAATTACAAACAAGTGAAACTTGGGCTAATTTGGGGCCAGTCCTCTCCGCCCTCCGTCTAGACTTTTGCCCTTCAATATCACTTAGTGGCGTTAATATTGGTCTTATTTCTGTCTGCCAAAGCTCATTCTACTCAAGATTAAATACTTTCCAAAGTTCGCTTCAAAAAGTTTTTGCTCAGACCGTTTCTCATTGAAGTACAAAGTAAAATGCCGTTTTTGCTAACTTTATGTGTAAAATGGCACAAAATTCAATAGTTCGACTGTAAGTCCATAGGGAAAGGTCTCAGCTAAACTATGCTCGATGCAAACCTTGGAAAGTATTTAATCTTCGAGGGGAGGGGGGGGGGGGGGGGGGGGGAGCAGATTGAGCTTTAGAAGACTGAAATCAGACCAATATTAATGCCACTAAGTGATTTTGAAGGGAAAAAGTCTCGACGGGGGGGGAGAAGAGGACTAGCCCAAAACTAGCCCGATTTTCAATTGTTTATAATTCGCTTATTTTGAAAGATAATTCAGAGTTTTGGGATAAAATCTTTTTTTTTATGCTCTATAACTTTTCTACGTATAAAAAATTCTGTAGGATGTATGGTTCAGTTATTATTAGAGAAAAAACTTTAAAATGGGCAAGTTAACCAATCTTTATGAGGCCTCCATTTTGCATTCCACCAATTTTGAGATGACAGACAAAGTTTTCTCACTCAGAACGGACCAAACTTTCAAAATCTTATCTCAAACCTTCTCCTCAAATTACTACCTATTTTCGGCCCTGGCTCCTGGACAATCTGTGATGTATTTTTTGATCCTGATAGTGAAATAAACTTTTCCCGTGCTCTCAATTAACCACATCCTACGATTTTCTTCTCCGCAAAGTGGGATGATTCAATGAAGATATTCATAAATGAGCAGTGGGGAACGAATTTGTAAGTGTAGTGGTCGATCTTGCATTTGATTTTGTTTTTTAAAACGATGTTAGTCTTGAAGATTGTTTCGCAGATGTTACATATTCGATTGACATATTTATGATGACCGCTGAATCAATTCTCCTCCGTTTTTTATTGAAATAAAATTGACAGTTGGATTCAAAGGCCAGTTCTCGTTTGAACCTGTGGATAAACATTCTTAACATTTGATTGTCCGTCCTAGAGCTCGCACTAAATATCCAGCAACATACTCAACTATTTCCAACACCAAATCGGAAAAACTGTTTCTTGTAACTCGGGACAGTCGTCATTGTCGTATTCTTCTCGTAAAACTCTGGAATCCACCATACTCGATTTAGGAGTAGATAAATTGATACTTTCTTTTATATAATTTTTTCATATAACTTTCTTTAGTATAATCTTAAGCAAATCAATTTTGTTCAGTGGTAACGGCATTTCCTCTGTAGGCATCACTTTCATGTAATTGTTTGTGAATAATTAATTTTCTGAAAAAAATGGCAAAATTCATAGGCACTCGGATTATCATTTTTTCCTCCTCTCCTTCTCATGTAACCAAAAAATCTCTACAGATGGTCCCGGCTAACATTATGCCTGGGTGTGTATTTTAAAACTTTCTCATGTTTTACCAATCTATCGCACAAAGTTCTCACTGCTGATGGAAATCAGGAAACCAATGAAACCAGTTTTCTGGGATTCCTTCTGCGCCAGTTTCCCACTTTTTTCTCTCAAGGATCTGATGTAATTCTCTGCCTTCTCAAGCTTGCAAAAAATGTCACCCTCATTATTTTCATTGATGGCTTGTTTTGAATTATTTTCTTTGATGCTTCTAGAGTTTAAAACATCAATGAAATCATTGATGATTTTGATGAAATCAACAGTACCCTCACACTCCTCAAAGCCCGAAATCTGCTTTACCTTACAATATTTTATGTCGTCTGCCACATTTCTGCTCAGTAATTGGTGTGATAAATTTACTTTCATTTTCTGGTTTTAAAGTTGACATGTTGTTTTTTAATTTTGGTCCCTAAGTTCAGTCCTTCCATTTTCCCGTAGCTGCAGCAGCTCTGCGAAAGATTCCCATCCAATAACTCTCCCGTCCGAGTCCATTAGCTCCCGCAAGTTGTGGAGGGAATAGTGAACCACCTTTTGCATATGGCATGGGTAAAAAGTATCCATGGAAGTTGCAGATTTAATATAGGTGGGGTTAAAAGGAGTAGGCCATTCTGACACATATTGGTTTTAGTCATCTTTTTAAATTTAATTGCATTATATTATTTATGTTTATTATTATCTATAATCATTATTTTTTATCTTTTGGTATAGATGTACTAAACTTTTGATGGGATATCTTTTCTTTTTGATGACGAGTTTTTGTGATGGCGCGTGATGGTACCTACTATTTACGCGATTCTTAACCGATTTTGATGATTCTCGTTTTGTTCGATTATTTTACTAGTCTGGGCGAAGAATTGAATTTTCTGAGAAACTTTTCTCAGTAATTAAATTGCAGTGTTGGGGAGGGGAAATTACCGATACACCGTGATACTTTCAACCAATTTGTACAAACAGTTCTGCTCGTAACATATTGATGTCCAGTAATAATCACAATCTATTCGCTATTTCATGTATTTCATTCGCAGAACCATGTACAACCCATTCGTAGGGACGTCCCTGTAATGCTTGCATTACTTACCAATAAGTTTTTTGTATGAAAAGCTGAAGTATGTAAAATTAACCAAACCCTATCATTTATGTGCTTACGAAGAGCCCTGTCCATAAGGGGATTGTGCGGGTAAGCTCCCAGATGGTTGCCAAATGGATTGGACAAGAAGCCGATAGGAATTTAAAAAAAAAAAAAAAGAATTGCATTGAGGTTCCCCCTCAGTCGGATGCGGGGTGAGGTCGTAGTCGTTCCCCTATGACGTCATTAAGTTCTCTTTATATATATATTTTAGGCCACTTCCCATCTTCCAATACCCTCCAGATCCCCCCCCCCCCCTGGATCTTCCTTTTTAATAAAATATCGGCATAATCTTCTAATGGATTAAAATAAAATACTTGGAACTGCCCATTACGTCTGTCGAGTTGGTGGGAGTGACACGTCAATCATCTCCATAACATGATTGTATAGATCATTGAAATGTTTTAGAAAACCTCAAGAGATACTGTGGTGGATTCCTAGGGTTGGGTGGAATGTAAAACGGAATGTAAAATGTGAACCTCATAGAGTACCAATCTATTTGTTCTCTAAACTTACGCATTCGTAGAAATCGTATGATTGAAACTACACAGACATACAGTCATGATTAAATTCATCTGGGCGGTCAAATCGCCTCTTCCGTACTTACTAGCATCCAGATTTAAGCAAAATTGGTGATATGCAACGAGGCAATGTTTGATAGACTTTACGTTTGCACATGCTCAGAACCATCAGTGAATTGGGGACTGTTAAGTCCATTAGATACCATCTACAGCATCTGTAGAAGTCATGTTTGTTACAACTAATTTAGTATCAGCAGTAATAATGATACGATTGTAATGGAACTTTAGTAGGGCAATCAAACCGTCGTTTCCCAGCAACCCTCAGAATATGAAAGTGATCGGATGAATAGACCATCTCATGTTTGATGGATGTATACGCTGCACAGAGTGAAGTATTGATTAATGAGCAACAAAACTAAGGGGACCATCTGCCGTCTAACCGGTACATTTCCTGAAAACCTTATCAAACTCTGTTGGAAACTGCAAAAATTAAGCTAAGGGACTAACCTTCACAACCCTCAAATATTTCATCAAAATCGGACTAAAGCCGAAATTGGTATGGGCAGGGAACCAAAATTGATCCGCAAGTTGTGATACAAAAAAAAAGTTCCAATCATGAACATGATCGTATGAGCCTTTTTTTCTCTTTTTTTTTTTTTTTTTTTTTTTTTTTTTTTTGAATTACATTTAGGTTGAATTAATTACCGATTTGAGCACTTTTTATGCAATGTGATCGTTAACACACGCATGCATGTGATGGTTAACTATCTATACGTTTCTCGGCAAAAAAATTTCTAAATAATATTCAGCTCTAAAAATAAATTGTTGGATTCTTGCAATTATTTATAGTTTTTAAATGACACTAATTACTATTGCTGTGAGATTTCAGCGGATTTTCGTAAAAAATGAAGCAATTGCCATTGCTTCCAATCATTTTCGAAAATTTTCTTAATTTTGAGGCATTCTGAAACGGATCTTAGGGTTTAGCGATATGTACGCCGTTTAAACGCGAGAAAAAATATAATACATACCTATAGCAAATCCAAATTGAATTCGACATTGTTGTCCAAATAGATTTCGATATTCTTCCATCGAACTTAATCAAGTCTAAATAGATTTCGCAATTTTTCCGAATAGAAATGGACATCTTCCTAATAGGTTTCGACACCTTCCGAAAAGGTTTCAACATTTTACAAATAAATTTGGGCATGGTGTGAATCTGAGAAGAAATCTCCCCGAAAAACCATGTCACTCTATAATTTAGGAGAGCGTCTAAATGGTAGATTATGGATTGAAAAGGTATTGCATTCCAATTCAAGAATGTAGGAGTTTGTTTTTGTTTCCAGAATGTAGGTATTGGCAATTTGTATGTTATAGGGTGTCACAGTTGTTGTTCCTTACTTTTATATTTGGAAAATGTCGAAACCTGTTTAGAAAATGTCGAAACCTAGAAACTGTTCATCATGCCATTTTGAAGGTGTACATTTCTAATTGGAAAATGTGGAAGTCGATTTGGAAATGCTATGTAAGATGTAATGTGTATGTATTTATGTGCCAAACTATAGCTCCTCAAAGGGTTGAGATAAAATTGCCATCCTTGCGATGAAAAAATTCGAGAATTTTGCTTTAAAATGGTTAAAAATGCTAGTAATGGTTGAATTTTTATTTTTGCAGACTTTTAATCAAACAAAGTTTGCCTATCAACAATGGACTGGAACATTATTATATTATCAAAAAAATTAGGAAGGAAAACGTACTTAAATTTCATTAATATTTGTTTTTAAAAAAATTGTTAAAAACTGCGCAAAAAGACAAAAGTTCTAAACTTTATTTTGAGTCGCAGAATATTTAATAAAGAAAGACGCAAAAAGTTAATAAATCTTTACTGATAAATACTATGAACCTATGTATGAAAAGAATGATGACTTTCTTTTTTTAGCATTCCTATTATAATGAAGAAACCTTTTTTTTTCTTAACTACAGTCACAAAAACCGATCATTTTATTTGAAAGTAATGCACTCGCTTTTTCCACGATGGTTTAGAAAAAATAAAAACAAAAACTCTAGGACTGCCGGTTGCCGGCGAGGGGGGTTGGGCCGGGGTTGGCCGGCGGTGTATCGGTGTGGCTTTATGGGCATGGATGGGTGGGGGAGATATCAACTTCCCCTTTAAGGAATAAATTTTGGATGGTAAAAGTTACTTCATCGAATGCTAGCTAAGTATCATTTGCTGAAAAGAATTGTACGTCGAGAATTGAAGAAAACCAAAACAATTTCTATACCCATTTAGCCGATCAAATTTATTAAGGTAAGAAGTTTTTTTTTCTTTTGCTGGGATAACTATTTGTATTTACTATATACCTTCCAAAGGATTCAACTATTTGCTGCATGGCACGGACGGGCACAGTAATTTCTATACCAATATATATAACTTTGTTTATATTCAGCTTCTGATGCTAATCTTTGGAACGGGACCTCTCCGGGTGGTAGAATATAACTACTACTTAAGGAACCATTCATTTAAAATTTAACTCTACAGCAGTGTGAGTTCTGTGCTTAATTTTGTTCCAATGAACTTAAATTGCTGACCTTCAGGGGCCCCGCTGGGTGTGGCAGTGTATAATTGCCACTTGAGGAATCTCTTTAAGCAGCTATGTGAGCTCTAAAGCTAATGTGGTTCCTATACGACTTAATATACTTAACATCAGCACGGGATCTTTCTGGTGTAGTAGAGTAGAGAATAATTAGGAGAAGCAGTAATCAGCAAACTGCTATCAGCTATCAGGGAAAGCGCCCTTATCAGCAGAGTAAGCTCGGTAATTCTGTACTAATTCAACTTGAGACGCTGATGTTTGGAACTGGCTGCTCTGGGTGTGATAGTTTACAATGACAATTTAACCTCTCTAATTAGCTGAGTGATCTTTTAAGCTAATGGCGTTTTTTTTTCTACTTGAAATGCCGAAATTTGGAACGGAGCCTCTCAGGATGTGGTAGATATAGCTATAGACAGCATTACTCTGGCACAATTGATTAGAAATGTGTGCGATAGTACATTGTGTCCAATAGTCAAGTCTTGGACGAGCAAGCGAAGTGATTAGGTTTAATGGTTCATAATATGAGACAAGGAAAATAAATAAATTACAATCACTTGTGTAAATAGACAGATGCAGAAAAAATAAAAATAAGATAAGACACCGAATGTTTCATGAAATCTTTTGGAACCATTGGTATTCCATCATTCAAACGCCACGAGGCTTGTATTGAAAATTCGTGAATATGTATTGATAAGTATTGGTTGTAGCTACACATGTGTCTGAGTGAGCAGCTCGAGGTTTAATCTAATTTTATTATGTAGGTACCTTAATTTTCTCGCATTATCAGAATAGAAACTAGCCTTCTTCGAGGGGATCGAACTATTACAGGAAGCTATATTAGAATTTCGATTAATTTTCTCTTGAAACTGATTTAACGTGTCGATCTTAAGTATCACGACTCAAAGAACAATACGGTTCTGATGTTCCATTCAGGCAACCTCATAATTGCGAAAACTTGTCGAGCCATTAGGTAAAAGACCAATGGTCCTTTGTGAGTTGATCAATGGATTTTGACGAAATACCCCGTTGCCACACTCAATGGATGTTTACATTTTTCCAAACGACCGAGGAGCGCGGTTATCTGAACGGAGGATGATCATTGAGCTATGTCCTGAGGTTTCTGGGGTAATTCTGTATAAAAACAGCAGATCGAACGACTAGGTGTCACCAGTACCATCTTAAGTCTTCCAGCTTAGACATCTACTTCATCACTATGCACAAAGTAAGTACCGCCTCAACGCACGATACAGACTTTCACTTTGACTTTATCTTCAATAAGGAATGCACATGAATTTATTTCAGCGATTTATTTAAATTAAATAAAGCTATTGCTATGGTTAGAAGAATTTTAAAATTTTCCAAAATTTACTTCATATGTGGGTTAGTAGGCTTCAAGGAATACATCCTAGGGGTTTGTTTGAGGGTGTGAAATATGTTAGCTTCTCGTATTTATTTATTGTCGCTTAGCGGGGGTCGCTTCTTTGGTACAATATCCATGGGACACATAATTTGAATATATCTTTTCCAATGCTGTCGTCTTGATATAGGCCTTTTTTATTGTAATCATTAGGGGGACCCATCTTCTTGTTGTTGTTCTATACTGGTGTAGGTACCTTTTAGCATGTTGTTGAGGAGAGGGGGGCTAATTTTACTGTTAAAATTGATAAAATACGCAAGTTTGGCAAGCTATCACTTATCATTAGTTGAAATGCTGGATGACCACCACCATCATTCCCACGATGAACACCGTCTTCCAAAAAAATTCAGGTTTAAAAAAATCCGTTTTTTGCCAAGCTTTCCAAGCAAAACAAGCATTCTAAGAGAAAGGATGCGTTTGTTTGGCGGCACTGTCTGAGCTCATTAAAATGGTCAAATTCCAAATAATGCTGACAAAAATCACTAAAAATGAGAAAAATGGCTAGAAATCATTAAATTTAAATTATTTTATAGAATATCGCTCATCGGAAGTGTATCAACAATGGGATGGATCTTAAAAAAATTATGCACAAATTTATGCTGAAATAGTTACTTAAATTTCAGTAATATGTGCTAAAAAAAAATCGGTAAAAACTGCAAAAAAAATGCTTAGAAAAAAGTTTTTTATTTATTTTAAATAAAAATAAAAAGTATTGTTTGCATAGCAGATTGATATTTAAATGTTTGAATTGCTGGTTAACCATTTTCATAGGTTTCAACCGTTTAAATTTCAAAAGAATTTTGCATAAACGTGGTACGATAGTTAACAAAATTTTACCCATTCGATCATGCTGCAGGAATGGAACTTTTTGCTGAAACGCAAAAATTCGGCTTTTTTATGACGTAGGTAACTAATTAGCTCAAATCGCTTTCACAGTTACAATTCTTTAACTTATTAACCCATCCAACACACGGAGTGCATTCCTAAAAATTAGTTTTCTTAATTGAGGTTTCGATGTTAATTAGGTAAACGCAAGCGCACAAGTGGTTCAGTTCTCAATGAAATGAATAAATAATAGATGTATCTAATTGCAAATAAATCAAGCTTTTCAGCTTTACGGTGAGAGGTTTCAGCTTAATTTCCAACTATATTTCGCTTAAGTGAAATAGCTATTTCACTTTAGAATTTTTAAACAATTAATTAATTTTAATGGATGCTTTTAGAAGTGAGCATTGAGAATCAAATTCAGGAAGAACTATTTTTTTATATCAAGTTCCACTTATTTTTTCATGTTTTAACAACCCTGTACGCCTCAAACCCAGTCAGGTCCACCAAAACATCTCACATACTTCAAGTTCCCCTTCGACTCAAAAGTAGTTAGATCCATAAGTTCTCCCGTTAGATGCCAATAGCGTCTGCTCTCCTAATCACGTGCATTGTGATTGCATTTGTAAAAGTGAAATAAAAATACTGAACTGTATTGCAAAATGAAAAGACTTGTAAAATAAATTGTCCCACTTCAGTCCCACGATCAGTTTGAGAAAGAAATTACAAACCATAAAAGATGAAAGTGTAAAAATAAACTGCAAAACTGTTAGGTACACGTTTGTTGCTTGTGGATCAAAACCAATTAGATCCAACACAAAACCGCCATTTCCTGCTGACGTAAGCAACCTAAAACAAAAGTGTCAGCGTGCATAGTGTCTGAAGGTGGTGGTGGTGTGTGGTGGTGGTGTGGTGTGTCTGACACGATTACTCTACTTTGGCCCTGAAAGTATTAGTGTTTATTTATAAAAAGACTAGCGTTCTGGAGTCTCCTTCAACAGCTGTTTTGGGAACAAGAACGTTATTACTTACTCGTAGTACTTAGTTATAGGAAAACAATGCCAATAATCTTTATCTTCATTGATTCAAGGAAAGTCACTTAGTCGCCTTTGGCAAATCATCAGATCTAGGCTGTACCAATATGAAAACAAAATTTGAGGGACTGTGCAGGTAGTTCCCAATACCTATACTAATTTCAATTTACTCAGACCAATAGGTAGTAGAGTTATCTCTAGACAAAAATAGATAAATGAATAAAATAAAGAATGAATATTTGGAAAAATCGTAATATAACTGGAAAATCTAGAATCACATTTCATCATTGAATTAATTATGAGGTCAAGGAACAGCAATTTACTCATCCGATAAAATAGTCCGCTATAAATTAAGAAAAATGTCAAGATGTAATTTCATCTTTTGGAGGGTCAGCAAAGGCCTAATGATTTAAAGTTTCAAAATAATGAAGCAAGAACAACTATTCAAATCCAATATTACGATTGATATTGAATAATGTACATTGGCTGATTGAAGTAAGTAATTAAGATGTTGTAAACTACAACGTTGCAATTTTTCTCTGTTTTTTCGCAAGCGTTAGAATTTCTAAGCCCACAAGACACGTTTCAGGTATTCCGTGAGAACGGTAAAACAGGTTTGAATTGATCTTATAAGGATTCTGAAGAATGCGAATCATTCCGCAGGTCGTTATACTCATCGCATTTGGAGCATGTGCAGCGACAGCTTACGAAAATTATCAACAACCCAACGGTTATGGTGGTGCTTACGACAGGACTGACGAGAAAAGAGATTTCTATGTGAGTATAGATTTCAATTTCACGTTAACAAGCTAATAATAAAATGAATTGTACATTGATGAAACAGGTAGGTATCAAACATAATATTAGCAACAACACTGAATTCGGACCAGTGCGTACTTACGTAGGTACTAGAAAAAACGAATTCAAGAAATTGGGTAGCAACTTTTTTTAAACCTTATTTGTACCTACAATGAACGAACAGTTAAGTGAATTTTTAAATCCTATTTCAAAAATTTTAAACCATTCGCAGCTATATAAACTCCCTTTGATTAATTATTTGCTTTTGAGGAACTATTATTGATCGTTTTCATGGGGAAATTTGTTATTTATAAATAGAAACTCACTTGCTGATTTCATTTGCATAATCAAGTGTGTAAAAGTATATTACATATTCAACTAACATATAATAATTATATATTATCCCTAATCATTGGTGTCTGTTACAACCTAACTACGCTACGATACCTCCAGCATCATTTTGATGTAACAAAAATAATAAGGCTTATTATCGGGGTACTAGTTGCATTATTATTAACGCAATATTAAGTAATACGCTTATTTCGAATGAGGTATCATGGTAGGTACTATTTAACATTCATATAATGAAGTTCCTATTTCTTTTCATTATTTATCATTCCAGACCATCATAGGGGACATAATCTACGTTTTACTCAAAATAAGCGATGAAAATGTGAGTATGCCACCTTTTTGAACATGACAGCCAGGGTATTGTTAGCCACAAAATAACCATTTCCACAATAGAAGCAAATGAATCCAAATAAACTTAACCTCGTTGTACTTGTCAATAATACAAGCTGGATTTTCATAATTATACACACAGATCGTCTTAGATATATACTTATACAAATGTAGATGTATGGAGGATTTTGTTAGACTGAATTATAATAACCACAAGTGAAGTAAAATTTATTCCGATACACTCCTTAGGTATGGTTACGGAGCTAATTAAGAAACTTATCAACTAAATTTTACAACTTAATAACTAAACTTACAAACTAATTAACAAACTAATTAACTAAACAAACATACTTGCTCTACTAATCATCTACTATAAAACTCAAAGCATCTTAATTGAGAACGCATGAATGGGTTGAAGGAGAGAATGCAGCGGTTCAGATGAATAAATAAGAGTGAATTAATCACATTCAGCTCCATTGATGTTCTTCAAATACAATATTCTCAGTTTTTATAATGCACCCAATCAATAATTCATTTCACTCAAACTTAAATATTCTTTCGTTTTCATACTAATTACGAACTTTACTACGTACGTTAATGCGAGAGATACCGATTTCACCCATTTATAGTGCTCTGAAGACAAATCCATTCAAAAATGGACATTTTGCCTTGGTCTGGTTGTTAGATTAGATTATTTGTGTGTGTGTGTGTGTGTGTGTGTGTGTGTGTGTGTGTGTGTGTGTGTGTGTGTGTGTGTGTGTGTGTGTGTGTGTATGTGTGTGCGTGCGTGCGTGCCTGTCTGTCTTTGAGTAACAGGCTAATAAATCCACAACCTAATCAAAATCGACCTAATGAACGGAAGCAAATCATCAAACAAGCAGGCTTGATGAAATAGGTACTATAAAATCTATAATTCATTGGAAATTGTATGTTAGGAAGAGAATGGAGTAAGAGAACAGCTGTCTAAGATTTGGTAAATCTCCAACTTAACGTTCTCAAACAGTGTAACTCTAATTTAGAAAATAATCTTTAAAAAAGGAACAAGGGACAAATAGAATTTATCATCCCTTTATTTGGACATAGTTGGGATGCAAGAGAAAAGGTGAAAATGTAAAAGTCGACAACTCTGAAGGGAAGAGCAAATAACCCACGTAAGAACTCAAAATAATGAAACAGGTTAACCTCGATATATGTATCAATGTTACTGTGGAGAATGACTATAGAACGTGAAAAGTGATGAATGAGGGTTACTTCTTCCAAAGGGTGAAGCGATTATGGTGGCACAGTACAAATGGCCGAAATTGGCAGATTAGACATGAAGGCAACAAATGTAAAATTTAAGAATAGAAAAACTATTTGTGCATTGCACTCTTAAGAACAAACGGAGAAGCTGAGGTTGAGGGCGAAGAGGCACGTTTATTGAGAACGAGGTTATTTTGTTGGTTGTTTTCGTTCGTTAGGAATAGAAGAGGGGGTGATGTTTAACCATATTCAGCCACCAGCTTAAGCATATTAGCCTACCAGCCTGCCATAGAACATAGATAGAAGTCAAGATCTAGTGTTTCCATTCAAGAGGTGAGGTGAATATGCCTGCAAAACTTAAATGCATTGATGACCATTTATCAGAGCCCAGGAAATGGCAGTTCTAAATATTGAGACGAATAAAACTGTTTACCCATCATTCTTCTGGGGGATAATAAAATCGGATGGGGAGTAGCCAATTGTGATAGAGCTTTATGGCTAGCAAATAATTAAATACAAAGGCAAAACCCTAGTGACAAATTGGACAACCATCCACCTATTTCAGAGTGTTTTTACTCTGAAGAGAGGGTATTTGGAGTAGGAAGTCAGCTGGTTGTAGGTTGAATATGGTATAGTGTATTGAAAATGATGAACTAAAATTCATGGTGTTGTTGGAAACTGGTAACGAGGAAGTGTCAGTTCGCAATTACATTCTGCTTCTCAGAAGCATTGTTGGATTTATCCCTTCAGGATTTTTAGATAGGCCAGTCTGTAGCTCTTACACTACACAGTCTGCATCGATAGGGTTTACAAGTGCAGACAACATTACTATATCATTGCTATACCATTATTGTTGGGGATATAGGAGTACGATATTTCGACTGAACAATAGCATGTTGATCGGTTGCAGCTAGATGAGAGATGTTCCAATAACCAGGCAGAAATTACTGGCCTACACCAGGGCCAGAGAGGTTGAGAAGTCTGTGGAGGAAGGAGGGCTCAAAACAGCTGTGTTCTGAGCAGATAATGCCGTTTGTTTTGAGTTACTGTCTGGCTCTCACTCTTGCAATCCGCTGGCCAAATCAGTCAAATGTAGCATTCGAACATGTAGGCAGACATGGACAATTGACATGTCATGGTGTAAAGCTCATGACGAGAATGCGGAAAATGGGAAGGCTGATAGGAAAGCCAAATAGACTGCTGCAGAAATCTCTTTACCCATAATATAATCACAAGTTCCTCCAACATACCACAAGGCCGATTTAAGGAAAAGGTAAATTACTGAATAGGATTACATTTGGAGAGGTAGCGATGGGAGTGTACACAAGAGGCCTTTCTTCCCTTCTGACCGGACAAGAATAAGGACGGAATTCCGAATCGACTGGAAGGTTGCAACGGTTATGTCAAACCACGTCACATATCGGGGCTACCTAGCTTATTCGATTCGGTTTATCCAATAGGGATGCTTGTGAGTACATGCTTGTAAAAGGCTTGGTAGCTTTGAATACTACAAAAACTTATGTAGGTACGTGGTGTTTGATAGCTAGAAGGGCCACCCCAAGGTAAATGTACTTGGAGACACAATATTTGATTCCTAGATTGACGAATGGTAAATTTCTAGTATTAAAGAAGATATATTCCTGGATATAACACGCACTCCTAGGTATAATATATAAGCAGATTGCAAACAAAAACAAACAAAAAATATAAAGCTATAAGCGGCAGGTGATACATGAGGTAGCGCTCAAATGATAAGATGATTACCGAAGACAGTTCAGTTTAATTGATTTTTATTGATTTATTGGCAGATTTAGTAACTACAACAGTATAAAAGGTTGAAAGTAACAACTGAATGATAATCAAAATATAGACTATAAAAATGTTAGGATAGAATTTAAGTCTAATTTAGGTTTTGTTCTTATCTTTTAGTTTATGCATAAATAGTACTGTTGTTGAACTAAAATCCCTGAAATCAGAGATGGGAGCTAGGCGAATAAATTACCTCAGCCCAGGATTACTGGCTTGGTGTGAAAGAAAAAAAACTATACCATTCTAACCGCACAATACCACAGGAAATTTTACAATAGAATGGTAAATTATAGAATTCCTAATGGTGTAAAATTTTGTTACAGGTCCCTCCCCATTATGCTTATGAGTACAAAGTCCACGACCCACACACAGGTGACATTAAAAGCCAAGGTGAAGAGAGGAAGGGAGACGTCGTGAAAGGCTACTACACTCTCAGAGATGCTGATGGAACTCTGCGCGAAGTCCACTACTCAGCAGACAAACACAGAGGGTTCCACGCACAGGTGAAGCGAACTGGACATGGTCACCATCCCCACTATGGTCATCAGGGCACATTCAGCTATTAGTACCCATGAATCAACATATAATAAGTAATTCAAATGTACTTACTATTTACCCCTGAAGAATCTACGATTCTAACCTCTGAAAGCTGTATTACAGAGGAAAGTAGGATGGAACATTGGTTCGGAGATAATTTTGTTTATAATAATCAGAAAAATCTCTGTATACAGATCAAACGGTCTGTTGTTGCAGGCATCTCGATAATAAAACAAAGCACCCTTCATTATTCATTCAAAATATATTACAACAAAAGGGATTAATTTTTAGATTTAAAAACATGTATACTAGGCAGATAGCATGAAACGGAGAAACATACCAAGAAAAATCTTAAAAATTGCACATAGGAAATTAAATTCATCCCGACTGGCTGGTTGGTTAGTGGTCACCATTAGTTTGGAAGAATATTATGTGGGTATATGTTACATTATGTAGTATAATGGTCGGCCACCCCCGATACGCATTCCTCCATTCTTAACTGGCACTGGGTTTTTATGGCGGCGAAAACCACCTATTATAATACTATGATATCCTCTTATGTTCCACGATATAAATTAAATCCAATAAAAAAGCTCTAAAAACTTAGTGAGTAAGCTTGATTGTTTATTTATTGGTATTTTTATATAATTTAAATTCGAACAAATTTATTTACACAAAATTAGTAACTGTAAAAGCCACTAAGGAGGTCAATCGTGAAAATGGTGTGTAAATATTTGTAATATAAGAGATAAGATGACACTTTGTGTGTCGAAAAATTTATATACTATGATTTTATTCAATAAATAATACACTTTTGATACTTATTTATTCATTAAATCTAACACACTTGTATTTTTAGCAGTTCAAATCTGTTTAGCATTCACGTTGATAACAGACGGGGTTGATCGCAATTCAATAACAATTTTGTTGGCTGAGAATGTAGGGCATAATGAATACTTGAGAATATATTTCAGCAATCATAAAAGGATAATATCACGCACCACTACTACTGTCTACAACGTTTGCCTGCTTAGTAGAACAATCGCTTACTGTTATGTTGAAATATGGATTGAAGAAATGTATAAAAACACGAAATATCAGAGCTAGGAATTAACTGCGTAATGCAATTTGTTCAAAGGACTCGAGGGACTTCTCTTGTAGGCCTCACAAACTATTTTTACTTAAACGTAATGCATAATTTAAAAAATAGAAATCGTTGTTTAAATTCTCGTGCCCAACAATTTGTTATTAGCTCATAATTATAAAGAAATCTGATCAATCATTGTTTTATTTACGCTTTAGGTAGTTTTTTATAGCTATATGTTGTCGACCATTCGAATGTTCACAACAGAATATTCAATCCAATAGTCTTGCCGGCTGTTGCGGGCAAAATGTGCGGAAAATATCCGTTGTCCTGCATCTCATTCTGGACTGTACGGAAGCAAACTGAGCTAAGTGGTGAACTATTTATACCCCAGCTGTCGTAAGAAAGCTCGCTGACGAATTTTAGCTTCAAAGGTCAGCTGGAGCGAAGAAGTACAAATTAAAAACCCAGGCTGCCGAAATCAATGGCAAACATCAATGGTATCATCACAACTGGGCGTTTCACATCCCTCGCATGATAATGGATGAGAGCAGAATGATTTAGTAATTCAATGTCTACCTTATGAAATATAATTAGGTTCATGAATAAGTAAGTGTTTGAGTTATTTTCGAATGTTACAGGCCCTATGCAGCTTATTATGCAATAGGTATTTACTTGAACCAAGGGAACACTAGGTACATCCCCTCCCGACCCATTGCCAATAAACTGTACATAGTGCTCACTCCTCAAACAATCCTGTATCACGGTTAAATAAAAATAGCCAAATCCAATCTTGTCCTTGTGTCTCCGTTGAAAGTGAGACAAGTATTTGGAAAGCCTCAGGTTTTTTTTTTTTTTTTTTTTTTTTTTTTTTTTTTGTGTGGATCGAGCATGATTGCCTCAGCAATTCTCTGATACTAAAGCGGACAGAAATGCTCTGGTTTGATCGCCACCCTTAATGATTCTCTAATAAAATTTCAAAATATCTACCTCCATGGTCACCACAAATGCCGAAGGTTGATAAATAATCCATCCATCTAGTTTTTTTGAAAGGGATTTGAACTCGTTTGACAGGTCACAAAGATACGTTTTTTGCTCAACGCATTTTCAGTTGGCCGCTCTCTGGAACCGCTCTACGTTCGCCCAGATGTTGAACCCCCAAGACAGTTAATGGTTCGTGAATGAACACGATTTTCTTGATATTATGTCATAACCTTGACCCTGCTTCGCCCCCATTCAGAAAATTTTTCTCTCACATCCCTTCGAAGATGCACGACGATGCTTCATTTCAACTTTCCGATTCATTTGAAAGAGGGGGGGGGGGGGGGGTGTTATAAGTACATACTACTGTAGAAACTAGATCAAGAACGTACTTAGACCGAAAAACGGAAAGCTACAAAATGTCTATATAATTCGGTAGCCTTATTAATGATATTTTCAAATTTTTAGGTACATCTAGTCATTATTGCAACTTTTTTTAGATTCTTGTATCAGAATATGAGCTCGGTTGACGGGGAGAAATTCCAGTCCTTAGGACCTATCATTCAGTCTATGTTATATCGTTTGTTGTTATTATTATTTTAATTATTATTATTTATTTATTATTTATTATTATTATTTTTCGTGACTTGCGATGGGAGATATCGTCGGAACACATCAACTAGGATTTTGAATATGAGGACTTATCTCGTAACGTGAAGCAATACATAATGAAGGAAAGGGGGAGAGAGAGAGGTTTACAAAAGCTTATTATTAGGACTAACAGATTTTTCCGCTCAAAAATTCAGATTTTCTAAAAGTTTGGTTATTGATACATTTCTAACAATTTGTTAAACTTCAGTGATCAAGTTTCAGTTTTAATGGTAAAACGATTTCGAAAAAAATACAAGTTACTTTTGTTCGTTTGGACGGTGTCCTTACCAATAAAAATTCCAATTCATTGACGTACGTTTAACTAAGTTTTAATAGTGCAATAAATGTAAAGATAGAAAGTTTATCAAAGTCCTTCACACAAAAAAATGTGGTTTATTCACTGGGGGAAGGAACGATTTTTCGTCACCTTGAAAACTCCAGAATGGGGCTGTTAAACGGTGCTATCATTATGGTTGGGAACAGTCGAGTAGTGCCCTTAAGATTAGAGCGGGTGGGACCTCAGTGCCAATAGGAGCCAAGACAATAGCTTTAAAAGAAAAAGAAGGTGGTGAAGCAATAGCTTCAACCTGTCGAAGGACTTTTTCAACTGCCTACCGCGCTGCTGGTGCCACCGGCAGTCCCACTATTGTTTATAAACTCGGTCGAAGCTAATAATGGAACTCGCTGTAACGAATTTATTCATATTATGTGAAGGAAGTAGAGGAGCTTTGTTGCAATGTACTCGTAAAGCAACTAGTGTTTTGAATTGGTACTCATTCTCGTAATGTTGGAGTTCGCATCCAGTTCATCACACCACTCATACTTCGCATCACTTGATGACTGTTTCCGCCCGAGGTTTCCATCAACAAATTACTCACTTTCGTACATCTTTATTTTTTTTTTTTTTTTTTTTTTATTAATGCCATTTATTAAAAAAAGAATGTAAGTACATATGTATACACACAAAAAGATAAGGAAGTATTTGATACTTCGATCCATGGAAAAAACAACACATCTTAATTAAAGTTGGCAGTTACTGATCTCCAAAATTTATAAAAATTGTCTGGAGATCAGGAGTTTAAAAAACAAAAACAGAAAATATGACAAGTGCAATGATTACACAAATATGAACCATTCCATGACTTAATTAAAGATAAGGGAATAAGATCTTAAATGGCACAACAAGTACGTACTATATTCCATCTGACAAAATAAATTTCAAATAAAACATACTGTCAAAAAAAAAAAAAAAAAAAAAAAAAAAACGAAAACTCTTTAGGTGATGACAAAATTGCTAAATAAAGCTAAAAAAAGAAATAAAAATTATCGTTTTGATAGAGATTCCTGAAAAATATGTTAATACTCTTTTAAAATTGGATAAAATTGTTAATTAGCTTAATGTGAACTGGCAACCAACAAACAATCTAGGGCCTAAAAAAGAAAGTTGTCGCTTGAAAAAATCACATTTAGGGTATGGGATTGGTATCGTAATGTATGAATTTAAACGCGTAATACCTTGTAAAGAGGGGATATCTGAAAGTTCATGTTTAAAATAATACTTTAATACTTCTACCACGTATGTTAGTCGAGGAGGGAGAATATTTAATTTAGAAAATAAAGGTTTACTTGGGCTTGCATAACCAGTTTTGAAAATGAGGCGTAAGATAATTAATTTTAATTAGTGAAAATCCTTTTACACTCTATATTTTTGTATTCTGATTTTCTACCTGATCTACTGGATAAGTAGAAAGGTTCCGATCAGGAATTACAATGCAGTCCACATATAACGTAATAATACAACTAAGTATAGGAGCTTAGTACAGGATAATAATACAACTTAGTACAGGATACAACTTAGTATACAGGATGCAATCAAAAACCGTCAACCCTGACCACGCCAACAATACATTTAGTGTATGGCTTAACATTACTTTGCAAACAGTAAGTTATGGAATCTACAAAAATGGTAGAATTGTATTCTCAGTACAGAGCAGTACTATTTTGCGTACATATACATCACTGAACGACCAGTGAAAAGGCCGAATCGTCTGACAGAATTTCTTATTGCCTAGATAAATGTAACTCCACCACTTATCATCCGATTGAAATGGTTCACCAAACGTTGGAAGGATCTCAATTATTTAGGCTGAAATATCAAGTAGCCTAAACAGCTCCGATGATTAAAGCAGAAGAGAAACGCAAAGTCATTAATGAAGTATAATCAATTCTCAATAACGTGACCTGGAAGCCACCATGTGGGCCTACTATGTGCAACAATAACCAAGTGAAAAATAAAGGCGAATGCCTTCATACATATAGCCGATTGCCTTTATTTACATGTAAAAACAATATGCGATTCCACCAACTTTTTTCCCAACTTTATATTTATGCAGATAGAATGAGGGGATATTCGCCTGAAAGATATAAATTTGAAGTTTGTCTTCTTCTTTTGTCATTTCTTATATTTTAATCTCATTTAATTAATTTTTGTATGTTTTTCATAGTAGAAGCCTCTTATCCTCAATGAAACAGCACGTATGACCAAAATTTGGGGTTTCACTCTCACCCATAGCCGAACATCTGATCTTGGATTGCCGCGAATATATTGGTACTCGAGAACGTTTAATCGGTGAGATTAGCGATAAGCTCACTCTACCCTTTAATCTGGACACAATCATAAGGTCCGGTGACCTGTCGGTCTACAACAGTGTACATAACTTTCTTAGTGACACCAACATTAAAATATAATTATATACCACTAAAATCATGATGTATATAGTCACCTCTTTACACTTAGACTGGGTGATGTGCGACAAGGACTGCTGCCACTCTTATCAAACCGCACACATGCGAGCATTCCAAACTTTTTTTTTTTTTTTTTTCGAATAAAATCAGTGGGGTCAGTTGAGTTGGCACATTGTCTCAAGCACATTTGCTTCCCGAAAACATATCCATGTGGCAACGTTTTTCCATGAAGTGGGGAAACTGGTTTGATTGTAACGAGATTTCGTGACAGATTTCCGTAACTCAAAGTGGTGCTCATCGAAAGGTCGAACTACATAAATTCCATAAACTTCTTTTTTCCTTGATAATTACATAGGGTCATTAATGGTGATTATAAAAGAAAATGGTACCAAATGAAGGTGACATTCATTCCCCTCTGGTCAACCTCATCTTGAGTTATGGCTTCGTATTCTCTTAGGGGTCTAATATAAGGGTTGTGATTTTAGAAATTCATAAACAGGATGTAACAAGAGGTTTAGAGGATTTGCTAAAAGCCTGATTGGAAATATGTGAAGCCTTCCCACTTATGTGCGTACGTTCATTTTCCGTTCATCTTCTTTATTTATGTGGATCATTTAAGATCTGTTTAAATCCTCATCTCTGCTTAAAAATCTTCACCTGTCGCTCCCGTTTTAGTTCCAACGTTGCTGCATCAGACATGAGCTAGTTATCATGGACGATTATAATCCACCCCACAATCATCGCACTATTTTCAAAGACAATTTTCTTTTTCCGATCGGCCGAGGCCCCTTCACTAGCGTGATTCTCCTCCCCAAGGCGAACAGGAATGCACCCTGCTTTCCCCTTCGCTCAATTTCCATGTCCGATTGTCGCAGAGTAATCCCAATCGTGTTGACCAATCCGAAAATTGTAGATCGATTCAGGTTTCAACACGTACATATTATCCTTCGAGTAAAAAACGAAAAGTGCTTCCTGCGGTGGAGGAGGTCGCTAAACGAGAAGAAACCGGTATAATGAGCGTTTTGAATTAGGTTTGTTTTTAAATGCTTGTGGACCCCAACCTGCGAATGTTTTTTATAACGAAACTCTTTTAGGCTGAGTAAAGTTATTGATGCCAAACAGGGCATGTGAGTGATGAAAAAGAGTTGAGAGAAAAAACACTGTACTTGAGCATTGTACGTAATTGTATTTATATTTTATATTGAAATGACTTAAAGGTAAATCCTTTTTTCACAATCCATTTTCCTGCCACGAATAATAACACACAGTCACATTTATTTCTATGTCCAATAACAGCCTGTATAATGATGCTCTTATGTTTTTAATTACGTGAGTACACCAAACAAGATTTCTGATTCAGATAGAAGGAAAATAAATAAAATAAATAAAATAACGGATCATGTTTTTGTCAATACTTGACTATTACTTTGTCAATTTATGTCATGCTCAAAGCGACCCACGAACCAAGGTAGCGAGACAACGAATAATCACTAGAACATTAACACTCTCAGTCAAACTGCACTATTGTAAAATACAAGAGTTTGTCATTTTTAGATGTAAAAAATGTAAATAATTAGTCAATTACTTTTTTTATGTCTAAAACTAACAAAGTTTTGTATTTTACAATAGTTCAGTTCCAAACCATTCCATCTGTAATGGCTATAGTTCATACTTCACCTGTACTAAGTTGACGTACTGAAGAGGCCAATACGCGAAACAAGTCGACGAAGACGGAAAGGTGAATAGACACTTCAGACTCTGGAGGACTCCTAACTCTCTTCGACCCTCAACCCCCAAACTCCAGATTGAAAAGGATGCACATACCAACCAATATTAATACTTATGTCGATGAAATTTGTGCCATCTTACCATGGACAATTTCATCGGACTCGGGTGAATTATTGGTGGTAAGGAAGCACATAATATTTTCATCATCCTCCTTCCAATATAGATGATAGATGCAATCATGTAATGACCATTAATTAAAGAGTGACCTCAATTAACCTGAGTTAGATTTTGAATAACCTCATCTTAAATACGTGGTTTCCAGATATCAAGGTTTGGGAAAACGAAGGACCTCCGCACGAACTAGGAAAGTAATAAGTAGTGCCTAAATAGTAGGTGTTAAATCTAGTTCCCGACACATGCAGTGAGGGAATATTGAATCCAAATACCATAATCTTAGCTGAAATAGCGATAGCTAACAAGAATGTCGCACGAATATTTACCAACCACCTATTTGACCAAGGTCGAGAGTAGTCTGGAACGCGTAAGCGCCGGCATGCTGCGCGGTGCCCTTTCTAGCCTTTTCCAACGGCGCCCCTCCGACATTACTGGACCGAATATCCGCATTTTCCCGTATAAAAAGTTGAGGAGAACCTCCGAAACGGTACATTGATTAACAATCGCTCCAACAATGAACAAGGTAAAGGTTTAATATTTCATATTGTTATACTAATTAAAATGTACTCGTGAGTACAAAATAATATGCATTAACGTTATACATCACAAGATGTAGGTACCACTAAGATTCATGAATTCGAAGCAATTCAACATGTTAAATTAAAAGCATTAATGTAAAGAAGAGATGATTCAACTGCATGAGGTAACGAAATTTAACAAAATATTGCACTATTACAAAATTACTTTCCATAACACAAATGTTATTAAACATGAGATCTGAGAAATTCGATGATAAACTGAAAAACACCAAAATTACTAACCTTCTCCACACAGTTTAATCAATGTTATTCGCTCCTTTCTTAAGTTTCCAATCCTGTATTTTCTTATATTTTTTATAGTTTCGTATAAACTTTGACTTTTAATTTTCCCTAAAGTATTAACTCTCATAATTTTACAATAAATTTATGTTATTAAGCTCACCAGTTCTATCATACAAAAATAAACGATCTTGAGTACATTACGTCCAAATTCCACAATGTAAATCGCAATAACGTATCTACTTTCCTATATAATATAAAATTCAATTCCAAGAAGACCAACACCAGTGGCAGTCTCCTCCGATGATTATTGGTTTATTTCTTCATTAATAAATTTTGTAACTGAGCAAGACTTTTTTTAGTTTAGATACGTATTTACTTTATTTTGGTAGAAGAAATCGTCTAGGGATATTTCGATAATACACCATAGACTCAGTTTGATAGGTAATCTTCTATAGACCAGCAAAAGAGCTATCTAATATAGAAATAATAAACCTTTCTGTTATCATTTGCAGCGTTTTTTTTTAAACTATTTCGTAAAATTTACTTGGCCCAAACTCTCCAGAAATGAATCTAGGAATTTTTGAGTTTGTTGAACACGACTCCGATGCCAATTTTAACCTATTATTAGAGAATTTTGATGCGTGATGGTGGCCCTCCGAACCGGATGGAGTGGTTACTGATCTAGAATAGTTAGAAGTGGAAAAAAACCTTCTTTTTTTTCGTGATTTTCACCTGGGTTTAGATATTTTTTTTGAGGGGTAAAAAATTGAGAAAGTAGAAAAAATCAAATACGAGGATCATTCGAGAAAATACACTTCTGCATCAAATGCAACCATTTGTAGCTCCATAGGACTAATGGGGCTACAGAGCTACGATTATTTGAAGAAAAAAATCAAATTTTTTTCCACCCATGGGGATTATTTTTCACATTATGTGGTCCAAATATACAGTCTTCTAACAAGAAAAAAACACATTTGAGATTAAAAAAGAAACTTTTGCGTTAAACTGCTGCAGCTCCAAAACAAGCATGGTCACATTCGATTCATATAGTTAAAAACTAGAGGTAACGATGCTCACATTCTTTAAATACACCAACACTGGAAAAACTGACCGATTGGGCCAAAAGTCATTCAAATCTAAAATTATGTCAACATTTTATTGGGACGGCGAGAAACGGGCTTCAGAAATTATTGTGTTCAGCTTAGACATAAATCCCTACACCTGATATTGAGATCTCCGCCACGGAACATGACTTTTTTTAAACCTGAATTATCAAATAAGGGCAGCTGCCTTATAATTAAACAATCAGAGTGCAGTTCGTGTCAAAGCTCTCAGGACTAAATATGCATGATATTTAATAAAATTTAACCTAAATATAACGTGACCAAGTTGGTGACAGGTTACGATTCACGATCGTTACCCAAAACACCATTTCAAGTGCACGACTTGTGTCCAATCATAGAGCCACAATAAAGTGGTTTCAATGATTGAATAATATGTATGAATTGTTTTAGAACATCCTTTCCGTTTGCCTTTTTGGTCTCTTCGCCATCGCCCTAGCGAGCCACGATGAAGACTACTACGTGAGTTCAAATATGTTCTCATTATATATAAATATATATGTACGTATATTAATAAAATCGTGAGTATGTCTGTCTGCAAATTGATTAGAATCATGAAATTTTGCGTTTCTTTTCCGTTTCATGCTATTTGTGGATGATTGGTATCATTTACTCAATTTTTCTATGTCTGTCTGTCCATGTTTGTCCGCTTTTTACAGTTAAGTACAGGGGTCTTTGGACAACTGATATGAGTGGGGAAAATGTATGTATCAGTCCAACTCAAATTATAGGCTATTTGAGATTTTTTAAATGTGAGCCAGAGGGGATGTTTTAGGGGAGGGGGAGGGGATGAAATGGGGTGTCTTGGACACTATTGAACGAACTGGTTATCTGATTGGTCTAATATGTTTGGATTATTCTAACTTAGATCGCAGGCTACTTGAAAATTTTCAAATCTGCCCCAAAGGCGTGTACTCTTAGAGGAGGGAGAGGTGGGGGCGGAATGGGGGTATCTTGAACATCATTGAATAAACTGAGGACCTGATTGATTGAATATGTTCGGATAACACTGATAACCACAGCCTACTTAGAAATTATCAATTCCGACCCATAGGGGTGTTTTTGGGGGAGGGGTTTTTAGGGGTGTTGGGGGGGGGGGGGGGGGCTTTGACATCACTGAACAAACAGGGGATCTGATTGGGCAAATATGTTCAGATTACGTCAACCTCAATCACAGGCTATTGAAATTTTTTCTATCCTCAACCATAGGGAGGTGGTTGTGGTAAGGAAAAAAATGGGAGGGGGTGGTTAAATGGAATAATTTGGTCATCACCGAACGAACAGGTGATCTGATGTTCGGACGAATGAAATTGATTAGTCTGAACGTTCTTTTGGGTCAAGAATATTTTTAGTCTGAAATATGGGGGGGTGTTTGTGGAGAGGAAGTGAGGGTTGATTTCAGTAGATTGGTCCTAATAGGTAATTAATAAATAAGTAATTCAAGTGAGGACTTTTTTGAAACAGATGGGTGAGGGGGGGGGGGGACTTGCGTATATTCAAGTCAACCAATGCAACACACGGGTGAACCAGCTATATATAGCTAAATTATTTACGATATTCATTAGAAAAATCAACGGTGGAAGTAGACAGTCTTTATGTCAGAATGTGTATCTATTGTGTACGTCAGAGCATAACGCAACGTACACGATTAAAATAAATCAAAACAAAATATTCCACGAATAATGCTATATGCTCTTAAAGGTGGAGATACGGTTACTGAATATAACATAAAATATTTCGTTTGAAGTAAGATTTTAGAAGTTGTTAATTTATTATTATTCCATATTGGCTTCAACCTTTCTTCCCCAATTTCATGATTGTTAATTGTCATTTGTTGCCAAAATATAAATATAAATGTTGATATCTTCATGTACGAGTACTTAAGGGTTAAATTTCGGTAGTAAATTGTTATTAGTTGATTACTTATTAATTGCATTGAATCATGGGGAATCTAAAAAATGACAATTACCGAATAATTTGTACAAGAATAGCTCAAACATGCTGTAATTCGATTGAAAACGCTACCGTCGAGTGGACACAAGAGAAACAGTTCATAAGTTGATAACTTATAATGAATACAATCGGTCTGTGCCATAAACTATATGTTAAAACGCTGTTGTTACTTGTTAAAAGACAATGTTTTAGTCTGGTTTCCGAGAAACAGATACCAAATTGATATCTGATCTGTCAACGTCGTGTTTTACTTACTAAATTGTGAAATTATTATTTGTCTATTTAAGCCTAATACGTATTTCACGCAATCCTCATCCTGGTTGGTAGGTACCTACTTGTTCTTAACAGTAATAATATATTAGGTATCTACTCCAAAATCTTGATGTGCAAGTCCGTTTTAGATTGTAAAAAAAATAAATCTTAACGCGAAAATATCGTAATCTATTTTTAAGGAACACAAAAAATGTCTTGATGAGTGAAAACTGCCTCCTGAGCGTAATTATTAAAACCATCAGAACTAGTTGAGATTTACGAAGTCTTTTAACATTGTACACAATTTTAAATCTGTATTTCAGATATGATGTAGAGGGTAACCTAATAAGTAAGTGTAGTAGATAGCATGATAAGTACATGTAGAGGTGGGGAAACATCACATTAGGGTGCGGGGGAGGGGTAGATGGTGCGAAGCAATTTATATGCAAAAGCAAGAAATTGATATGAAATTTTAAGGAAGTATTTGGATTCAGTTCCAGAAAATTCGTAATGGATTCCGTTACATTGAGATCAATTAAAGGGATACGTAATATTCACTCTGTATGGTTGGTTCATTTTCAGTTGATTTTATAGAAACTTTGTCACTAATGAATTCCTTTACCCTTTGAACGAAGGGAGACCTGCAAATTAAATCAGTACAATAGTTAGTAGGAGACTCCACCGGGGGGGGGGGGGGGTTTAGTGAGGAGGGAGGGGGGGGGGATGCTATAGTCCTTTCGCAATAGTGTTTCTTTTGTACAATGGTAGCAACCATACCCACCGCAGTAAATGTATATACCAACTGAGTCTCCAGGATTGTTTCCATCGTGTCAAGTTCTCTCTCTTTGAATCGTACAAAGTTCCATTTGACACGCCGGTTGTTAGAACTGAACGGTTAATGGTGTTTGGATAGAGGCCTACTAAATAGACAGGGATGTTGGGCTGTGGGGTCCCAGTGTGTGTGAGACACGTGTTGATGTCTCTTTGGAGATCAGTCGTTTGCAGGGGCAATAGGAGCTGCTTTCACTTTACGCTTTATTTCATTGAGTAGGTACAGTTGTTATTTATGGAGCTCACTGTTGAGTTGTTGGAATTTGTCAGAGTTTGCTACTATCTACCCTGTTTTAATGCTTACAGTTTGCTGATCGTATTCTATATGTTATAATTAGTTATTGCATTGTATCTCATTTTGTTTTTCTCACTTTTTTTTAATGCCCTACCCCTACCTCATTACCAGATGACATGCTGTACAATTTTCAAGGTAGTTACAAAAAGATTGTTTGGTCGCTTTCACAGGCTCCACCTCACTACGCTTATGAATACAAAGTCCACGACGGACATACAGGCGACATCAAGAGCCAACATGAAACCAGGGAAGGTGACGTTGTCAAGGGCTACTACACCTTAAAGGAAGCTGATGGCACCATCAGGGAAGTCCACTACACCGCTGACCACCACAACGGATTCAACGCCGAAGTGAAAAGGATCGGACACGCTGTGCATCACGCACCAATCCACCACGCGCCAACGCATCAGGGATGGTACTAATATGATGACTGAATCTTTTTATAATAAATTAACTTCAAAAATAAATCGTTGTGTGAAGTGTATTTACCATCCATAACCCACTCAAGAGTGAGCGAATTGAAAGGTGAGATGACACGAACCCGCATGTTGTAGGTACTGCTCCAAATGCACAGAACGTTGCAAAGTATTAAACAAACATTCATTTTTGTAATAGAATACCCTCGTGCAATGGGGCATCGAACTAATAAGATCAACCTTCAGGAGCGCGAGGGGCGAAGGGATTCAGTATTAACATGGTGGTTGACAAGAATTCCCCTTGTTGGTTTCTTGGTTACCACTTTTCGCTCTACGATTCATTCCTCGCACAATCAACCTCATCAATATTGGCGAAAAGTTAGAATTATATTAATCAAATTATTATAAAGAAATACCAACAAAAAAACCGGCAGTGCAAAAAAAAAATGTCAATATATATCCGTCACGACTGCGGTCGAAAGCAAGAAGAGTAAATCGGCAAGCCCTTGTTAATGTGTTGCGCTCTACTCCAAGCTTCTCCTGTTCGGAGCCCCATTAGGTATCTAACCACAATACTAATACTTCGGTGGCATGTATTCATTACGTATTTTCATAGACAATTGAATGATATTTTTTTAACTTTCCAAGCCAATCTATTTTGGGACTAACATGCTTTGCTCCACGGTTGTACTTGGTAGTGTTGTATTTTTTAGATGGGGACCACCCGTAATTCAACATTTTGGTGCTAAACTAACAAGCTCTTGTGACAGCGTAACTTTGTACAAAAGATAACGCCATTAGCTGAAAACAAATAAAATCTGTTGCTGAACAGCTGTTGCTCACACCGGCGTAATCTATACAAATCAGTAAGCTGATGTTGAGTGTTTACACTACATACAGATATATTGGTGCATGGATAGGTATCTTATTTATCCCTCTGTGAAATATGTGTTTTGTGTCTCAAGATTGAAATGTGTAAATTAAATTGGCTCAGTCTGTTGATAAGGAAAGACCCAATCATTTCAATCGCCTCTTAGTGTCCTATAGAGTCTCCTTATCTAATTTCAACTTCCTAGGATGAACATGAGATATCAGCTCACTCAGCTGATTAGGAATGACCCAATCATTTCAATTGTCTCTGAGTGTCCTAGAAGCATCCCTATCAAATTTCAACTTCCTAGGGGTAAAAGGACATATTTTATATCACTCAGCTGATTTAGAATGATCCTATCATTTAGATCGTCCTTTAATGTCCCAGGGAGTCTTCCTGTAAAATTCCAACTTCTTAGGGTGAACAGAAGAGAATTTAGCTCACTAACAAAGGGACTTCAAACAGCCATGCAATTTGAGAACTTCCCTATAAAATTATTGACATTTTATGTCTTTACAATGGCACATTACTCAAAAAGTGTGACGTTACGTTGTGACGAAGAAAGCGTTATGAAAAACTTTCTAATGATTTCCACGTACAACCGATTCGTTGCTACGGAACTTTAACTTCGCCAGTTATCATCGTACAAAAATCGTTCACCATTCGTTGGATAGCTCTCGATTTACCTAACCAAATTACGTTAACCACTGTGGAGTGCGTGGCCGACAAGCTGCGGTATGAGCGTGATTGTTTAAATAATTGTTTACACTCAGGTGATCATTCTCAATAATTTATATTGTGAACACGATTGCAAGCTTTATATAAGTAAAGACATAATTTTGAGACCAAACAACCGATAAACGAATAATCTCTTGGAGATGTACGAGTCTTGGAGATGAAGCGCGAGGTACGTGGTGCAAAGACATAAAATGTCCCTCGTGTTGCGTACTTGTACGAAAGCTGTACCCACCGTTTGTGTTTTGATACATTCTCAAAGCCACAATTCAGTAACATTTTACATTTCAGTTTCAACGAGTTTATAGTGAACGTCGTCACTACAGAGGAAAATGGTAAACAAAAGTTTTTGTAATCTATGTATGTTGAAACGTTATCCACTCTATTCTTGTCTATTCCAAGGTTCCGAACAGTAAATGATGCACTAAAACAAACTCCCGAATGAGGGCTAAATCATTCTAAGTGTACAAAGTAGCGAATTATCTTTCCAGGTCGTTCCAGTCTGTGAATGTGGGGCCCAATGAATATTTCAGGAGAAATTTCCTAAACTAGAACAATTGACAATACATCGTGTTGTTAATTTCTTCATTACTATCCCCAATTGCAAATGCATCTGTTTATTTACCAATCAGCGCAAGTTCTCCACCAGTAAAACTATTTCTAATGAATTCTGATTCCATTCTTGCAGTACAGTTAGCGACTTTGATGACAATTTTTTATCTGAAAATTGGGTTGCATTAAAAAAACTCATCACTCTCGGCCCATAGACATATCCATGTTAATAATAAATCAATACCATAGCGTATTATTGCCCAGCTGGTGGACTACAACAACTCAGACATAGATAAAACGAACGTGTGGGTGATTGTTGCGACAAATTATTTCTTTTAATCGGCTCCTATAGGAGGAAAAAACACCAGCTCATGGTGCCCATAAATAATGATGAAAGATATTTCTGCCGGTAACTGGACTGTTTCGACAACGGTCGAAAACGAGCTCCACATTACGAGTAAGGGGATTGGGAGGCCTGACTGCGGTTTTGAACGCATGTGTTGCAAAAATAACTCATAAGACAGGTCGCTCCAAATCCACGCAGGCGGGATTAGTTGCCGCTACTTGGAGTGGGACAGGCCGTAAGACTTTCAATTTCAAGACCAGGTGGAGGCTTCAAGGTTGATTCTGTTTTGGATCGAGACGGGTTGACGGGGAAAGGAAAGACGGGCCTCCGGAAGGCGACAACCACACCCCCCTTTGAGTGCCAATGGATTAATTGCTTTTAGCCAGCGTTTCCCAATGTGCAGTAAGCGTATCAAATGAATGTCAGATAGCTTAGCTGAAGAACTGTACGGAAACTTTTAAACAACGTTTCTTTAATTTGACAGTTCAAATTCGAAACAGATACCAAATTGATATCTGATCTGTCAACGTCGTGTTTTACTTACTAAATTGTGAAATTATTATTTGTCTATTTAAGCCTAATACGTATTTCTCGCAATCCTCATCCTGGTTGGTAGGTACCTACTTGTTCTTAATAGTAATAATATATTAGGTGTCTACTCCAAAATCTTGATGTTTAAGTCCGTTTTAGATTGTAAAAAATACTTAACGCGAAAATATTGTAATCTATTTTTAAGGAACACAAAAAATGTCTTGATGAGTGAAAACTGCCTCCTCAGCGTAATTACAAAACCATCAGAACTAGTTGAGATTTACGAAGTCTTTTAAATTTACACAATTTTAAATCTGTATTTCAGATATGATGTAGAGGGTAACCTAATAATAAGTGTAGTAGATAGCATGATAAGTAATGTAGAGGTGGGGAAACATCACATTAGGGTGCGGGGGAGGGGTAGATGGTGCGAAGCTCCATACTACATTGAAAATGTGTATTCAGCCTGCTGTAATGCTATTGGACTAAAGCTGATCTCTGTCCGTGTGTCATACGCTTAACCCCAACAACCTACTTAACACTAACTACCACACAGATTTTCATCCAATTTGGAAAAATTCTGGGTTTGAGCGAATTACACCACAGATGATTCGTTATAAAATCGTTCAATCGTGAAACGGTATTAACAGCGGCACATTCGCAAATGTGAAGTTTTTAAAACGCGCACAACTTTTGCAAGAAATTGATATGAAATTTTAAGGAAGCATTTGGATTCAGTTCCAGAAAATTCGTAATGGATTCCGTGCATTGAGATCAATTAAGGGATACGTAATATTCACTCTGTATGTTGGTTATTTTCAGTTGATTTTATAGAAACTTTGTCACTAATGAATTCCTTTACCCTTTGAACGAAGGAGACCTGCAAATGAAATCAGTACAATAGTTAGTAGGAGACTGCTCTCAATGCTATAGTCCTTTCGAATAGTGTTTCTTTTGTACAATGGTAGCACCATACCCACCGCATAAATGTATATACCAACTGAGTCTCCAGGATTGTTTCCATCGTGTCAAGTTCTCTCTCTTTGAATCGTCAAAGTTCCATTTGACAGCCGGTTGTTAGAACTGAACGGTTAATGGTGTTTGGATAGAGGCCTACTAAATAGACGGGATGTTGGGCTGTGGGGTCCCATGTGTGTGAGACACGTGTTGATGTCTCTTTGGAGATCAGTCGTTTGCAGAGGCAATAGGAGCTGCTTTCACTTTACGCTTTATTTCATTGAGTAGGTACAGTTGTTATTTATGGAGCTCACTGTTGAGTTGTTGGAATTTGTCAGAGTTGCTACTATCTACCCTGTTTTAATGCTTACAGTTTGCTGATCGTATTCTATATGTTATAATTAGTTATTGCATTGTATCTATTTTGTTTTTCTCACTTTTTTTTAATGCCCTACCCCTACCTCATTACCAGATGACATGCTGTACAATATTTTCAAGGTGTTACAAAAAGATTGTTTGATCGCTTTCACAGGCCCACCTCACTACGCTTATGAATACAAAGTCCACGACGGACATACAGGCGACATCAAGAGCCAACATGAAACCAGGGAAGGTGACGTTGTCAAGGGCTACTACACCTTAAAGGAAGCTGATGGCACCATCAGGGAAGTCCACTACACCGCTGACCACCACAACGGATTCAACGCTGAAGTGAAAAGGATCGGACACGCTGTGCATCACGCACCAATCCACCACGCGCCATCACATCAGGGATGGTACTAAGATGATGACTAAATCTTTTTATAATAAATTAACTGTAAAAATAAATCCTTGTGTGAAGTGTATTTACCACCCATTGCCCACTCAAGAGTGAGCGAATTGAAAGGTGAGATGGCACGAACCCGCATGTTGTACGCTGCAAAGTATTAACCAAAGATTCATTTTTGTAATAGAATACCCTCGAGCAATGGGGCATCGAACTAACAAGATCCACCTCCAGGAACGCTAGGGGGTGAAGGAATTCAGTATTAAAATGGTGGTTGACATGATTTCCCCTTGTTGGTTTCTTGGCCACCACTTTTTGCTCTACGATTTGTTCCTCGCACCATCAACCTCATCAATACTGGCAAAAAGTTAGAACTATATTACTATTAAACAAATTATAATAAAGAAATACCCACAAACAAAAAACCGGCAATGCAAAACAAAAAAAAAGTCAATATCCGTCACGACTGCGGTCGAAAGCAAGAAGAGTAAATCGGCTTTGATGCGTGATGGTGGCCCTCTGAACCGGATGGAGTGGTTACTGATCTAGAATAGTTAGAAGTGGAAAAAAACCTTCTTTTTTTTCGTGATTTTCACCTGGGTTTAGATATTTTTTTTGAGGGGTAAAAAATTGAGATAGTAGAAAAAATCAAATACAAGGATCATTTTAGGAAATACACTTTCGCATCAAATGCAACCATTTGTAGCTCCATTTGACTAATGGGGCTACAGAGCTACGATTATTTGAAGAAAAAAATCAAATTTTTTTCCACCCATGGGGATTATTTTTCACATTATGTGGTCCAAATATACAGTCTGCTAACAAGAAAAAAACACATTTGAGATTAAAAAAGAAACTTTTGCGTTAAACTGCTGCAGCTCCAAAACAAGCATGGTCACATTCGATTCATATAGTTAAAAACTAGAGGTAAGATGCTCACACTCTTTAAATACACCAACACTGGAAAAACTGACCGATTGGGCCAAAAGTCATTCAAATCTAAAAGGATGCCGAAATTTCATAGAGATGGCGAAAAACGGGCGTCAGAAATTATTGTGTTCAGCTTAGAGATAAACCCCTACACTTGATATTGAGATCTCCGCCACGGAACATGACTTTTTAAATCTGAATTATCAAATAAGGGCAGCTACCTTATAGTTAAACAATCATAGTGCAGTTCGTGTCAAAGCTCTAAGGACTAAATATGCATGATGTTTAATGAAATTTAACCTAAATATAACGTGACCAAGTTGGTGAAAGGTTACGATTCACGATCGTTACCCAAAACACCATTTCAAGTGCACGACTTGTGTCCAATCATAGATCCACAATAAAGTGGTTTCAATGATTGAATAATAAGTATGAATTGTTTTAGATCATCCTTTCCGTTTGCCTTTTTGGTCTCTTCGCCATCGCCCTAGCGAGCCACGATGAAGACTACTACGTGAGTTCAAATAGGTTAACATTATATATAAATATATATGTATGTATATTAATAAAATCGTAAGTATGTCTGTCTGCAAATTGATTAGAATCATGAAATTTTGCGTTTCTTTTCCGTTTCATGCTATTTGTGGATGATTGGTATCATTTACTCAATTTTTCTATGTCTGTCTGTCCATGTTTGTCCGCTTTTTACAGTTAAGTACAGGGGTCTTTGGACAACTGATATGTATGTATCAGTCCAACTCAAATTATAAGCTATTTGAGATTTTTTAAATGTGAGCCAGAGGGGATGTTTTAGGGGAGGGGGAGGGGATGAAATGGGGTATGTTAGACACAATTGAACGAACTGGGGATCTGATTGGGTGACTATGTTTGGATTATTCTAACTTAAATCATAGGCAACTTGAAAATTTTCAAATCTGCCCAAAGGCGTGTATTCTTAGAGGAGGGAGAGGTAGGGGGGTGGAATGGGGCTACCTTGAACATCATTGAATAAACTGAGGACCTGATAGATAAAATGTGTTTGGATAACACTGATAACCACAGCCTACTTGAAAATTATCAATTCCGACCTATAGGGGTGTTTTTGGGGGTGGGGTTTTTAGGGGTGTGGGGGAGGGGTGAGGCTTTGACATCACTGAACAAACAGGGGATCTGATTGGGCAAATATGTTCAGATTAAGTCAACCTCAATAACAGGCTATTGAAATTTTTTCTAGCCTCAACCATAGGGAATATTTTTAGTCTGAAATATGGGGGGTGTTTGTGGAGAGGAAGTGAGGTTTGATTTCAGTAGATTGGTCCTAATAGATAATTAATAAATAAGTAATTCAAGTGAGGACTTTTTTGAAACAGATGGGTGAGGGGGGACTTGCGTATATTCAATTCAACCGATGAAATACACGGGTGAACCAGCTATACATAGCTAAATTATTTACGATATTCATCAGAAAAATCAACGGTGGACGTAGACAGTCTTCATGTTAGAATGTGTATCTATTGTGTACGTCAGAGCATAACACAACATACACGATGAAAATAAATCAAAACAAAATATTCCACGAATAATGCTATATGCTCTTAAAGATGGAGATACGATTACTGAATATAACAAAAAATATTTCGTTTGAAGTAAGATTTTAGAAGTTGTTAATTTATTATTATTCCATATTGGCTTCAACCGTTCTTCCCCAATTTCATGATTGTTAATTGTCATTTGTTGCCAAAATATAAATATAAATGTTGATATCTTCATGTACGAGTACTTAAGGGTTAAATTTCGGTAGTAAATTTTTATTAGTTGATTACTTATCAATTGCATTGAATCATGGGGAATCTAAAAAATGACAATTACCGAATAATTTGTACAAGAATAGTTCAAACATGCAGTAATTCGACTGAAAACGCTACCGTCGAGTGGACACGAGAGAAACAGTTCATAAGTTGATAACTTATAATGAATACAATCGGTCTGTGCCATAAACTATATGTTAAAACGCTGTTGTTACTTGTTAAAAAAGACAATGTTTTAGTCTGGTTTCCGCGAAACAGATACCAAATTGATATCTGATCTGTCAACGTCGTGCTTTACTTAATAAATTGTGCCTGAGCGTAATTACCAAAACCATCAGAACTAGTTGAGATTTACGAAGTCTTTTAACATTCTACACAATTTTAAATCTGTATCTCAGATGATGTAGAGGGTAACCTAATAAGTAAGTGTAGTAGATAGCATGATAAGTAAATGTAGAGGTGGGGAAACATCACATTAGGGTGCGGGGGAGGGGTAGATGGTGCGAAGCTCCATACATTCAAAATGTGTATTCAGCCTGCTGTAGCTATTGGACTAAAGCTGATCTCTGTCCGTGTGTCATACGTTTAACCCCAACAACCTACTTAACACTAACTACCTCACAAGATTTTCATCCAATACGGAAAATTTCTGGGTTTGAGCGAATTACACCACAGATGATTCGTTATAAAATCGTTCAATCATGAAACGGTATCAACAGCGGCACATTCGCAAATGTGAAGTTTTTAAAACGCGCACAACTTTTGCAAGAAATTGATATGAAATTTTAAGGAAGCATTTGGATTCAGTTCCAGAAAATTCGTAATGGATTCCGTTGCATTGAGATCAATTAAAGGGATACGTAATATTCACTCTGTATGGTTGGTTCATTTTCAGTTGATTTTATAGAAACTTTGTCACTAATGAATTCCTTTACCCTTTGAACGAAGGGAGACCTGCAAATTAAATCAGTACAATAGTTAGTAGGAGACTGCTCTCAATGCTATAGTCCTTTCGCAATAGTGTTTCTTTTGTACAATGGTAGCAACCATACCCACCGCAGTAAATGTATATACCAACTGAGTCTCCAGGATTGTTTCCATCGTGTCAAGTTCTCTCTCTTTGAATCGTTCAAAGTTCCATTTGACAAGCCGGTTGTTAGAACTGAACGGTAAATGGTGTTTGGATAGAGGCCTACTAAATAGACAGGGATGTTGGGCTGTGGGGTCCCAGTGTGTGTGAGACACGTGTTGATGTCTCTTTGGAGATCAGTCGTTTGCAGGGGCAATAGGAGCTGCTTTCACTTTACGCTTTATTTCATTGAGTAGGTACAGTTGTTATTTATGGAGCTCACTGTTGAGTTGTTGGAATTTGTCAGAGTTCGCTACTATCTACCCTGTTTTAATGCTTACAGTTTGCTGATCGTATTCTATATGTTATAATTAGTTATTGCATTGTATCTTATTTTGTTTTTCTCACTTTTTTTTAATGCCCTATCCCTACCTCATTACCAGATGACATGCTGTACAATTTTCAAGCTAGTTACAAAATGATTGTTTGATCGCTTTCACAGGCCCCACCTCACTACGCTTATGAATACAAAGTCCACGACGGACATACAGGTGACATCAAGAGCCAGCATGAAACCAGGGAAGGTGACGTTGTCAAGGGCTACTACACCTTAAAGGAAGCTGATGGCACCATCAGGGAAGTCCACTACACCGCTGACCACCACAACGGATTCAACGCCGAAGTGAAAAGGATCGGACACGCTGTGCATCACGCACCAATCCACCACGCGCCATCACATCAGGGATGGTACTAAGATGATGACTAAATCTTTTTATAATAAATTAACTGTAAAAATAAATCCTTGTGTGAAGTGTATTTACCACCCATTGCCCACTCAAGAGTGAGCGAATTGAAAGGTGAGATGGCACGAACCCGCATGTTGTACGCTGCAAAGTATTAACCAAAAATTCATTTTTGTAATAGAATACCCTCGAGCAATGGGGCATCGAAATAACAAGATCCACCTCCAGGAACGCTAGGGGGCGAAGGAATTCAGTATTAACATGGTGGTTGACATGATTTCCCCTTGTTGGTTTCTTGGCCACCACTTTTTGCTCTACGATTTGTTCCTCGCACCATCAACCTCATCAATACTGGCAAAAAGTTAGAACTATATTACTATTAAACAAATTATAATAAAGAAATACCCACAAACAAAAAACCGGCAATGCAAAAAAAAAATGTCAATATATATCCGTCACGACTGCGTTCGAAAGCAAGAAGAGCAAATCGGCAAGGCCCTTGTTAACATGTTGTGCTCTACCCCAAGCTTCTCCTGTTCGGAGCCCCATTAGTTATCTAACTACAATACTAATACTTCGGTGGCATGTATTCATTACGTATTTTCATAGACAATCGAATGATATTTTTTTAAGTTTCCAAACCAATCTATTTTGGGACCAACATCCTTTGCTCCACGGTTGTACACGGTAGTGTAGTATTAGTTAGATGGGGACCACCCGTAATTAAACATTTTGGTGCTAACCTAACAAGGGCATGTGACAGCGTAACTTTGTACTACAGATAACGTCATTAGCTGAAAACAAATAAAATCAGTTGCTGAACAGTTGCTGCTCACACCGGCGTAATCTATACAAATCAGTAAGCTGATGTTGAGTGTTTACACTACATACAGATATATTGGTGCATGGATAGGTATCTTATTTATCCCTCTGTGAAATATGTGTTTTGTGTCTCAAGATTGAAATGTGTAAATTAAATTGGCTGTCTGTTGATCAGAAAAGACCTAATCATTTCAATCGCCTCTTAGTGTCCTATAGAGCCTCCTTATCTAATTTCAACTTCCTAGGATGAACATGAGAGATTTTAGCTCACTCAGCTGATAAGGAATGTGCCAATCGTTTCAATTGTCTCTGAGTGTCCGAGAAGCATCCCAATAAAATTTCAACTTCCTAGGGGTAAAAGGACATATTTTATATCACTCAGCTGATTTAGAATGATCCTATCATTTAGATCGTCCTTTAATGTCCCAGGGAGTCTTCCTGTAAAATTCCAACTTCTTAGGGTGAACAGAAGAGAATTTAGCTCACTAACAAAGGGACTTCAAACAGCCATGCAATTTGAGAACTTCCCTATAAAATTATTGACATTTTATGTCTTTACAATGGCACATTACTCAAAAAGTGTGACGTTACGTTGTGACGAAGAAAGCGTTATGAAAAACTTTCTAATGATTTCCACGTACAACCGATTCGTTGCTACGGAACTTTAACTTCGCCAGTTACCATCGTACAAAAATCGTGCACCATTCGTTGGATAGCTCTCGATTTACCTAACCATATTACGTTAACCACTGTGGAGTGCGTGGCCGACAAGCTGCGGTATGAGCGTGATTGTTTAAATAATTGTTTACACACAGGTGATCATTCTCAATAATTTATATTGTGAACACGATTGCAAGCTTTATATAAGTAAAGACATAATTTTGAGACCAAACAACCGATAAACGAATAATCTCTTGGAGATGTACGAGTCTTGGAGATGAAGCGCGAGGTACGTGGTGCAAAGACATAAAATGTCCCTCGTGTTGCGTACTTGTACGAAAGCTGTACCCACCGTTTGTGTTTTGATACATTCTCAAAGCCACAATTCAGTAAGATTTTACATTTCAGTTTCAACGAGTTTATAGTGAACGTCGTCACTACAGAGGAAAATGGTAAACAACAATTTTTGTAATCTATGTATGTTGAAACGTTATCCACTCTATTCTTGTCTATTCCAAGGTTCCGAACAGTAAATGATGCACTAAAACAAACTCCCGAATGAGGGCTAAATCATTCTAAGTGTACAAAGTAGCGAATTATCTTTCCAGGTCGTTCCAGTCTGTGAATGTGGGGCCCAATGAATATTTCAGGAGAAATTTCCTAAACTAGAACAATTGACAATACATCGTGTTGTTAATTTCTTCATTACTATCCCCAATTGCAAATGCATCTGTTTATTTACCAATCAGCGCAAGTTCTCCACCAGTAAAACTATTTCTAATGATTTCTGATTCCATTGTTGAAGTATAGTTACCGACTTTGTTGACAATTTTTGATCTGAAAATTGGGTTGCATTAAAAAAAACTCATCACTCTCGGCCCATAGACATATCCATGTTACTAATAAATCAATACCATAGCATATTATTGCCCAGCTGGTGGACTACAACAACTCAGACATAGATAAAACGAACGTGTGGGTGATTGTTGCGACAAATTATTTCTTTTAATCGGCTTCTATAGGAGGAAAAAACACCAGCTCATGGTGCCCATAAATAATGATGAAAGATATTTCTGCCGGTAACTGGACTGTTTCGACAACGGTCGAAAACGAGCTCCACATTACGAGTAAGGGGATTGGGAGGCCTGACTGCGGTTTTGAACGCATGTGTTGCAAAAATAACTCATAAGACAAGTCGCTCCAAATCCACGCAGGCGGGATTAGTTGCCGCTACTTGGAGTGGGACAGGCCGTAAGACTTTCAATTTCAAGACCAGGTGGAGGCTTCAAGGTTGATTCTGTTTTGGATCGAGACGGGTTGACGGGGAAAGGAAAGACGGGCCTCCGGAAGGCGACAACCACACCCCCCTTTGAGTGCCAATGGATTAATTGCTTTTAGCCAGCGTTTCCCAATGTGCAGTAAGCGTATCAAATGAATGTCAGATAGCTTAGCTGAAGAACTGTACGGAAACTTTTAAACAACGTTTCTTTAATTTGACAGTTCAAATTAGATCAAAACTTTACAAAGAAGGCCATTCCGTCCGTAAATTGGTTTTTATCGTTCTCTGTAATCAATAAACAATCATTAAAACCAATTTACTGACAGAAACGCCTATTTTGGAAAGTTTTGAAGTACTTTTAAGACTAAAACAGTATGTATTTGAATTATTCCAACTGTTGGGGTCTGTAGGACCCTCAAAGATTATTTTTTCACGCAAAATAACCAAATTTCGGCCATTATTCTGGTTAAATTTGATAAAATCAAGAAACAGATAGCGCCAAATGAATCAGCGTTGAAAAAAAGTGAAAATTCATGTACCACACTTGGGGTTCACAAGAATTCATGTTTTGCGTAATTTCTGCGAGGAAATTATTTTGCGCGCTCGCAGAACGGGTTGAGCTCGGTAAAAAAAATCTAGTGAGGGGTCGTAAATTCAATGAATTTTGCGTAGAATCCAAACTTGCAATAAAAAGGGGGTAACTTTATGATAAAACCAAGTTTTGGTCATTTGCGCCACTTCAGGCGCAAGTGGCGTGCTGAACTTGAGATACACGTAAAAAATTATGAAGAATGGCATCGGTCCCAATTGTTTACGCTGAATTCAGTGGAAATGAATGAGGGTGCAAACCTTTACGTGGGACACCCTGTATACAGGGTGAACTGTACTTAGGTGCAAAAATTATTTTCATAAACTACAGCCACCGACCGCATATTTTTATCTCAATCCGTTCTCAAGATATGAGTTTTTAACGGTTTTCAGGGAAACCCATGTTTTTTCTCCCTAAGCCTGAATTTATCCACTTTAATACACTTAATTTTAACTTCTGACCACATTTTCGAAGCGTTAAATTTTTTATAAGCGCAGTGCATATGATTTAGATAAATTTCCATCTACAGATTGCAAAAGCAGTGCAAAATCGTGCTTGCTGAAACCATACTGTGAATTAGGATTATCCACATAACGTACATTGATCCAAACCTTACAGATTGGTCTTTTCTACAGTGGGATCGGAGCACATTAAAGAAGTTTTGAAAATGGCCCTAATGATGATTGTATGAGAAACGCCCGCTCATATTTTGTCTCCAGTTTCTTGGACATGAGGTCTGGCTCCGCAATAAAGGTAATTGAGCTGGTCATAACACCATTTTAAGAGTTGTAAGTATTGGGTACCTATAATTTGGATAATGATAAAATGCGATAAGTAGCTCGTTCGCATGGCCATTGTAAAAGGCGATTGTGGAACAATAATTTCTTATTGGCCCATAATTTCGTTTTGGTTTTTTTGTTACGGCCCTGAAGTTGAAACCATACCAAATAGCGTTAGAGTATGAATTGTATTGTATATAACATATGACATTGGTTGTATAATGTAATGATTTTCGCGCGAAAATAACCAAGAGGTAGTATTATTTCGTGGGGGATTGCGAATACCATATTTATGAGTAGTAACCACCGCCGCTTGAAATTCCTTTTTGCACAAAGCGTGATGTTCGGTACCTGTAGAGTGTGAATGTAACAAATATTCGGATACTTACTTTATATATAAACTAATATGTTACCTTCAATAGACTCTAGATATCAAGTGGACGCCAACATTTCTGTACTCACCTGTAACAAAATAGATCATCGTTTAAAAAATACGCTCAAAACTCTCAAGCTAAAATGTGCACAACAAGTTTAACTTGTTAGAAAACTCATGCTTTGAAAATACATTTAACAAAACTGAATCCGTTCAAAAATGATTGTAGGAAAGTTTTGACCCTTGAAATTATAAAAACCGGTAGGTATACTAATGTTTGACGGAGCTCTTTTCAGGATGTATAGAATTATGCAACCTCCTATTTCATTCAATCCTTCCTTGTATAGCATCAAGAAGCATTAACGCGGTGTTGCGTACTTTCATTACACAATTCATGTGAATTCGTTTTCAAAGTTTCTAATTTTCGACAAAATATTGACTGCTGGGAAAGGATTTGAGCTGATTCACACGCTGATAATATCGAACTGCGTGATTTATGAAAGAAGACGAAATGCGAGCTCCCATATTATGGACGGCAAAACGCAGATTACTCCAGGACAGAAAGTTGGCTTTGTGATCCCCGTTCGAAAAAATACTTCCGAATATGGTTCGAATACATTCGAAAATACGCTGCCAAGGATATGGCACAGAAGCTTCTTCGTGGCTTCCACGTAACTTCTACAAGAAAATTACGATCATGCATGTGCTGAGCGTACTACTGATTCAATCTTGATGAAACTGATAGGGGACCATCTAGAGCTAAATCCACACTATTCCTGGAAATTTAATTGAAATCCGATCAAAATTGTGGAAGTTATGACTGTGGCAAAGAAATATATAGAAAGACAAACGCTCGCGCATGCGCACAGTGTACCGCCGATTCAATCATGATGAATGTCGTAAGGGACCTCAAGGGACCTTCCCCGCACCACCCCTGATAACCTGACTAAAATATGTTCAATATTGACGGACTAATGAGTGTAACATGAAAATTACGTTCGCTCTTGCCCAGAGCGTACCGCCAATTCAATCATGATGAAACTGATAGGGAACCATCTAGGGCTAAACCCACACGAAATCCCATTTCGATATTTTTCAATGTGTCTCTTAGGGTTATTTCCTAGTTAAACGATAACCCCGCGACTAATGGACCAGGAATGTACGGGTTTCAGGGTTATTTTTCAGGGTTATTCAGAAATTGTTGTAAAAAAGTTTTATGGCAAAAACGATTTGTTTGGTACCACTTTGCTTTGCAAACAAATTTTTGGATTTTTAAATTTTTTTTGCATTACCTATGTACATTTTTATCACAGTTCCGTGTATAAAGTTTATATTGATTTAGTTCATGGTAAATAAGCGTTTCAGTAGTTATATTCTGCAAAAAATATTCACTCATTTTTAGCTGGTTGTGCCATTGTTAGCAATTTTTTGTGCACTTTTTTAGTGCAATGCACTCGTCTCTTCTTCAGGGATGTTTCATGTTTTAATGAAAGAAAGGATTCTTTATCTCAATTCTATTGAGAATTATCATCTGGAATGACTCATTTATGTATTCACTCAACTATACACATATCTTAGTCTGAATAAGCGTTAAAACCTCCCAATCGTTCGAGAATTCCTTACAACTGATTTCCATGAATAAATGTTTACTTAAAAATTTCTTTTTTTCTAAAATTCGCTAATAAATATAGAAAAAGTCAATTTAATTACAAATAAAAAATAAAACCATTGTTGTAATTTTATTACAGCTCTTTCCAGCATCAAAAGTGCCAAACGCATAACTCATTTGACAAGTTCTAAGTGTCATAAATCTGCAGAAGTTGCCTTATTGGCTAGTTGTATCTTATCTTAACCAGTCGTTTGGGAGATATGATAAACCATGGTGCAATCAATTAAGCCGATGATTGCTGAGGCGGGACCGATTGCTCAAAACTTGGAAAGAAAGAAACTCATTCGATTCCATACTTGGGGCAGCCGCGGAGCGACATAAATCTCAAGGCATTCGAGGAAGGTGGGAAAAAAATATGATACGGTTACCAATTAGATGGCAAGAATTAGGAGCAAGGGTGTCTCAACTTTTACCCCAAAAGAGTCTCATTTGATATCTGGTTGAAACGCCGCCACGCCTACGGCGATGTGGTCATTTAAGCTGTCCCTCGATAGCCCTAAAGTCATGAACACTTGGCCAACGCTCCCACAAGGGAGATAGAGAAAGACTTGAAGTGTCCCAACGTTTCCTTCAACTTGCTCAACTCTTATTGAGTATATCGTCCACTCCTGCAGAGGAAGCCGAGACCCCAGCCTACTGCTTCGTCGATTTGCTTCGAAACTTCGTTCCCGAGCTAAGTTGCACCCTTCAGAAATCGAACGAGCAGAAAGGCGTTTTCTTATATAACTCGAGCCGCTCGCCGCGATCGCCAGCCCTGCCTAATTGATTGGATGATAAGCCCAATAGGTCCCACCGAAAAGAATCCTAATGCTCTGGTAATAACGTTGTCACGACCTCGTCGGAATTAAACGCCGTTTCATTCGAAGGCATTCATAGAGTCCTAAAAAAAAGAGACACATCTCCCGAAATCATAATATTCAATCTTCAAGTCATTGAGTTCACCAAATAGTACAATCAACGAGAAAAACATACGGATTTTTTAGAAAGTGATTTGAAATGTGTTACGTACTGGTATTATGAAGGTACGTCATAAAGTTGAGGGTTTGGACCAATGCGTGTCTGGCCTAGAAATCCAATTAGCACATCTGGTGAGAGGCATATATATTACTTCGTCAATGTAACGCTGCCATCAATCCATCAAAATGCCAACATCTGTAGCACGTACATAATTTTGTGGAGGCACCAATAACTAAAGTCCTTGATGACTACACCGAACTCCATTACACCCAACGGCTTTCGCGAAATACGTGTTCCGGAGTTGGGAGAGTTCAAAGCGCCCGCCACTACGAGGGCTTCTTCAAAAATAAGGTTCCATACGTCTTCAAAAGTCTAAAATTTTGCCAAATTATTTGATGATCTAATTGGGTTTTCAAAACCCTTGCTATTAAAACGCGATCCCCACTTAGTATAAATTTTGGTAATTTTCAGTGATGAACCTTTCTAATCGACCAAGAGAAAATAATGTTTAACTCTACCCTAAAAAAACCGTTGCCTCTTGTGGGGCATTCCTGCCTGTGGCTGTAATGTCGCCTGTGATTTGTTTCAGCGTGGTACATTTATTACATTATGGCTTCTTCAGGGAGACACTCCCAGACCCCCGGATTATTTCAGTTTAGATCAAGGATCAAAGCAAAGAACACATAATGTGTTTTTCGGACAAAGTCGTATTCTGCATTTAAAACTAGCACAGTTTTCTCGCTCGCTTCGCTTGCTAGTTATGGGATGTATAGATGCGATGGCATATAGTCAATACCGTGCCCGTAGGAAGAGCCCCGTTGGAATTTGACGTGTAAAGGGGAAGTTACTCACTTCGCTAGCTCGAGGTGGGATGTGTATACCCGGAATGAATTCTATCGTTATTTTCTCCATATTTTTGGTGACTTTTTGAGGGGGAAAATTCATTTACGAATATCTGTCTGTGTACAGGTTATGACGGACACAGATACAATTTTGGGATGTTATATAAAAAAAATTGAAAAAATCCCCATCTTTCACGAATTTTGTGGTAAATGAAGACCATTTGACCGATTTGGTTATCATCATACCATTGAGACCTTCCGCGGTGTTTTTCAAGAGGTTCTTATACAAAGTTCAGAATAGATACGTTTCGAAGGAATAGGAAGAGCAGTAACTCAAAAACGAACATTTTTGTCTACATTTTCGTTCAGTGCAATCAGAAAGCAAAATTTCATGCCTCGAAATTCGAATGAGACCATATTGGAACTCAGAAAAAATTTCAAGACCAACATGGCCGGAATGAATTCTCTTTATCTTTCTTCTTCATATTTTTGGGGATTCCCCCAGGAATACAGCATCTCTCGGCATTTTTGATGGTACCATCGTGTTCTACGGGTCCAGGAACGTAACTTTGTCGTTTGAATAAGAATTGTTCTCGATCATATTTTAATGTGGCAGCCAATAGAAGATCGAGCGCTCAGCCAAAAAACACGCTATAAAAGGGCGTCCCACCCCCCTCCTGCCAGCCAGCCCACGGTTCGGGTGGAAGTAGACAATTTTAAAATTGCTTATACCCCCATTCCGAGAAATCCAAGAAGATCCCCCCACTCGTAGACTCTCCCCAATCAGCCGTTTGGCCGTGCATAGCTCAGAAATGGGAGGCTGCAGGCGGGGTTGGTGGTGGACGGGGGGGGGGGGGGGGCTGGACGGAGGGACACTTGTCTTTTCATTGTCTTCCTCCAAACCCATTTATTCCCTGGTAAAAACAAATTCTGTATTAAAATTTGTTCGTTTTCGATTCACGATGCGTAGATAAATCGAGAGATTTCAAACAAATTGAGAGCGGTTCTTGTGCGATGAAAACTATAGGAGTTGAATATACTCAGAAACTCGTTAGTCTTAAGTGGAAACCATCATAAAATATGGTAACATTTTAGGTAACGGAACGAGTAACAGAATTTAAAGAATAAACCCTAGCGATATGACATATTCATGTCAAAAATTAGCCTGTCAACCGTATGCCCGCAAGACCGAACTAGGTGTTCAAAGAGAAGGAATCGCGGTTTCACATCAGAAGTTGTAATTTTCAAGTTATAAATATCGTAGCACATTCATCGCTCAGAGTGGTTATCTTGTTATGAGCAAAAATAATTAAACTTCACGTTTGTACAAGTGTCACAGAATCAGACGGATCAGGAGAAGATGAGCGATCTCAGTACATGTAAGTAACATGCATTGAGGATGAAAAATAATAATAAAAAATAAGTGTAATCGCACTTAGAAAATCGAGGGATGGGTCATTTCTTCATTAAATTTCACGTAAAATTCGAATCTGTAATTTAAAAAAATGGAAGTTTCCATTTGTAAAACAAAGTTTATATCGCAAGTGGCGCCCGCGAAAGTATTTTTCCTGAGATCTACGAAAGAAAAAATATATATATGAAGAATGGCGTTGGTCCCAATTTTTACGCTGAATTTAGGGGAAATGAAGGGGGTGTAACCTTTTCATGGTGCACCCTGTACATACTTATGAAAAATCGTTAAACCCTATGATTCGTTTCACAATGTCTCAAAACGTATTTCAATAAAGAAATTCTTAGAAATTTTTATTTGGAATTTTTTGGAGCTATTGCAATAGTTTCATTTCGACGAAAATTCACTAAAATGCGAATTACACCTATGAGAAATTTATGAAATATGATTTGGAACGTTTGAAGTGCTGACCAAAGAATTCAGGTGATGTTATTCACTTTCGTACTGTTTTGTTTTGTTTTAGATCTAAATCTAAATCTATTAAGATCTAAATGAATTACTACTCAAGCGGAGGGTATTTTGTACCAATAAGACAAGTAAGTTCAATCTTAAACAGAATAGTCTGTGATGATGACCTAGGTGGTGTACATTTTATCTTGTACAATTGAGGTATCGTAATTTTTCCGTGGCTTGAGTTCTTAGCCCCTTAGAAATTGATCTTCAAGATCAGCCTCTTTTTTGCTGTTATTTATTCTTAAATAAGTATACATGCCCCATCCGAAGCTGAAATTATTGTATGTAGGTCAGAACTTTCTTTACTAGTTCAGGCATGGGTGCGGAAATATACCTAATTTATGATGTATGATATACACGCCTCAGATTGATAAAGATAATAAGTCTTTCCGGTTTGTTTCCACGGTTTTTTTTTTTTTTTTTTTTTTTTTTTTTTTTTTTTTTTTTTTTTTGTGAACTCGTAAGAAACTATAAGTACAAACTGGTTGCACAACTGAACACAAAATTAAAGGATTTTGTAAATTACAAGAATAGAGAAAGAAGATATTCATGGTCATTCGATATGGAAATTCCGCGACAGGTTTTCGTTTTTTAATAAATTCTCTAAAAAAAATGCAAAACCCACTCAAAAAGGCCACTTCAGTTTGTTGTTGCAGCAAGGTCCGTTAGCATAAATTACTGATTCTTCATGTGGTAAGAATCGTGACATAACTGAGCCGTTTATAAGAAAAATTAGCACAGCTCATTCATGCATATTAACCAGTGCAGAAAAGTGGGAGACATGTTGCTAATAGGTTTTGAAGCTTGAAAAGACGAACTCGTATAGCCTGCGTATCCTTAGCTTGGATCTGAAAATACCTTTACCAAGGGATCTATATTGAAAATAACATTGTTCTTTCATTATCGTTCAAGATAAATTACCAATAATATTGTAAAATATCGTCAAGTGTCCTGATTTTGTCATAATATGAGCTTAATTTCGGATTTCATCATTGCATGTTGAATGGGAAGGATTGTAGATAGGTACCTACTTATCAGGTGTCATCAATATCGTGTAAATGGCAATTCAGTTTTGCGTTTTGGTTATTGATACTACTCAGTTGAACTTATTACCAAAAAATACACTCAACCTGCTGTATAAACGGAATAAATCCAACAGTCAATTTCCCTAAGGGACCAATATACCATGTGGACACCACAAAACCATGAAGCACCAACTGATGGGAGTGATAGCGCAAATCGTTAACTTCCTCCATCATCCTGGACTGCTTCTTCTTCTAACTTTTTTTTCTTTACGTTGAATTAAGCTAGTATATAATCACCTTATACTTAGCCCTTTTGTTTAGCCTTGTTGGATATTTATTCATGTTAGGTTATATATAATGGACGGGGTACGCACTCAACCATTTCAATCAAGATACAAGACATTATAGTACTTTTTGAGCTTCATTTAAAATGGCGATAACGGGGAAGTAACGCGTATGTTATCTGGCAAACCATTAAAAAGTTTTACACCCCTACAGTCATCAACTAGTTGGCCAAGATTCGATTTTCTGAAAGTTGGTTTCATGAAGTTTTGGTTTCGAACACCATCTTCCAAAAAACTAAAATTCAGTTTGCAGAAAGTTCAACTCAATTTGCGAAAAGTTTAATTCATTTTGTGGAAAGTCTAATTCAATTAGAGGAAAACTTAATTCAATACGCGAAAGGTGTAATTCAAAGTGCGAATGGTGTACAGGGTGTTAACACTTTTGGTTACTAACCTCCTAGGGGACGATTTTACAACTAATTTACAACAAAAAGTGCCTCCTAGACTTTTTTTTAGAGGAAATACTTCGAGTTATTCACTTTTTCGTGTTTTCAACCTTACATCACAAAATTTGCCATAATTTCCTCCTATATTGAGCAAATACAAATTTGAGCATACCGTTGGAAAGAGCGTTAAATTTCCTTTTGGATAGGCTATTCACTAATTTAACTCATGGATTTTTCAGTTCATTTGTATGATAAATTTAATGTGTTTTTTAGGGAAAAACTAGTTATTTAAAGTGTGAAACTCTGTAATAACGGAGTTGGGGATATCTGCAAGTGTTGCCATTCGATTCAGCGTGAAAAATACGTAGAAACCGGCCCCAAACTCACTTTTTTTTAAGAGGGTCACTTTTCACGAAAACCCTAGATTTCATAGGAAAAAAAAGTTTTTCTACGTACAAACATAATTTCCTCCTTTAATTTGCAATGCAAAATAAAAATGTATTATACCATTCGGAAAGGTGAGATTTGGACCAAGGGTTTTCCGTAACGTACACGGGAATTCAGGGGATTATTGTATGCCGTCCTGCGGATTAAAAAATACAAGATTTTCAGTTTTCGACAATTTTATCACTTTGGTGTGAATTTTTGACCACTAAATCCACAATTTTTCACACACACGTTGGGTAGCCTATCCAGAAGGAAATTTAACGTTCTTCCTAACGGTATCCTCAAATTCGTTGCATTTACTTGATGTGGAAGGGAGTTATGGCCAATTTTGTGATGAATTGTTGAAAACACGAAAAAATCTTAAATCGTGAATAACTCGAAAATAATGTCTCTAAAAAAAAGTCTATGAGGCAATTTTTTTGAAAAATAAGTGGCAGAATCGTCCCCTAGGAGGTTAGTAACCAAAAATGTTATCACCCTGTATACAACCCATACATGCAGAAGTCCATGCCTACGGAGCGGGCATACACTAGTTCAATTATTTGTTGGAAAAAACTTCCAGTTCAAATTTTTAACTAATTTACTCAGCGGTCATTTCCATATATAATTCATTTTAATAAACAATCGCTTTTAAAATTTATTTATTTATTTTTATTTATTTTATTTTATTTTATTTTATTTTTTTACCAAAAATGTGTGATTGCCATACATCGGTTTTTATTTGTTAAGAAAAAATGGAATCATATTTCTGGAACGGCCCACGTTCTGAATGAAATGAGATTGATCACTCGTCTACTCTCAAAATAGAGCTTGATGAGGGGTTGGAGCGGCGTCCTTGCGTGGAATGCGGGCGCTTCGGGCCGCGGTCGCCGCTAACTCCTTGGGATTTGCCGCGATCGCCGTCGCAGCCGCTACCATTTCGACGAGGGAGCTGCCGGTGGTTTCGTGGCTTCGCCAGATGTGCCAACCCAGCGGCTCCCAACGGATCGCTATCTGCTCCCGCGGAGATCTGAACGTGATTAGCTTCGCACGCGTCGCGTTGCTCAAGCGCCGTTTTCTGAGTACGAAAAAACCTCCTAAGGTCGAGGACGGTTAAAACGTCTTTAATTGCTGTTGTCGAAACGTGGGAAAATAAATTGTTGAACTCCATTTGACTTCGCAGTACGGCACGCAGGAGCGATGAAAACGTGTGAAAGAACAAACGTTTTCTTTCGCATACGGGTGTATCAAAAGAAACCCCCCCCCCCCCTCACCCTCAACTCTTTTTCCATTATTTTTGTGGATATCAAATTGAAACATGAATAGTGTTAGGGGGTTCCTGATACTACGTTTTCTGCTATACAGAATCGGGGAAAATTTGATTTTAGAAAAAATAGCTCTTCTGCGTGGCTTATACGAAAACAGAATAAGATATCACGAGTCCGCTTCACCATCGTGTTCAACACTAAAAAAAGTCCAGTCATGCAGCATGACCCCATGAGCGAATTTTTGAAGAAATCTTCGACTATTTCGATTTTTGACTGATTTTTCAACTTTGAAATTTTTGAAAACTTGATACATATTCTTATAGCTCTCGATTTAAATTTTACGCTGCGTGTCCATTCCGAATATACCACATGTTAGTATGCTGAGGTGATCTGAAAATTATTTCGCACAACAAATCGCAAAAAACAGGCTATTTTGACACTCTAGGAAGCTGTATTTCGTTGACTACATTTTTGAAAATTTCAACCCGAAGCTGATGTAATCCGATCATGCTGGCCAACGAACTTGAACTTTCGTTTTGTGTCCTTAACATTTTTTAGCCATGGAATTGGAACGTTTGAAGTTTCTAGCACAATTCTACGGACAGTTATCGTCTGGAATGACACATACGGGGGTCCAGGGGGCTTGCCCCCTGGCGAGGCGCGGAGCGCCGAGTTGTTTTTTTTTTTTTTTTTTTTTTTTTTTTTTTTTTTTTTTTTTTTAATACCTCCCCTCAAAGACGGAGGGGGCACGCCATTAAAATTGAAAAATAAACAAATAAAATAAAAAGTGGGGAGGACGCCCAGGTTTACCCGACGCCGGCTCTAGGGATAAGGGAAGTTGAAGGATGAGGAGGAAGAATGGGATGAAAGGATGTGCCCCTATAAAATGACCACCAGTTCAAGTAAGAACCCCTCAGGACGCGGGTGGTGATACCACGGAGTACTCCTGCCGAGATGCCCAACTCGAGTAACTCCGTGGCGCTTTTCCCGCACCACACCCCGCGACCGTGTCATGGCGCGTCAATGACCTTGATGTTATTAGGTGCCACTCCTTTTAGCTCAGATATCGCTTGGCGCAGATCATTTCTATCATATTTACTTTTCTTAGCCCGCCAGGTCTGCTCCATGTCCACGCTGCCACTGACAACCTGGACATCCAGGATAATGGCAGACCCATCGATTTGGCTTCTTGCCCCGGTCACTCGGCATGTGGTATAGTCTCTCCCTTTCAACATCCCAACCGCTAGATGACAAAGCACCTGCTATCTGCTTGGCAACCGCATCGTGACGTAAAATGCGGCCACCGTGAGTACGAGGACACTGCTGCACCACATGATACAGATTCTCACATACATACATACATACATACATTAAAAAATGCGTTAAACTTCAGAATATGATTCAGAATAGCCTGAAACGGATTTCTGCATAACATTTTTTCAAAAAATCACATTCTACAAATTTTGAGGCGAGAGCAATAGCTTAATTTTCTTCAAAAATTCGCTAAAAGTCGTCAAAATGAGGAATCACAGGGCTAAAAATGGAAAACTACCTACTTCCTGCAGGAGATTGGACGTGGGCCTGATCACGCATTGTGTTTCGCGATGAACTATGCTTTTTGTTTTCGAGCTCTTGAAATTCACGAAATGTTGCGGCCTTCGTAGTACCAGAGTTTATAATTTAGGTATGTGCGACTCCCATTCTCTTGAGTGCGAAAAAATATTGTTGTAAATCTGCGCCGAATTACTTGATCAAAGTTGAAATCTATCTATCCTAAGTTTAAACTATTGGCCTGAAGTTCAAATTGATTCCATTTTAACTTAAGGTGTCTATACTAAATTTCAGAAAATATTACTTAATTTTCATTGTTGCCAATTAATAACCCAATGGAAACTATCCCCCTATATGACTGGCACCCTTTCTGGACTTCAGGATATTTTAAATTCAGGCTTGGGAGAGACTGTCTAGGGAGAGTGTTCCAAGCTCTAGTTTGGATTGGAGATACGCAAACAATCTCTGAATATACCGAGAAAAATCCGGATAATGACAACAATCAACGCATAAAATTGAAATAATGATAAAATATTATTGTAATTATTGTAGAATAATTATTATTGAATTGTAATAATAATATTAATAATTATCATTATTATTATGAATTGAAATAATATCGTTTGAAACATTTACGGGAAGAAACTTAATTCACCCTAGGGAATAGCAATAACAATGATACTGGAATGATAAGACACCATTATAGTGGTGTTTATTATTTATATTTATTTATTTACAATATGATCAAGACCGACCAATACAAGATGTTTTTAATGCAATAGCATAAGGATTAAAAAAAGAACATATATATATATATATATATATATATAGAGAGAGAGAGAGAGAGAGAGAGAGAGAGAGAGAGAGAGAGAGAGAGAGAGAGAGAGAGAGAGAGAGAGAGAAAGAGAGAGAGAGAGAGAGAGAGAGAGAGAGAGAGAAAGAGAGAGAGAGAGAGAGAGAGAGAGAGAGAGAGAGAGAGAGAGAGAGAGAGAGAGAGAGAGAGAGAGAGAGAGAGAGAGAGAGAGAGAGAGAGAGAGAGAGAAAACGAAAACATCCACTAGAAGGTAAGGAAATATACAGTAAATGTAAGGTTATAAATACAAGTTATTACTAAGGTTGAGGTATAAATTAATCGGTAGAGGTCTCAGTTCTACTATATTTGAAATTAATTTTTCGAGTTAATGGGATTGAAAGGTAAAAAATGTCAAGGTCCGGGCACAAGTCATAAGCGTGGTTGACATTCCGAGCCATTCTGCTCAAAGGTCTATGTTATAGATAGTTAGAAAAGGGTATCAAAAAGAGGAGCCTATATGAAATGTATTCCAGAAGTATAAAATTTGAGAACCAATAGAACAGTCACCAGTGATGCAGCCGAGGATCCCGAGGAACCGCCTGAATGATTGGTCGTAATTTCATAATTTCCTGACTCTCATTCATGAAAGTGGAACAGCCTTGGCGCGCCTTAGGGAAAAAACGCCCGTTATTTGTCAACCATTTCCCAAGATCTAGGTATTTATACACAAATGAACAATACCTGTAAACAATGAAGATAATTAATACTTGCCTAATTATGGTAATTGTAGGTATCGGGTACGTTTAACGGCGTTTTTCTTCAACCTTCTGTTACTCATAACTATAGACTGGAATCGTTCATATTTGCATTTGTTGTTTTATTATTTTCAATAATTAACCTTTGTAATCGACCAAGAAAAATTTTTTTTTTTTTAACCCTCCTTCAAAAATTTGTTGGTTTACGTTTCACGATGCGTAGACACAAAAGTATTTAGAATAAAAATTAAAAAAATAATAAAAATTAAAATAAATAAAATCCGTTCATCCTCCGGCCGAAGCTTTTCTCTGAGACTACTGGACCGAACGTTATGAAATTTGACTGAAAAACCTTACATCAGCCGAGAATGTGCCAATAATATTGGCATCCCGTTCAATTAACCCTAAAGGGTAATATCGGACAAAAAAGCCAATAAAGGGAAGATACAAGCCCAGATAAACGTCGGATAATGTGATTTAACTATACAAGCGTTCGTAGCTCAGTGGGTAGAGTTTTATTTAGTAGAGCTTTGTCTTCCAACGTTCGACATCGTTTCTGATTTATTTCAGCCAAAATTCCAAATTTAAATTTTCATATGTTTGCATACACTTGCATATTTATGGAGGAAACGTCTGTACTCCAAGCATACTTTCCAATTCAACCAAAAATTTCAAAAATGGAAAGAAAAAAATCTGAAATTGTCCGAGTTGGGTTTTTCTGAACAATAAGTTTCCCTGAATTCGGGCATCGACTTATAATCCCGTGGAATCCGAGTAAGCCAGGCGCCAAAAAGGGGAGGGTATTACGAGAGGACTAGGCAAGTAAAGCGCAAATCGGATTAATCGGCATTGCCCGGAGCTCCGATTTCTATTAGAATGTCTTCCTTCTTGCTAACTGGAGAATATTATCGGCCCTCATCCTGATACCCAGCCTTTCTAATATTTTCTTACTACATTCTGCTTTTTTCTAATATTCTACTGTTTTTCTCATATAAATAAAAGGGGCATTTCTTCAAACTGTGCCATCCCAGAAGGATTTATGGAAGTGGATTGAGAGTGACTGCTTTTCGTATTGAAGGCTCTGATGTATTGTGCTTGCTCTGTGGTAATCGGAAGCAGTCCTCGAGAGAAACCCAGGATGGATGACCGTTATGGGTATCTAAATAATTTTGAAAGGAAAACACATCTGAATTATCAATTGACTACAATCTAAGTGAAGTCTCCTGCATGACGTATTTACTAGTTGTTTCGAGTGACATTGAATTTGATAGGGAGCCTCTCTAGGACATCGAGAGACAAATACAATTATGGGCTCTTTCCTGATCTTCTGAGAGACCTAAATTCTCTTCTTTTCACCCTTGGAATGTGTAATTTGACATAAAAATACGAATGCAATGATGGGTTCCATCCAAATCAGCTGACAGCTAAATTCTATCCTATTTACCCTAGAAATTTGATAGTAACCCTCTCTGGGACATCGAGAATCGCATAAAATGATGGTATCTTTCCGTGAATCACCACTTACAGCGTCCGACTTATTTTCAACGTCTCAGAGAGGTTGAACAATACATCAACAGAAACTAATTCAAATACACCGACTCAAAGTGATATAAAAGCGTCTGTAAAAAGGGAATGGGAAGAAACTTGAAAGCAAGAGGTTTTAGAGGTATCGTTTACAAAGCGAAGTGCACCATTATCAATCAAAATTATAATCCCTTACATACCGGTATTCACCCTTTATACGTACTACTTTATTATTTATTCTCAACGTTTTCTCGATTAAATAATACAATTTAATTAATAAATTATTGTTATTTTTTAACCATGACTGTACGAATAATATGTTAGGCGGGACAAAGTCCGCCGGTTCAGCTAGTTATTCATATTTTCAGATGCAGTCTCGTGTTTTATGGGGCGGTATGAGATGCGTAACTCCCAGCTTGGAATGTGAGACGTACGTGATAATAAGGAAGAGCGAGTGCAATGACGAAGTGACAAGTTACAAAAGAGCCGGCAGGTGGACCATCGTAGGCTAATTGCACCACATCTGTCTAGGATTACCTACTCATGACCCAAAGGATGTTCACCCTACCACTTGTTGCGCGGTATTAGATCTTCTGCCTTGATACAGAAGAGGTGGTAACTGGACCCTGCATCCTTATTTCGAGATGGAATCATCCCCTATTATAAAAGCGAAGCTCAAACAAAGTAGCTCATCATTCTTCTGCAACCCACAGCACAATGCACACTTGCAAGGTAAGGTGTTTTGGTCAAGTAAAAACTAGGTTCGAAAAATTCGTCGTTCAACATGAATATATGAGTGAATTTTTGTAATTTCATAAAATGCATTTTTCTTTTATGTTTATTTTTAATTTGAGCTTTTCATGCACACGGAAATATTATCTTCCGAATGTATAGAAATAAAAGGTTCTCCGAAATTATATTTTGCTATACAAACCCATTTTTGGATTTCAACATTTTTTAGCAGTTCTAGATTTTTATACTTCATTTTTTGGAAATTATGTTAATTTTTCAGCACGAGGTTGACCACTAAATTATTAATTTTCTAGTTCAAAGTTAAACTTTCCCATGAAATATTATATTAAACAATAGAAGTTTACAATAATTGTAAGCCGTTATTAGCTTCTCTGTTTTTTTTTTTTTGCATTTTAAGCATTTTAGCTCTTTATTACTCAAAAAGATTTCCCCAACGAAATCGTTCTGTCTCCATGAATGCTTGATTTTTTTTAGTTAATGATGGGATCTTAACATGTATGTTTTTGGCTGGGAATCAGTCTGAAATTTGTGACACCAACACCAACCTTTTTTATAATTTTCTAATGATTTTTGCTTACAACGGAGCCGTTTCAAGGGCAATGTAACACCTTCAGTTTTTAATCCTACTGAAATGATTCTGCACCCGTCGGAAAAGGCTCAATTTAGTTAGAAACCTAGAACCTCAAACCGTTCCGAAAATTAAAGTATCTGAGCTACACGCAAAGTCATTTAAGAAGAATAAACAATCCGATATACAGTCCCTCTACGCGTTTCATAATCTAGTGGACATGAAAGCGAATCCGAAAGATACTCGTTCCAAATATGAAATTTGATAGGGAGACTCTTTCGGACATTGGGGACGATGGAGTCTATCCGGATCAGCTGAGTTACCTCATTGACGTTCACTACCCGAAAATATATTCATGAGTCAATTTTATCCCATGGAGTAGAAAGACTTCTATTTTATTAAACCCAATTTTAATTTAAACTCCAAGAATCGTTTCAGAATTATTAAAAACCATTTCCATGAAGAAAATTTTGGGAACTTTTAATTTTTAAATTCTCGGTGTTGTTCCAATAGTTTATTCCTTTTGAAAATCCGCAAAAAGAATAGCTGATGATAGACTGTACAGCACTTTTCCAAAACCTAAACTCAAGAAGGAACTTAATTTGGAACATGAAGCGAATTTCAGGGTAGACTTCACTTAGATGTTTTCCCACTACTAACGACAAAAATATAAACACCATTCAAAGGGTACTTTTAACTGAGCTGAATACTGAAGTTATAGTCGTAAAGGAGGTATAATTCGTGTATTAGCTTATGTAGGTAACTATTTCTATGACATTATGATTGATTGTGATTAGCATTATCCTCCATTTACTTATTATTATCAGCTCGCTGTTGGAATCAACATCACTATCACACTGTGCTCTGTTGGTAAACCAAATTCAAAATGTTTCTATTCAAATTGGGCGCACCTAATTGCGCTCGATTCGTAGGTAGATGGAGGTCAACTTATTTTACGATATTGAATAGAAATCTACGAGTAGGTACCATAAGCAAAAGCTTAAATATCATACCGTTGTGTAATTGTGTAATTTGCAGCGGTATTTGTTTAGGTGTACGCTATTTTTGCCATGTGAAACATTAATATTTAAATTGTACCACTTAGCTTACGAATTCGTGCTCGAATGCCTCGCAACTTGGAATCGCTTTCCAGAAGATTATGGGTTGTACTTACTGTAGTGGAATATTGTATGCAAACCATTAATCGCCCGTTAAAAAAGGCTTCCAGGGAAAGGCGGCCGATCTTTGATATGCCGAGAGTGGCTTGTTTTGTCGTAAAAACTGTCTGTTTTTTTTTTTTTTTTTCTCCAACTCGTGTCAATGGACGTGACTTAGTTCACGTAAGGGGTCGAGTCGTCTTATTTATGCAAAGTTGCTCGGCCTATACAGCTCGAAAGCTTTTTGTTCGCTTTCCGCCAGGTCAGCTGGCTCAATCGCGAAGTCCGCACAATTTTTGCCAACTGGGCAACTGGACTGGGTGAACTGAAGGGGAGCATGCCAATGTCGATATGGGAATGAAGATATTTCTATTTAAAGAACGCCCCTCTCATTCTAACGTTGTACAATTGACATTCAATACTGTAGGAACACGACACTCACAGGATTATTATGTTAATAGCAGCAAAGGGATTGTATGCAACGGTCATTAGTCTAGATTCAACAGACAACAGCACAATGTGTGGCGAAATGTGAAGGAACCCAACGATAACGATTGCAAGAAGATGGGTCCATTAGATTAGAATGATTGATTAGAATGGAAATACAAGCAGACATACATACATTAAGAAAAGGTAAATATTATTGGCAGGTATAGAGAGCAGGAGACACTGATATTTTAACAAAAAACGGAAGCTAAATCTAACTATAAACTTGGGTTGCAACTGACAAAAGTCTAGATTTGAGTCCGAAAAGCTAATTCCCACCTGTAAAACACTTTTAAATTGTCCACTCCCAAATCTCTATTCACCATCATTTTATCCTGGGGTTTCACTTTTCACTCAACTGATCCAAAAGGCCATTTTTCGTCCATTTTTTAGCTGAGTCGTGAGTTTCATTATGGCGCTGCTGAACAATCAGGTCCGATATTGGCTCCAAGGAAACTTGGAAAATAATACAATAAGCCACCTATTGAAACATCTACTGTTTATATCTTGCTTATGCACAGTACCTCATGGAATCTTATCAAGGACATTGTTTATAGACTTCGTTCTTCTTTCTGTTCCTCATCTTTGCGTCCCTCCTGAGACCGGGAAATTTACCTAAGCTCTCCAAAATAGAACGACATTCTAATGGAATTTAATCCAAATTTTCAGAACATTTTGCTGATTGCGGCGATTGCCTCCATTCTCATGAGTGTAACAGGGGGATACATCAGTCACGAGTACGAGGAAGAACACCATGTAAGTGCGATAACTCGTTATATTTATCGGATTATTCAATGGTAATGGGTTTAGTGGTTTATGTATTTATCTATTGATACGCGACTAGCCCAGCTACCAATATATGGACAACTCAAATATGAAGTAAAAATTACGTATAAAAGTAATAGTAACTACAATATCATGATAAATTAGGAAATATACAAACAAAGAAACATCAGAAGTCGCATAGAATAAATAGGTACAATAGATTCATTAAGAAGGAAACACTAAGCTCTCAGTAGAGATTTCATGGTAACAATAGAGTCTGAAAACAAAATCAATATTGGCCTCCCTTAGCAAATGAAGAAGAAGACAGTTGAAAAGAAAGTTCCTGCTTGCAAATGGACGAAGAACAAAGCAGTACCCCTTGTATTTATAGTACGAGTATGTTGGGCTGATAAGCCGACTGTTTAGAGGAGATAGGGGCAATTAATTATTCCATTGATCTATGGTACAAAATGAGGTCTGCAGTGAGCCGTTGTGAGTCAAGTGGAGCTAGGCCACAGCGCGCATAAAGAACCATGTAATCGACCACATACCTACCCAACACAAGGCACTTTTGTTTTATATCCGAAGAAGCGAAAAAAATACATCTCTAGCCTGTGAAGATATAATATCTCGTAGTGTCGGGACCAAACTACGCTGTAGTATTCCAGGATGTGCAGCAATATATTACGGTAAAGTAGTGTAACCAGAACGATCACTGAAATCAAGCCATGCCTCAAGAATCCAAGGGCTCTCATTGCTTTGGCACAGCATCAATTGACAGAAGAATCCAAGCCCGCGCATCCAGTAAAACTCCTGAATCACGGATAGCTGTGGACCAGACAAGTGGGATCCCATCGATGGCGTACTGGCTGTAAATTGGCTGGAGTGAATGGGAGATTGATATAACCTGACAATGGGCTGGGTTGAAATAAAGTCCATCACCTGTGCACGATACAAGAAGGTGTTCCGGACGGACTTCAAACGAATACAAACTGCCAGAGAAGAGACTGGTCCAAATTTTTCTTGGTTTGGCTATAAGTTTTATTAATTAAGTATTAATGTCAATAAGTATTATTGGTTTACCTATAAAACCCTTGAATAGATGGTAAAATGAATGATTTAATACCGCTGGAAAGTGTCAATCTAGCGAAGCACTGATTTCATATATTGAAAATTTTTCACTTTTCCTCCTATGTTTTTGCTATAAAAACCAAATTTTTAATACTTCATTTCACACCAACTTATCATATTTAATGGCTCATGGAGATATATTTCTTCCTAACATAACACATCATTGTTCGTGACATTAAATAGTACAATTTACTATAACTGTTATAATGTTAAGATATTATTTTTACATGTTTCGAACGTTATATATTGAACAACAAAAATATAAAAATATCACCAGCATAACTAAATTTTATATCAACCGGAATACCGTCAATGACCCTTTTGGTAAAGGCGCGGCTTAAATCAAATGTATATACCTATTTATAGCCTCCCGAAAGTCCATTCTATGGTTGTTTTGTAACAACAAGTTTGGGAAATTAACAAGATTTAGAAACCAATTACATCCATGAGAAACCGAGTACCATACTACCAGGCACGAGCGAAGTCTATGGTAAGTTTATTGTAGTTGATGATAAATGCAACTAATAGATATAGACATCAATATGACGTAGAAAAATTAATGATTGTTAAAGTATTCTTTAGGAACATGAACCACGGCCATTTTTACGTTTACCTACTAGTATATATGATTGGAGAAGAATAAAAAGAAAAGAAAATCAGAAAATAGAAGATTATCACTAAAGATTGTGACATGTGAAAATTAATGAAAACACATAATGAAAATAATATAAATCATTGTTACATCATATTTGACAGGTTTTGTTTATATCATTATTAGCAGACATGGCCACAGACACAGATTGTGTAGTAACATATAATTAAATGCGTGTGAAATTGAATGCGTTACTTGGTTATATTACAAGATAATCACGAACACGATAGCACCGTTATTTCCATTCAAAAACTATATTTATTGAATTACTCCAGTTTTAATTGGAATTATTCTGACGTTATATTGATAAACGATGATTGATCAGATTGGAGGAGGCAGGAATACATTTATTCCTTCATGTATGTAGGTACATCTGCATGTCAAGTCATTACATTCCCTGACAAGCTAATGACACAGTTGGACGAATTATCTTTCATGGGTATAATTAAGGTTGATTAATCGAATTACAAGACCGCTTGCACCATACTGACCCACATCCGAGCGGCAGAATGGGTTTCGCAAAATGCAATTCACCAACTGCCCACCGTTCGGATCTCAGACACAGAGGACATTCCAAGATAATTTCTCCGAAAGATGACTGAATGAAGTTACCGCAGAATCGGTAAATAATTGTAGGTATGGACAAATTCTATGATGGCGAAATGTTAAAATGAATAATAAGTAGGTATAGTCGAGGAAAAGGTTTGTATCCCGATTCGGGAGGGGTCAGACTAGTTGCCACCTCAAAAGCCTTTACTTGCCATTATTTATTATGTTCTCGATAAACCGTAAAAACGAGAAGCTTATTAGCTAAACTACCCTGCTAAACCTGTTTTGAGGTAGTTTCAGATTGAGAAATTAGCAATTTATGAGTAGAAAGCAATAGTAAAAAGTAAATGTATGAGGACACTAATCACCTAGTTTTACTTAAAAGAAATAAAAGCTTCATACTCAGTTCATTATATCAGTGTTGATTGTTGTTGATTTCCACTGTTAAGTAATTAGGATGAGCCTCATATTACAATCGGACATTATCTCGTACTTTAGTTTGAATTGCATTCTATGTTACTCTACTTGACTACGGGCAAGTAGAAAGAGCACGTAGAAACCACTACGATTTCGTATCACAAAGATTGCCTGAAAGTTTTGGTTATATAAAGGTACCTATGTGTTTTTTTTAGTCTCAAAATACTTAGCGCGACCCGTAAACTAGGTACCTACTAAATTATCCACCTGACATTGGTGAAATTTCCAGAAGAGATGCGTAGTAGTAGGTTCGCTCCGAAACTAACTCTGTGTCATTTCAATCAATAACAAATAACAAACTGTTTAATGTGTTCAAATAAAAAATCCCTCATAGATGTTACGTACGTACAACAAACAAAACATGATTTCATTTTCTGAGGCCATGCTAAATATTGGTTCCATGAATAATCTTAAAATTAAATTTAGAGCCGCGGTGACACCGTAATTCGTAACATTCAGCGCCTGATTATGAGATCTTTTCCCTCCGAATCGTTTCAACAAACTGCTTTCTGAAATAGAATCCTCTTAAGCGGGAGCAAAGAGAGTTCAATCGTGTTGTGCGACTTTCTGTCAACATTGACCTGATGACTTGTTATTAATGTAGGCTGTATGCTTTAGTTATCCTTATTTATTTGTTAAAAATGAGTGTTATTAATTATAAAAATATTAATTATAAAATTAATTATATGAATAAACTTATAAAATTGCTAAAATCGCATGTGGTTACCGCGTTAAAATAAAAAAATCTTATGTGGACTGGGCTCATTTAATTGTAAAAATAAGTAAATATGAACCAACCATACTCAGAAAGTAGTCAAGTAAAACACCATCATGTTTCCTTTTCTTCGCAAGGAAATAGATCGAAGAGTGAAATGCATCCATGAAGCCTGTGGAAACTGAATAGATCTTGTAGGTCTGAGAAATAGACCGAGTGCGAAAAGAAGACTAGATCCAGACTTTAGATCCCGCCATCAGACTTAATCACACATAATTGCACGTTGCCGCGGGCTTTTTATTGCCCGTAGGTTGAATTACAATCTTACACCCATAGTCATCACTTCATTGATCGCACTCAGCTAACTGGACCAAGGAGACCGTTGCTATCGTGGGAATCCATTACAAAGCGAGTTTTTGATTTAATTTCATTTCATAGAACAGTCATTTTCCTATGAGTGGAAAAGAAATTTTGTTAACGCTTGAAACACAAAGATACTCACGGGTTCCGCTTATACCCATGGAAAACGTTCATACTGAAATCCATGCAGAATTGGTGCGTAAAACATAACTCAGGATATCATATGGTTCAGCACCACAGCGATGCAGTGTACTTCTAAGTTATAAGTATAATAAGATTTGCTGCTCCCCCCTAATTAGAACTCAATCTTTCAAGAGGAAAAAACTCTTACTTAGGCAGCCACCCAAAGCCTTCCAGTTTTTAATAACAACCTGTAATGGAAAAAATGTACGTTATGAATGGCAATGGTGTACGGGAAATGATATCAATTCGATTATTGTAACGCTCAACTTGTGGCGGATTTTCGTGTCACTGTTCATACTTTGGATCTCGCTTTTATCATAGTCTGTCGACATCAACATAACCTTTTAAAACCCTTATATTCTTTTTTAATCATATTTTATTTTATTTTATTTATTTGTTTAAATTTATTTATTATTATTCTTTTTATTTATTTGTTTATTTTATTTTATTTTATTTTTTATTTATTTATTTTATTTTATTTTATTTTTTCGTGTCACAGGCACCAGCTCACTACAACTTCGAATATAAAGTCAACGACCCGCACACTGGAGATGAGAAGACCCACCACGAGTCCAATCTGGGAGGGTACGTCAAGGGCTTCTACTCCCTCAAGGAGGCCGATGGCACGATCAGAGAAGTCCACTACACCGCAGATAAACACAACGGGTTCCAGGCCCAAGTCAAGAAGATCGGTCATCCCGTTTACCAACCTCCCAGCCACAACACGCACGGCTACCACTTTTAAAAGCGTAAATTACTGTATATATACGGGCAGGTGTAAAACTCATCTCGAACCACCGTGACCCGTTATTCGGATGATGGGTCTAAATTAATTAAACTCCGAATCCCTCCGTGTCGTGATTATTCACTGATCACTATTATGTAAAATTTTTGTTTTGTTTTTTGTTTCAATAAAAGATTCGGAAGTACAGCCGCTGTTGGATTATAATAATGAATAATTACTGTGACACTTCCTAAATCGAAATAGATAGGTATAAAGTGGTTATTATAGAAGTTAATCACTATTTTTGTAGTTCCATTTCGAGTCATTATACGTGGAATACAAAAAAGTCCAGTCATGCAGCATGACCCCATGAGCGAATTTTTGAATAAATCTTCGACATTTCAGTCGCTATTGATCGTGTAGAGAAATTTTAGTTTATGATTTTGATAGACAAACATGGAATCAAATTATTAAAAATAATTAGGAGGTAATCATACTTTATTATTATTAAACTACTCTTGTAGATTTAAAGACAAATGTAGGTAAATATTCATAAATTTCGATGTCCAATGTGGTCAGTATTGAAGGCAGTTGAAATCTTAACACTATACTATCATAACATCATCAAATCTTGACATAAAATAAAATAACATACCGACGTCATATGAAAGAAACGTATTTCCACAGCCAATCGATGATGAGGATTTACCTATATTACGAGTGATATAAAGTGAGTTGCATTCGAATCTAGTATATCCCACAGCAAGAAATTGACAGACGAACTGTAGTCTCTGTTTCGAACAAATATTACCGATTTTTACAACTGGCGAACGGCATTATTTCGATTTTTGACTGATTTTTCAACTTTTGAAATTTTTGAAAACTTGATACATATTCTTATAGGAAATTTTACGCTGATTCCGAATATACCACATGTTAGTATGCTGAAAAAATTATTTCGCACAACAAATCGCAAAAAACAGGCTATTTTGAAATTGTTGACTACATTTTTGAAAATTTCAACCCGAAGATGTAATCCGATCATGCTGGCCAACGAACTTGAACTTTCGTTTTGTGTCCTTAACATTTTAAAATTTGTTTGAAGTTTCTAGCACAATTCTACGGACAGTTATCGTCTGGAATGACACATACATACATACATATACACATACATACATAAAAAAAATGCGTTAAACTTCAGAATATGATTCAGAATAGCCTGAAACGGATTTCTGCATAAAATATTTTCAAAAATTCACATTCTACAAATTTTGAGGGGAGAGCAATAGCTTAATTTTCTTCAAAAGTTAACTAAAAAAGAATTTATTCGGTTTAGGCATACTTATCAAATTTGTTTGATAGTGACCTGTCATAGGGCACCTCACAACGGCCGTATGATATAAAAATGTTCTTTAAACGAAACCAACAGAATACTCTCAATGGTAAACCATTTATATAGAAACATTCTTGTAGACCGAATTTTATTTAATAATTAAGTAGGAAAGTAAAAAGTCCAGTCATGCAGCATGACCCCATGAGCGAATTTTTGAAGAAATCTTCGATATTTCAGTCGCTATTGATCGTGTTGAGAAATTTTAGTTTATGATTTTGATAGACAAACATGGAATCAAATTATTAACACATGCACAGAGTAAACTCATCAGTTGTGATTACATTTATTTATTTTTTTTTTTTTTAAGCACCTACTACCTACGTTTTAAACAGCATGGTTCTACAGGGATACTTCCATAAGAGTAGTTCAATCTGAATTTGGACAATGTTTCATGCAAATATTACCGATTTTTACAACTAGCGAACGGCATTATTTCGATTTTTGACTGATTTTTCAACTTTGAAATTTTTGAAAACTTGATACATATTCTTATAGGAAATTTTACGCTGATTCCGAATATACCACATGTTAGTATGCTGAAAAAATTATTTCGCACAACAAATCGCAAAAAACAGGCTATTTTGAAATTTTTGACTACATTTTTGAAAATTTCAACCCGAAGATGTAATCCGATCATGCTGGCCAACGAACTTGAACTTTTGTTTTGTGTCCTTAACATTTTAAAATTTGTTTGAAGTTTCTAGCACAATTCTACGGACAGTTATCGTCTGGAATGACACATACATTTATACATACATACATATATACATACATATATACATACATAAAAAAATGCGTTAAACTTCAGAATATGATTCAGAATAGCCTGAAACGGATTTCTGCATAAAAGTTTTTCAAAAATTCACATTCTACAAATTTTGAGGCGAGAGCAATAGCTTAATTTTCTTCAAAAATTCGCTAAAAGGTCGGTCTGAATAAATAGGTAAAAAAAGGTAATAAATAGAGTAAAAAAGGTGGGTCTGAGCATTCACTAGTGATTGATGTATCCACACAACGTGACCGTGGATAAATCACATTAATCCAACGGATAAGGGGGATTAATCTTAGGGATAGCGTTATCCTCCAGATCACACAATTGGAGGTGTTTATCCATCCCCAGTTAAACCCTATCAAGAGTTTTAATTTATATGGTCCCTGGACGGCTGGACAACAACTATAACTGGAGGTTAATGAGATATCTAGGGCTTTCTAACCTCAATCAAGTTAATTTGTTTACAAATTTTGTTTGAATCATTAGTTCGTTTGCCTTTCTTTTTGCACCTTCCAATGGATATATTTTGGTATTTCTTTTCAAACAGCAGCGACGACGAAGATTCTATCGTAGCAGAATTCATTGAAGGGAAGGAAGACCGTAGGTACCGATATAGTAACACCCCGTGTATGTCACCTACTAAAATGGAACAATAGCGTTTGTTTATTGACGTTTCGGTTGGACCAAGAGACCGTTCTTTACATTCTAACGCAGATCGAAGATGAAATTGATTCCAAAACTTACTGATCGCAATAATTCATTCACAACCATTCATCATTCATAACAATTAATTCAGGTTGGACCGTTGGAATATCGCAATATCGTATTTCTCTCATTCACTTTCTAGGCATGAAGCAAATGGAAAAAGGTGGTGTTTTCTTATTCGCCGAGCTTGATTATATGGTCAACACTCTTGTGGAAATAACGTCAGACCCGGTTTTTAAAAATAGCAGATCCATGAAAGAAAACTAGCCCCGGCTAAATGACCCTTATTTTGTTGTCTAAGGACACCAACGAGGATGATGATGCCGCTCTCTACGAGACATTATTTATCTGAGAGATAATTTTTCTAATAGGTGTTTCTCTATCTTTTACTATAATGATGATATCATCTAAATAGTATCATACAACCTAAATTCCTGCTAGTATTACTTCCAATGTATTAGCGAATTTTTGAAGAAAATTAAGCTATTGCTCTCGCCTCAAAATTTGTAGAATGTGAATTTTTGAAAATATTTTATGCAGAAATCCGTTTCAGGCTATTCTGAATTATATTCTGAAGTGTAACGCATTTTTAATGTATGTATGTATATATGTATATATGTATGTATATATGTATGTATATATGTATGTATATATGTATGTATATATGTATGTATATATGTATGTATGTATGTATGTATGTATGTATGTATGTATGTGTCATCCCAGACGATAACTGTCCGTAGAATTGTGCTAGAAACTTCAAACAAATTTTAAAATGTTAAGGATACAAAACGAAAGTTCAAGTTCGTTGGCCTGCATGATCGGATTACATCTTCGGGTTGAAATTTTCAAAAATGTAGTCAAAATTTTCAAAATAGCCTGTTTTTTGCGATTTGTTGTGCGAAATTATTTTTTCAGCATACTAACATGTGGTATATTCCGAATCAGCGTAAAATTTCCTATAAGAATATGTATCAAGTTTTCAAAAATTTCAAAGTTGAAAAATCAGTCAAAAATCGAAATAATGCCGTTCACTTGAGACACGGTTGTTATTAATACCGCGATGAAACCCTTGCATGGAATACTGATATCCAAGTTAACACTCACTTAAGACTTCGCATATCAGAGTTATTTTAACTTCACTCCTTAATCCAAAAGTTCCAGTCATGCAGCATGATCGTGTGAGCGAATTTTCATAAACTATCTATCGTGCTATAGTATGTTAAATTGCATTGAAATTGGAGCATTTTAGTTGACAGAAATGGTTAAAAACCAATTTTATGACAAAAAACTTATTCTAAATAAAATTCCACTAATTCAAAAGGGATTTTTGATTTTTAAATTTTTTTGCAGTTTTAGCGAATTTTCTTAGAAAATGAAGCTATTGCAATGGCTCTAAAAATTTAAAAATAAAAATTTTCAAAAATTTTCTTCATCGAAATCTGTTTTGAGGCATTCTGAAATGATTCCTGGATTTTAACGCTTTTTTATATGTATATATATATATATATATATATATATATATATATATATATATATATGTATGTGTCATTCCAGACGATAACTCTCGATAGAATTGAGATAAAAACTTCGTTCTTTCACCAAAAAATCAAGCATTTCAAAAGAAAGGATGAGTTCGTTGAACAACAATTTTTGAGCACATTAAATTGGTCAAATTTCGAAAAATGTACCCAAAAAATCACTAAAAATGGCTAAAAAAACGGCCAAAAATCGTTAAATTTCTATTTTTTTGTAGAATTTTTGTCAAAACTAAATTTTCAACGATTAACTAGGACATTAAAAATTTTTGCTCAAAATTATGATGCAAAACGTACTTAAATGTCATTAAAATTTGCTAAAATATCTATAAAAAAGTCCAGTCATGCAGCATGACCCCATGAGCGAATTTTTGAAGAATATTACCGATTTTTACAACCAGCGAACGGCATTATTTCGATTTTTGACTGATTTTTCAACTTTGAAATTTTTGAAAACTTGATACATATTCTTATAGGAAATTTTACGCTGATTCCGAATATACCACATGTTAGTATGCTGAAAAAATTATTTCGCACGACAAATCGCAAAAAACAGGCTATTTTGAAATTTTTGACCACATTTTTGAAAATTTCAACCCGAAGATGTAATCCGATCAAGCTGGCCAACGAACTTGAACTTTCGTTTTGTGTCCTTAACATTTTAAAATTTGTTTGAAGTTTCTAGCACAATTCTACGGACAGTTTTCATCTGGAACGACACATACATACATACATACATACATACATACATACATACATACATACATACATACATACATAAATACATACATAAAAAAATGCGTTAAACTTCAGAATATGATTCAGAATAGCCTGAAACGGATTTCTGCATAAAATTTTTTCAAAAATTCACATTCTACAAATTTTGAGGCGAGAGCAATAGCTTAATTTTCTTCAAAAATTCGCTAAAACTGCAAAAAAAAAAAAAAATCAAAAATCCCTTCTGAATCAGTGGAATTTTATTTAGAATAAGTTTTTTTTGCCATAAAATTGGTTTTTGACCATTTCTGTCAACTAAAATTGCTCCAATTTCAATGCAATTTAACATACTATAGTACGATAGATAGTTTATGAAAATTCGCTCATACGATCATGCTGCATGACTGGAACTTTATAGATATTTTAGCAAATTTTAATGACATTAAATTATGATTTTCATCATAATTTTGAGGAAAAATTTTTAATGTCTTTGTTGATCGTTGAAAATTTAGTTTTGACTAAAATTCTGCAAAAAAATATAAATTTAACGATTTTTGGCCGTTTTTAGCCATTTTTAGTGATTTTTTGGGTACATTTTTCGAAATTTGACCAATTTAATGTGCTCAAAAATTGTTGTCCATCGAACTCATCCTTTCTTTTGAAATGCTTGATTTTTTGGCGAAAGAACGAAGTTTTTATCTCAATTCTATCGAGAGTTATCGTCTGGAATGACACATACATATATATATATATATATACATTATATATATATATATATATATATACATTATATATATATATATATTATATATATATATATATCTATATATATATATATATATATATATATATATAAAAGCGTTAAAATCCAGGAATGATTTCAGAATGCCTCGAAACAGATTTCGATGAAGAAAATTTTTGAAAATTTTTATTTTAAAATTTTTGGAGCCATTGAAATAGCTTTATTTTCTAAGAAAATTCGCTAAAATGAGAATATTCCTGAAAACGTTGCGGACTCGAGTCACATTAACCGCTAAACCGCAACGCCGTGCCCCCCAAAGTAGGCCATAGAGTTCGGGGAGACCCATTCCCCGCTAAGAAGTGCATACCGACTCACTCAGTAACTGGATCAGATTCCCTCAACTGGTTGCGCAAGGACTCATAATTGGCCCCTGCAACACTCTCCTGGGTCCCATCATCCGTCATAATCCAGCTGAGGATTCTGAGCTCCGAGCAAAACCTATTGTTTATTAACGATCCTATTGGTGCTATTACCCGGCTGTTGTTCATTGGATTCCATCCCCTCGAGATAGTTAGATAACATCTTATCAATCCTTTTGGTTTTTCAATTTGTTTCCACTCTAGCTGTAATTTTGCCCTGTCGTTACTCCACCTCTGAACTTTGAAGTCCTGGGGTTCTCCTTTCAATTCTCTAGTAAAAACAGTACAGTACGTCAACATACAAAAGACTTTTTGACATGGATTTGTCTTTTCTTTTTGTATTCTGGATGGATTTTTTTTTTTTTTTTTTTTTTTTTTTTTTTTTTTTTTTTTTGCCCGAAAAAGTGTAAAGGAAGCTTTATTTTCTATTGATTTTCACGTACAACCAATGCGTTACTAACGAAGTGTATCTCCCTTAGTTTTCATAGCAGGAAAATCGTTCGCCACTTTTTGGAATGCTCTCATTTTATCGCAGCATCTCATGATCGCTAAGCTATTGTAGTGTCAAGGTAAGCCGATTTACTACTCTAAATTATAAACTAATATTTCTAACTAGTCATAATGAACTAATAGAGAGTTTTTCTTCTTCCCGTAATTTTCTACCCGTGTGCGCGAAAAGACTGAAATAACAACTGCGCATGCGCGAATCTTCACGTCAACGTGTAGAACCACGCGTGTACTGGAAAAAGGCCTGTCTCCGCGTTGGCAGGAAAAATGCTTTCGTTGGAATCTCGGCCTACGGGTAGTCATCATAGCCTGACGCAAAGGTAACCACAGTTGCCGGTAACCACAGTGTGACCAAGGTAACCGCAGTTACCAGCAAAGGTAACCACATGTGGTTGGTCAACAAGTCGAGTGGTTATAGTGAAGTGCTCCGCTACAAAATTCAGCCATTTAAGGTACCTAAGTAATAAGTGAATTTATAATTTATGTACTTATAAACAATTATAAAGCAATTAATTATTTAAATAAGAGTAGGTTGTACGAAAAAAATACGAAACAGCTTCTGAAACACTTATAGATACGTTAGCGTTTGGTTTTTCGCGTATACGTGTAGAAATACGCGTAAAAATCACGTGAAGAGCTGCTTCATTTCCAGCTGCTTGCTCTAGACGCTGCTCCACGCGTCAACGGGAAAAAATCTTACGGGAAGAACAAAAACTCTCTAATAATGTGAAAAAAAGGCACTACATGGTAATTATTGAGTAGTGGGTACTTGTAAGCAGTTAGTACTAGACGATGCATAGATCTCTGATCAGCTGATGGACTCCTGAAGCTGATGGGCTCCTGAAGCTGATAGGCTCTGATAGGATGATTTCCATCGTATTTATTCTCTGAGGCTGAAATTAAGAGACGATTGAAATTATTGACTCATTCCTACTCAGCTGAGTGAGCTAAAATATCTCCTGTTCGTCCTAGGAAGTTGAGATTTGATAGGGAGACTCCCTGGGATATTAGAAGACGATTGAAATTATTGGCTCTTTCCCAACCAGCTGAGTGAGCGAAATTCTCTCTTGTTACCCCTAGGAAGTTAAAATTTGATAGGGATCCTCTCTGGGACACTAAGAGATGATTGCAATTATTGGTTATTTCCTAATCAGATGAGTGAGCTAAAATCTCTCCTGTTCATCCTACGAAATTGAGTTGAAGTTTGGGGCGTGACAAGGATTTACAACAGACTGACCGCCAGGTCAGGCATTACAGTCTTAGAACTAAAATTGATCTGCAAGCCCTAAAACGCCAAAAGCAAGAGGAGATTTTGATTTAATAAGACAAAAATTATTGCGACTTGGCGCAACGCAAAGCACACAAAACACTCTTGGTTTTGGTTGGTATAGGTATATATTTTGGTGTTCGTTAGAGCTATGAGATATACTTTGTAATATCAGGGGTAATTTCAGTAGTCCAATAACGATGAGTCAAAACCAAAATGTGCTGTGTTGTAAAATATCGTATTTTTATTGTTGTCAGTACAGTTAATGACTGATTTAGCTCTCCGAAATTCCTGTTAAAAATGTCGCTATATTATCACACAAACCACTCCTTTAGTCTGACGTCTACAATATTTCAACTTTCATGACACCCGCTTTAGCGACACAGCAACAGGCGTGCAGATATACATTCATACAAGTATACATCATTCTTGGTCTGGAAAAATGTAGGTATTTCATGTTTGCATCGATCTTCTGCAATAGAATCTCAATAACTCTTCTGTAATAGAAGATTTATAAGTACAAATATTTGCCAGGCAGGCAAATATTTTTCTTTGAATCTTCAGGAGTAATGACGTTAATAAATTCCTATGAATAATATTGAGCAAAATGTCCAAAATTCAAATATGTTGGAAACACGATAAGAATGTGCGAAAACCCGGAAGAATCTAGGTAGCTCTTTGTTTCCAACTCAACTAAAAGTGCCAACAGCTTCTCTGCATACCATGCTCCTTTCTTACTGGTGCTCGAATGATCTAACTTTGCCCTCTTCACGGAAATGATCCAGAGACTAGTGAAATCGTTTGTTTTCAGTGGTCACGCGCCATTTAGAGCGAATGCATCGCTGGAGTTTCGAATCAGGTCTCGTACAAAGCTATGAATCAAGTCTGAATGCAACGTGTAAGAAGATAACGTAATGGTAGGATATGCCATGTACCTTCGTACTTCACGGTTTCTTAAACGAGTCAGTGATGGAAGTAATGCTAATGAATCTTTAAAGTCGAAAAATTCCCTTTTCACATGATGCTGCATTTTGTGATTCAATTGTACAAACAAAAACCTTACACAACGTCTCAACTACGGTTCTTTTTTCGTGAAAGGAAATTATAATTAGGTACACGAACCCGAGTAGAATACACTCGTACGACAAATTACGTATGAACGGCCAACTATTGCCGTTGTAACACAAACATGATGTATTAGCCGATCATCCAGATTTTTTAAACTAATCAATTAATTAATATGGTTGCTCAACCATTCAGAGAGTTCTATTTTCCAATCACCTAGATTCAGCGACTTAGAATTCCATTATCAGATCGATGATTATTGTAGTTTCCCGTACTGAAAAAAACCCATTTCAATTTTATAGAGGTAGGCGATTTATACGCGAACTAAAGCACTCGAAACAAAGTTGTTGAACCCCGTTTCAACGAAGAAACGGAAATTAGTGAAGAGCGTTGTCCATTTCCACATTCTATTTCCGTATATCCTTTATTTTCCGGAACTAAATGTAGGTAATGTTAACAACAAGTCACTGTCCACTGTCTTAGTTTGGTCACAACTTAAGTCAATAGTTTTGTCACCATTCTTATTTCGCCACTTTCAAGTACACTGACCGGGGTGTTATTAAACACATTCTTTGTGCCTGAAAACTGAATAAGAACTATCTACGCACGGAGGAAGATGGTCACCTTGAGAATTTCATAGAGGAAAATAGGACGGGATGCGCGGGGAGTTACCACTATGCCACGTTTCGCTGATAGAGCGCTGTTCGTTTTCGGTCAATGCACGAGGCCTATACCGAATGTTCTTGTTTGCTCTACAGCTCTTAACTTGATTACAATTTTTACTACCTACGACCGTTTGACAGAATTCTTTTCTTTTTTGTTTCCTTTCTTTTTTCGAGTGGACGAAGATCTGGACTTTACGTGACCGTAAATTCAGCTTTCAAGGAAGCCGGCAGCGATAAAGGAAGAAGAATGTCGTACGAGAACTCAGCCACACGTGCTCACGTCCCCTGATTAGCGTGGTTTTATCAGCGTCTACGTGACTCTGGCGTCTTCCCTTCCTCAATTCCCACACAGGCCCTAACCGCATGGCGTCCCGAAGAACTTCTGTGAAACTGATACGTACATCAGTAGATCAAGTGGATTTGTTTTCAAGAGTGTAATTTGTCAATATGCCAACTCTTCTTATATAGATGTAAAGTATATAATGTATTCAATATTGTACGCTAATGAAGGACTCACAGAAAAAAAGCAGCAAAATATTTCTTGAAGATTTATTATTCCTGTAATAAATAGCGCTTCTACGCAAATAATGGGTCTACAATAAATTATTAAACCGCGTAAATAGCATATCATCTAAACGAGGAGCTTTCAGCCTCTCAAGAGTCCAAATCTTTACAGCTCTGTCTGATCTATTTGTCCCCATACCAACTTGCTTTGCTTTCATCATTTGTCAACGTTTAAAACTACCATCATAACAACTAGCACTTTTGGTAGAGTTTCCACCATTTTTAATCTCAAACCATCGGCAGTTTTGGGAATAATTAACTGGCGCTTTTGGGAAATATTTGAACAATAGACCACCGCTATTGGGTGGCAGCTGTTTCTATGAGGTGGACCACCCTGTATGTGGAGTCAAGTGGTTTAGCCTTTGGAAGAACAATCGTAAGATTGAGGGAACCGCTAATAAGACTCCGATTAGCGTAATAGGTTTTGGAGGTCCCGCTTTGCGGTCGCTTCCCACCGCTAACTGATTGAGCTGGTTGCGACAGGTGAAACTGATAAACGAGCTTCCTCAGGAATGCGAGCTTTCGTAAATTAATGCCAGATCAGGGACGTATCAGTCAAATCGCTTGACCGACGTTCACTCTGCCATGCTACGCATTATTGTTCCAACTTATAATGGTTTAGTTCGAAACGGTTTGTTCATCTTCCACTTGGGTTCATCATACATTGCATATGTACAAAGGTATGTACAGTGTGATTGACAATTATCTGAAATTCCCCTGATGCAAAGATACTGACAGGCCAACGTAAAACAACAACGTATGGACGAAGAAGCTTTATAAACAAATCGTACTTGAACACCTACAAAAGCAAACGGTCGGCACTTATTTCTCATTCATTTTATTCTAAAAAATATTCACTTGTATATCTTCGTAGTATAAATTCGAGTTCATTTTAATCTAATATAAATAATCGAAGGTCAAAACACAGATCGGCCATTGCGCGTGTAAAAATCGTCACCTCCGAAAAAATTTATTGTTGAAAAACTAATAAGATATTCCTAATACAACTAAAAACCGGGGCTTTGTCTGAAAAATATGAAACACGTGAAAGATACGCGTGTGTTTTGCTGGGTGTCCCGTAAAAGGATGTTTTCCCCATTCCACTGATTCAGCGTGAAAGAATATCCCGAAATCATGTACAAGACAGGAAGAAGAATACCCCAAGAATTGAATACCCTAAAAACTTGAAATTTGGCATTTCACGCTCATTTTTCGTTTCATTGCGTACGTTATTGCGCACTCAAAATTCAATATTGGATCATTTGTCCATGAAATTTCATTTAAATTCCAAACATACAAGTATTCTGTGTTAAGATGTAATCCATATGGGGAGGGGGGGGGGGGGGAGCAGTCAGCTTATCAAGAACTAACTGCTGGGGTACATTCAATTCGTGGATTAACCAGTGATCCACCAGGAGATGATCCTGAAATGAAGGACTTGCCTACAAAGACACATGATGGCTAAGGGAGGTTTACACGCTACGGTAAATCTTATCGTTGTGTCGTCATATTTCATTGTCAAGAGCTATTGACCTCAGAAAATCCGAACAAGTCGTTATAATTTCTGAAAATCGTAACGATTTAGTTAGTCGTCGAGGATTCATCGTAGCGTGTAAACTCCCCTTAACCAACAAAGTTCAGAATGAACGTCCCCGTAATATATTCAATAATTATCAATATGTTCACTTTGTGGGATGAGGTATTTGAACATTTTCTAGAATTATTAGTTATCATTCAAAAAGGAAAGGCAAGGTAAAATAAGTAACGCTCCGAAGTGTTTATTTACGATTTCAATGTTATCCAGTATTTCAACATATGCCACACGAAATATATTAATAAACCTTGACGGTCGAGTTTGTAAACTGGTTTTATATCGAGTAACATAAACTAGAAATTTGTAGGTAGTTGTTGCGGTATTTTCGCAACGGTTTAGAGATTGGCAAGCAGCAATTCTTATGCAGTTAATAACCGAGTGGAATGAAATTGGAGATTCGACTATAAAGAAGAACGATATTATTATCACGTAAGTGAAAATATTATTCCATATTTTTATCGAACAACGAAGAAGTTGAGTTCTATTTCTCTCGTGTATTGGAATAACAAATTATTTACATGAATTTTTGCACGCTACTACCATCCGATATTGAAATTACAGGTATCAATATAACTACATAAAACATACATACATCCACCGTCTGATCATCACCAGTCTTAGACTAGAAGCAAATTATTATATCGTAACATATTATAAGGTAACAAATTCAATCTATTATGAACTCTTCGAAAAGCCTCCTTAGTTTCTAATATATTCTCAAATTTTCTTGACGTGAATTCGACCACTTTCCCTGAGTAGGTACTTATCGGAACCATACTTGTACACGCGCATTTAATACCATTGATTTGATTGATTTGAAAACATCGGAATTAATAGGGAGTTATTCAGGATTAAACCCGCTCGAGCATCGAAATTTCCATTTAAGTTGAATAAGTATTAGGTAGGTTGGATTACTATAAACGCAGAAACAGATATTCACCAAACCCACTAGATTGTTTTGTTTCTCATACTGCTACTAGAATGAGTTGGCGTCTTTATATCAGTTATAATCCCGAGTCATATAAATAATAGGTATATGTGATAGGTATGTAACCTAGATGAGTTAACACCCAGGAACAGCTGTCTAGCGAGACAGCCGAGCCTTCAAAAACCGACTAGCTGCCGCCACTGCAATGACGAGACGTGCAAAGATGAGTACTTAAGTAGAGAACTTCGGCCCAACAACGGCCCCCTCCCGACCTCACCCTGTCGGCTCAAACATGAATTTCTTAGCATATTCTGGGATGGGAGGGGCATGCCCCCTGAATTACCTGATGCCAAATGTAATGGTCGATCGATTCAATGAAAGCTAAAACAAGGAATCAATTTGTATGGTCTTATTTTTTCTCGTCTCACCTGATTAATATAATACCCACCCACGTATACCGATTCTCGTCAACCGAATTTGATGAAATTAAAACTTAGACTAACCTGCCGAAGTGCCTTTTGGGGGTTCGGAGCCGCTACGATCAAATGGTGGTGAAGTAAGGGGTAGTAGTGAGTGGAGGGTTAAATATCGTTATAAACCTTTCCCTCGTCCGATTTTGATGAAATTTAAAACTCAGGCTACATTTGTTCTCTCGAAGTGCCTCTTGGAAGTTCGAACCGCGATGACCAATGGGTGGGGATTGTAAGAGAGGGGAAGAGGGAATAAATATGATATAGCAATCCCATTCAGCCTGTACATTCCTACCTTTTCCTCCTAGACCACCGAACTTAACGATAAATCCGCAACACAAGGTGACATTTCCCTGTTTTGCGCAACACCCCATCATCACTCCCCCCCCCCCCCCCCCCTGTTGTTTGTTGCTGATTTATGAGCAAGCTGAAGTAAGATTTTGTTTTTTTGTAATAAAAAAATTTCTAGTTTGTGTGTTGTCTTTATGTTCACTCACGTATACGTTGTCCTAGTGAATCAAGGTGGCTGTCCACCTCTGATAAGGCTTCGTCCAATAGTTCCCTGCACGTTTCTGGTTCCCTGAAAGTCGCATAGATGCACAAATCATCGGCGTACTGAAGGAAATGAACCCCTCTAGGGAGTACTGAGTTAAGCTCTGACACATAGACCACATACAGGATTGGGCTGAGGATACTGCATTGGGGAAGACCTTTCCATGGCATGCGCTGGCCAACTACATCACCATCAACCAGGAGAAATATGATCTTTCATTGAAAAGATTCACAATATTTTTGGCAGTCGCAGTGCCAATTCCCTTTGATAACACCTTCTGGATTAAAATGCCCATATCTACGTTGTCGTATGTTGACGCAACGTCAAAAAAAATCCCAAGTGTAGTTTTATTGTCGGTTAGTCCTAGTTGAACATCACAGACCAGGTTGTTAACTGCATCCAGTAGATTTATTTGACCGAAAACCGAATTAGCCCGGGGGCTGGAGTTGTTTTTTTTTTTTTTTTTTTTTTTTTTTTTCAGCCACCAAATGAGCCACGCCCTGATTATTCTTTCAAACACCTTAAATATGCATGACGCCAATCCCGTATCCATTAAAAAATCCTAATAACTTAAGAAATGCGTTTATTATAACTATTGTTACTTCCACATCGAAGCGCCTACATAGTTATACCTCGATGATGATGTACTCGTATATACCTTTGTGAGTAGATAATCATGTATTAGCTCTTGTTATCTATCTACTAAACTGTCAAGGCATATGTAGTTTCATTGCCAGAACATATCTGTGACTAGTGGATAGGTTGGGTGTCATATCGAAAAAAATCAGGTGCGTATATAGCACGCAGAGAAAAATAATAAAATAAAATAAAATAAAAATATGAATACAATACAAATTGTAGATCGTTGCAATATCTGTATCCTGTTTAGATTTGGTTACTTGGCGGTTGCTCGCTCCATTTCGGAGTATTTTAATGTCTACGCTACCATTTACCAGAACTACTGACGCGTGGCGCCATTGGAATTCACAGCTATTTGTACAGGGTTCTTTTCATCGGGGAAAGTGTGCCAAAGTCGAAGCTTCAAACCCGATAACTACCGATATTACTGCGTCCTTAGAGAGGTGTGTCCTCTCGGACAGTCACATCCGACCGGTAAAAAAACCACAAAAGATATCTTATAAGTCCTTAGCCCATAAAACAACACCGATGGTCGGTGGTTTTTCTCCATCACTCGGTCAAACGTTCAATTGCCCGGAAAGTCGACAATGGATTTACGCTAATAACGTAGGTACAGAAAATTAATGTGGCCGGTGGCCTAGCCAAATTCTTCAGAAGCTGGTGGGTTTTCATAAACACTGCAGAAACTCTGTCGATTTAATTGGGTGACTAAACTGGACACCATTCTCTCTGTCATTGGGGTAAATGTGGACTGGGAGAACGTACCTAGCACACCAAGAACTTGCCATGGATATTGTTACGAGATTAAAAAAAAAAAAAAAGATTGCTTTAGTAGGGATATACAATCCGAATATAATCGGGTGTTTCACAGAACCCTCGTTTTGGGTCAAATGCAGAACTATTTGGACGTGGCTGGAAATGTCCAAAAGACTGGACTGTTAGCCCAAATGAGACTGGCCACAGGAAATATGGAAATGAGGAGAATTTAATTCTTATCGAAAGGAAACAAATGATACGAATTGTAAAATAAGGAGCTGTTCTCAATTTGTAATCTGATAGCCCCAGAAACCATAGAACATTTTTTATTACAATGTCAAATTTACAAACCATACAGAGACCACTAGTTGGCCAACTGTGTTTCACCAAAAGAATATGAAGAGGCAAGATATTGCAGTCTACTCGACACAGAGTTAATAGGGCAAAGATGGTCAATATACATCAGTATTTACTGCGCTCATTGATGTTGAGATCTTTTGCTCGAAACGAAATGTGAAGTCAAAAACGAGAAGTGAATCTGGAGGACTACAATTTTTCCCTATTGTATAGGCAGAAGTAATGATTTATTGTTATTTTTCCTTCACTCATGGAATATTATCCTAATTGATGGACTTTTAGGTTTTCCATTATTACTCCGAATTCTTGTACCAATCATATCAGATTTTGTATAGCAAAAATCTTTGATCTAATTTTATTGGATTTGCATTCCCCCTCCGCCTTTTATTTTTGCATTAAAAATAGTGTGAATATTCACTCTTCTAACATGGTTTAACGAGGAAAAAATCCGCTTATCGGTTTTAACCTAGGACAGCGTGATGTAATTATTTAGGGAATGGTTTTATGACGATCTAAATAATGTACACAAGAGATACTATAGCATAAGTATTTATCAAAATCTTAGAAACGTATATTGATTGCACTACAGTTCGGTACCACACTTTAGCTATGTTGAAAACACACGAACCAACCTCAGTTTTGCAGCTCCTTATCAAGTGTCGTTCCAATGAATGGGTAGAGAGTGTTAATTGTTTCGTTGTCCGGTCAAAAGGATTTTTTAAGAGTCGAGATTCAGCCAATTAGTTGGACGGGATGTGAGAAATCCGCTTGTTCTCCGCTTCCTTTCCTAACATTTTTTCTTCTGAGTCCGGAGCTGACCCTCCTTTATCTGACCACCTGTCGGAACGGGATTATCGCTGTAAGGTGGAGTTTTGAACGTTCTTCTACCACCGAAATCTCAAAAGCAACAATGTCGTAAAAGCAGTTTCGACAGGTCCTGTTAACCTCGAGAGGTATGTAAGTTCGTCAACGAATCATGGGTGAAACCTTCCTGCAGTACAATCGTATAGTAAAACAAATATACCAAATGGTAACCTCTCGAGCAAAGATATTAATTTGTAGGTACCTGCAGGTTAATATCGATAATATTATCTAAACATTTTATTAATGCATTAGCACTAACTTATCTTCGCCCTAACTTGCACATTCCCTATAAGTAACATCAGAATCGGATGAAATCTGTGGAAATTATCCTTTCGGCGGGCGCAATAAAAATCCTAACACGATCAGGCGCAATTCATCTGACTGATTAATATTGTAATTTTTGTTTGAGCATATTGAAAAATGCATAGAATCCAACTTTTTACATGTGTGTGTGTGTGTATATATATATATATATATATATATATTTGTGGTTTTAGAAAACCCTCCCATAGCGTATTTCAACTTAAAAAATCAGAAATTACAACAAATTTTTTCTAAAAATCTGACAGGTTATTCGCTCAGGTACAAGATCAGGAGCAATAAATTCATCTCACAGATTATGGACTACAATGAGTCAATACCATTGCACTAGGGGCTCGAACTTAGGTATTTTAATATCATAAATATGAGAGATAAGGAGAGGTATATTAATATTGTATGACAGATAAAGAGAAATATCGAAAAATATTTTGAACTTACTAAAGTAAAAAATACTAACATGATCGGATTCATCTAAAGTACTAACACGCCCCGATGGTGATCAGGGACGTGGTGGAGAAAAAACCGAGGGACCCTTTTGTGGGTGATACGGAATGGGGAAGCTACTAGGGGTCCCATCCACCTACCCCTCGATCCACAACCAATGGCTCAAAAACATGTTGCTTCATCTCACAGATAAATTGCGCCCGACGGTAGGTTACGAGAATTGGCAGACACATAAGACACTTTTTTTTCACGATACTTCCCTAAAAAGCGGAAGGGTTAAACTGTTAAATTGAAAAATAAAAAAATGAATAAAAACAGGGGGAGGACGCCCAGGTTTACCCGACGTCGGCTCTGGGGATGAAGGAAGTTTAAGGAGGAGGAGGAAGAGGGGGATGAAAGGAAGTGCCCCTATAAAATGACCACCAGTTGTGGCAAGAGCACCTTAGGACGTGAGTGGTGATACCACGGTGATATCCCGCCAAGATGCCCTGCTCCAGTAACTCCGTAGCAATTTTCCCGCACCACACCCCACTTGATGACACGATTGCGGCCATAACCTTGATGTTATTGGTCACCACTCCTTTTAGCTAAGATATCGCAAAACACAAACACACACACACACACACCGAACAGACGGATCGAAGATATTTGTGAATGGTCTAAAACGTAAAATGTAAGTGGAAATTTTGATTTTGGAGACGAACGACTTTTCATCCCCCAGAAATGAAATCAATGCTTCCTCTAATCATAAGTAGACTCAGGGAAAAAAAAGAAAAAGAAAAAACGAAAAACTCAAATAATTTTGACTGAGTTTAGGAAGAAAGCTAGACACACACTCATCAAGCTACAGCTTCTTCCAACAAATTACAATCATCCAGTTACTGTACAGGTGCCGTACGATTGAAACCTCTAGTCCAACTTGCAATCTAAATACCTAAAGATCCCATGGGGAGCCCATGTCACTTGTAGAGATTATGTATTCAGTAAGAACAATTGTATCATGAACTTGTAATGTTGGACGTGGACCTTATCAGGCAAAGACGCAAGTCATTCGTATTCGTCCACCCAATTGGATTGGGCTTCCGCCATTGAATTGAATTACAGTATGAACATCTCTGGAGAGTCGAATGCGTATGCTCCGAGAGGAAATAGCTAACATAAGCTGGCCTTCTTTGGTGGGTGGTGCAAACAACCCACCTCAGTTTTTAACTGAACTTATACTTCCAGTCTTCAAGAAAATTCCCAGTATGTGAAAACGAAGTCCCTACATCCTACTGCAGCCGTACTAAGCCCTAATAAGCAAATATTTCCTGAAAATTTTTCGTTGCCAAATTCTCCTGCCACGACCACTATTCGTGAGTCTGTTTGCATTCTGCCTCAATCAGGAAAATTTTAGTGTTTGACTCTCTTCGTCAACTCGAACTTCGATTTTAGAGGAGACTACAACTTTTCAATCTCTCCAATGTGAAAACAATGCTTCCGCTACCTACCTATAAGCAGACCTGTGAGCAATTTAAGAGATGAATTTAGCATTTAGGTACCAATTCTGCACTAGTTGGTACATTCGCACGGATAATAGTGCTTTCCTACGTACTCCGAAACTGGCATATCATCTGGTCTGTCTCCAAACAAGAGGTGTACAGGTAATCGTAGCTCTCGGCCAAAGGTGAGGTACGCAGGCGTCAGCCCCGTTGCGGCGTGCTCTGCCGCTCTGTAGGCCAAGAGCACAATTGGCAGCTGTTGGTCCCAGTCCTGTTGATTGTCTGCAACCACCTTCGCCTGCATCTGCCAAAGGGTACGATTCAGCCTCTCCACTAGTCCATCACTTTGTGGGTGCAGAGGAGTGGCCCGAGTCTTATGGATACCGAGCAGCTTGGCAACTTCCTGGAAGACTGAGGCTTCAAATGATCTCTCCTGGTCAGAATGCAGCTGCCTAGGGACACCAAACCTACTGACTATGTGTTCCACTAACGCTTTGGCAACCGTTTCTGCAGTCTGATCTGGAATGCCAGGGCTTCCGGCCACTTGGTGTAGTAGTCCTGGACTGTCAAAATATACCGATTCCCTCGATCAGTAACAGGCAATGGTCCCATCACGTCAATCCCCAGTCTTTCAAAAGGGGCTCCCGTGACTTCAGCCTTCAGTGGTCCTCTTCCTGGTTTTTGGGAACGCTGGCCACAGGCAGTGCACCATCTACACCAGTTTCGTACATCCTGATGGATACCAACCCAGTAATACTGCATGCGGACCATTGAACTCGTCTGCCTCTCCCCAAAATGGCCAGTCTCGTGAACTTTCTGCAAAATTCCCCTCTTCCAGGCCTCTGGAACAAGAAGCTGAAGACGCACGCTCCTACCATCAGTGCTCTCCCACTTGCGGTAGGCACAGCCTTCCACGAGACATAGAGATCGAAACATGGCCCAGAGTGCTTTGATATCTGGACTGTACTGTCCCACTCCAGCTGGCTCGGGTCGGTCACCCGCTTCCAGCCAAGCAATCACTTCCTTCAGAACTGGATCTGCTCGCTGTGCTTTCCCTGTTTCTTCCACAACAGGCCCCTGAAGCTGGCATCGATTCAGCCGGGCTCCCTCCCTCAGTTCACATCGGGCACAATATTGGCAACTATCCTTCAGGCACGGCCTCCTAGAGACAGCATCTGCATTCCCGTGCTCCTTCCCAGGACGATACTCTATCACTATGGAGAAAGGTGCCAGCTGCTCTAGCCATCGTGCCATCTGCCCATCTGCATTCTTGAAATTTAGAAGCCATCTCAGCGAAGCATGATCCGATCGGACCATCAACTGTAGCCCATTGGCAATACCAAAGTTCTGGAAGTGGCCTACAGCTTTGACAACACTCAGCAACTCCTTCCGGGTAACACAGTAATTTCGTTCAGGCTTAGACAGACACTTACTGTAGTATGCAATGACTACTTCTTTTCCATCCTGGACCTGAGACAGGACAGCCCCCACTGCTAAATCGCTCGCGTCTGCATCAATAATGAACTGTCCCTTGCTCTGGACATGGCCCAGTACTGGCTTTGACACCAGTGCTTCCTTCATCCTCTGGAATGCTTCCTCACAACTCTCTGTCCAGACAAACTCCTTGGCATCCACTGTCTGGTACAGGGCTTCATTACATGAGCAAAAGAAGGCACAAACTCCCGGTAGTAGCTGCACAGGCCTATAAACGATCGGAGCTCCCGAGCCGAGCCAGGGGTAGGCCATTCCACTATAGTCTTCATCTTTCCAGGATCTGGATGTATGCCTTCTTGCGAAATTCGATGACCAAGGTACGATGCTGTGGCAGTTAGTAGCGTGCATTTCTTTGTGTTCAGCTTAAGGTTCACGGCTCTCAAGATAGCAAAAACTCTCCGTAAATGGTCTAAATGTTCAGTAAAGGACCTACTAGACACCAGGACATCATCAATGTACACCCCTGCGCAACCTGACTGGATTACTTCCTTCAAAACCCCCTCCATGGTACGCTGAAAGGTAGCAGGGGCATTACAAAGGCCGAAGGGCATAACTTTAAACTGCCAGAGGCCAGTAGGGGTACAAAACGCCGTTTTGCCCTGGTCAGCTGGAGCCACAGGTATCTGCCAGTACCCGCTCTGGAAATCCAACGTGGAGAACCATGAGCACCCCTCCAAACCTCTTATCAGTTCATCTGTCTTGGGCAATGGATGAGCGTCCTTCCGAGTATTGTTGTTCAGCTTCCGATAATCTATAAAAAAAAAACGTGTAGATCCATCTTTCTTGGCCACCAGTACAATTGGGCTTGCCCATGAGCTCTTGGAAGGTTCAATAACCCCTGCTCTCAGCATATCTTCCACTAGCTGATCGACTTCAGGCTTCTTCATTGGGGCCAATCTCCTGGGCTTCTGTCGGATGGGCAAGGAATTCCCCACATCCATCCTATGAGGCTCAACCTTAGCTGCACCAAAAACCATCTTACCTTCCGCAAAGACATCCCTGTACTCGACCAACAACTTCAAAACCAAGTTGGCTTGCTCTTGTGACAGCTCCTCTATTGATCGCTTCCACAGCTGATCCAAAGCTCCGCTGAGTCCTCTATCTTCATCCTCCCCAGCTGTCTGCAACGTGTTGATGCCTACTAGTGGGACCTTCTTATGACCCAAGCACAGCTTTCCATTTTCTAGGTCTACATTACAGCCATGCTTACCCAGAAAATCTAGGCCAAGAAGGCAATCCTCCTTAATGTGTGCCACCGTTACATCCTGAGTAAAGCTGATCCCATGTCCCAAGTCCATCCTCACTGCCTTTTTCCCTTCTACTTCAATCGCTGCCCCCGTAGCTGAATGGAGGTTCACATCAGCCGTATGCAACTTAGTACCACCCTTTAACACATTAGGCCTCACCACCGTTACTGCTGCCCCGGTGTCCACCACCATTCTACATGGCTGGCCATCAATAAAACCTTGGACAGCAACTGTGATACCCCGGACTCCAAGAACTGGGTGGGACTCAAGGAGCACCGGCCTGTGTCCCTCTAGACCGATGCTCAACAGTTTTTCGGCTTTGAGGTGCTGTTTGCAGGTCTACCCGCCCCAGAAGACTGTCTTCTTCGCCTTGGGCAAAACCTTGCAATATGACCATGTTGCCCACAAGCAAAACATTCCCACAGGCCCTGCTGGCGGATGTTCTGTACAGCTACATCTTCCTTCTCAGCCCTATCTGTCATGCTGCGGGTAGGCCTCCATATAGGTTCCTCTACATAGACCTGGACTCGCATAGCATGTTGCAATGCAGCCTGAAGCGACGTTTCCCTGCCTACTACTGCCACCCTCAACTTCTCACTATAGATACCCCTATAAAACTGTCTTAATGCATGGTCATCAACTTCCCTAGGGGATGCTCCAGGCCAAGCTCGATATGCAAGAATTTCTAGGTCCGCAGCAAACGTTGCCAAATCTTCCCTAGGACCCTGTCTCCGAGCCTGCAACTGTGTTCGGTATAGTTCGTGACGGCTTTCGCTCCCAAATCTCAGCTGTAAGGCAACTAACATTTCTGCATAAGTCGGTTCTGGCAGCCTAAGCATAGTTACAGCGGTTAGGGCGGGTCCCTTCAACACTGCAACCAAGTTCGCACCCATCTCCCTATCAGACCAGTGGTTTGCTCTAGCTGCATGCTCAAATTGGAAAAGGAAGTCTTCAAAAACTGTTGACCCATCGAATGTTGAAGGTTTAATCCTACCTTTGGGTTCAGAGATGGCTTGGACCTGGCTTGTTCCTGGCGTATTTGGCACCGCGCTGCTTCTCTCCGGGACGTTCCCTCCTGCCAGCGATGTCCCGACCAAGGAATGCTGTTGCAGAGTTTGCACCAGCATTTGCAGAGCCTGGTTAGTTGCTGCGAGATCCTCGCGGATCAGTTCCAGTTCAGTCAACCCTCCTGAACCTGTCCTCCTGTCCTCCTGACCTTGAACATGTCCTCCTGACTCGCCTAGGTCTTCAACAGACCTCGATCTTCTTCTTGACCTCAAATTGCGTGACATCCCACTTCTGACACCAGTGTAATAAAAATACAAGAAAGACGCGGGTTCACTTGAACGAAAATACACTAAAAGTCATTTTATTTAATACAACGCCAGAACATGGCAACACAAACATCTTGCAAATGTAATTCTTTGAGAACTTGGAAACGCTTCTTACAATAATAACTAAGTTCGCCTCTCAACAATAGTATATTAACTGGATTTCGCAACGTTAGAGTGAATTGCATTGGAACTATATCACCAGAAAATTCCATTATTAGCATAATATCAGCTGATATTTACAAGGCAATTTTTATATATTCCGGTACTACGATCTAGCGATCTTTGATGGAATTTAGAACTTCATCCGATAATCAATAGATCCACTAGCAGCGCGTGATTTCTCTACCTTCTCGCGTTTAGAAATTCGAAGGTATTTTTTCTTCGATGTTCAAGCCCTTAAGGAAAGCGAACTATTCAACATACAACGGTGCAGGTGGTTTTAATCGATTCTATGCGATCATATTTATCATTGAATAGCAAAAAATCATTGCTGTTACTTTGAAAGTTATTTAGATCTCGATTTTTGAATGTTAAGCCCTTTAGCCCTTTAATGCTACCCTTTAGGGTTGACACAAATTGATGCCAAGCTTCTAGGAACATCTAAACCCCAAATGCGATTTTTAACGCAAGGTTCGTGAAGTTTGGTGCATCCATTTTGGAGAAAAACCGCGGACGGCGGACGGTAGATGGTGGACGGACGGATTTTTTTATATTCGATTTTTGGATTCTACGCATCTTGATACGTAAACCAAACAATTTTCAGGGGGGGGGGGGGGGGGGGGTTAAAATTTTTTTCTTGGTCAATTACAAAGGTTCATTATTGAAAATAATAAACCAAAAGTAACTACTTGGAGCAACAATCTCATGACTACTAGTTGGAGATGGAGTGAACTTGACGAGACCTTCTCGAACGATCAAGTTTGTCCTCCACCCCGGCAACTACTTGGAACCGTTCCCTACAAGAACTGTGAGTTCTTCAATTCCATGTAGTTCAGAATGAAGTGTATAGTTTGGTGGTCTGGATGCTCGCAAGCTCGCATCTCAAAAATACATAACATCACGTAGTCAATCCCTTTGTAAAAATGCAGATTAGTTGGATATATAGATCAGAATGAAGTGTATAGTTTGGTGGTCATAACACGATCACATAACAGTTTAGAAACGTAAATGTGACTTTTCATTTGTGACTCATGAGCTGCTCCGCGTTGAACGGAATTGAAGAACTCACAGTTCTTCTTGTAGGGAACGGTTGCAAGTAGTTGCCGGGGTGGGGTACAAACTTGATCGTTCGAGAAGGTCTCGTGTGAACTTGTGCCAATCTCAACCAAAGTGAAGGAGAATTATAGTAGGTACTAGAGTAAAATGTAGTTGAATTTTTTAGCGCATTGTTGAATATTTTCGTCGGCAATTCGCTTCTACCGGCTACCATCCACTAGTACTAAATTAAATTCTGTCCCCAATAAAATGTGCAAGCACCCTCCCACGCTGAAGTAACGGCTCGTCAACCTGTCAAACCTTCACGCTACTTCATATTCGCTTCCTTGTTCGTTTGTTGATTGTTATTTTCCAAAATAGCTATTAAGAGTAATTTAGTTGAAATAATTAAAAACAAACGGTTCCCATGTAATGGTAAAATAAATCCATCCTGAGAAACGTCTGAGCTCTTATATATTAAATTATATTTGTGGCTGTATATAAGACACCTGTCTAGGTAGATATTAACTTATTGTGTTCCACGGTTACGCGATATATCTAAATAATCGATAAGGAAAAGTTCCAAGTGCTCCGCATTACTTACCCCCTAGTAACCGATGACAGTTAATGATAATTGCAAGGTTCAATCTTCGTTACTCACCAGTAAACATGGGTAACGACTGGTTTTTCCAACTTTCCAAGTACATTGGCCTTTGGATTCAGCCTGAAAGCACTTTCATGCGCGGCTGCATATACATTGTAATAGCTTTTGTGTTGAATATCGTGGACTTTGCCATGAAATCCCATCGTTTCATCGGTTTGTACAAAACAGGCGTATTTGCTTCTCACCATTGTTTGGAGCTCATCAGACAGATCATATCGAAAATCACGTTAATTTCCCATTGGTTCATGCTGATTCGACAAAAGAAAGGATTCGACGCTGTCAGTTCGATCATTTATGACGGTAGTTCCAAAATCCCAAAGATGTGTTTGGTATTCTCCGCCATAGTATTCGCATACCGGTCATCATCAATCATCATATTCAATGTTTATGCTGAAGATTTCTACGACACAGTAGTCACATTGACATTTTTGTACTGCCAATTTTGTGACACAGTGATAATTGCGCAATACTGTTTTTTTCTCACAATTTTGAAAAATAACATACAAAATGTAACCAAGACGATTTTGTCGCTGAAATTCAATTTAGAATTTTTTGGGTACTTACTTCACACAGCGGAACTCACAAATCAGTTATATAGTTTCCAGTTGTTAGTAATTGTTAGTCAAATTTTTACCGTGTTACTTTCCTATTCACATCAAATGTTGATCGCAATACATTCCAAAATTGAGAACATAATCACTCCAGAAGAATTTCTATGGTGGATGCATTGGAACGCTGGTATGGTTGCGGGTACATTTATAATATTCCTATTTTTGGTGAATACTTGCGAGACCACTTCTGAAACGGTAAGCCATTAAGTTAAATGACACTACCCTAACATGGAATGAATGCACCACGTTTAAGCTCTGCATAGTCTCATTCATTCCATAATTATTGTGAACATGTATAGGTACTGAAGTATCTTGTGCAATGAAGTCGTTTGACTACGACCCTACCTTTGATGTGCACCTAAGTACTGATTTCACTTAACTGCACCACCAAAGCAGAGGATATATTGGAGTACGACTGACATTTTGCCCATGAAGCCCTTCGAAAGGGCTGAAATTCGGATGTTGAATAGAGGATGCTCATCTTTGTCTGCAAAAACGACACGGTCTGACAATTAGGGAATTTCAAGAGGGTTTCGAAAATTGGAGTTATTACACAACAGCAGATTGAGATAGAGTAGGGGGATGAGTTAAGTGGTAGTGAGAGTGGAGGGGGATAGCTTGATAAAAAAAAGATTTCGCTTAAAATGTGGACTCGTTGGGTTGGTTGAGTAACTTTGAGAGAAGAGGGGTAAAATAGTTGATTTTGAAGAAAAAAAATGTTGGTAGGAGAGGGTGAGTTGGAGGAATGATAAAGGGGGAGAGATAACATTGCAACTTTAATTTGGGAGGTTCAGACCAACAGGTAAGGAAGGGAAGGGGAGGGAACCTGTCAAAATTGAATTGAGCCCTAATATCAGGGGGGAAACGGCGGCGTTAGCTGTTAGTATATGTTAAATCTGAACCTGCTAAGCCGAGATGCCTCGATATGAGCCCTTAAATTCGAAACAAAGTGGCCACTGTGGAATATGAGGAAGGCTACGAAATCGGCGAAGATCAAAAAAATATAACGCGGTTGGTGGGACTCGAACAGATGACCTCTTAGATATAGGAGCCCAACGCCGAATGGAGGTTTATGGCACTTCAGATGTTCAATGAGAATTATAGGTATGATACGATTGCCCTATGCGCTCGACTGAGTTTCAAAGTTCTACTATGTACCTATGTAAAAATATTTAATAGAACGGTGATATAAAGTAATGTGTGATTATTCAACGCTCACATTGGATTATTTTGTCGTTGGGATAATCAAGTATAATTTCGATAGGGGAGGAGTAAAAAGGTTTATTCTGAAAAAAAAAATGTTAGGAGCTGGTGAGTGCTTTGAATTATAAAGGAGGATGAGATAACAGATCGCTACTAAAATTTGAAAGGGTCTAATCAATCGGTAAGGAGAGGATGCTGAGGGGATCTTCAGATTTAACGTATACCAAAACTTGCATTATAATTTTCCCCTGGATTTAAGGGCTAAATTGAATTTCAATAGGTTCCCTCCCCCACCTCACCTTTTGGTCTGATCCTTTCAAATTTTAGTCACAATCTGCTATTCGTCATTTTTCATTCCACTCACTCACCCGCTTCTACAACCAACATTTATTCAAAATGAACTATTTTACCCCTCCCCTCAAAGTCACCTAATTGACCCAACAGTCAAATATAGTACGAATTGTGGTCGAACCCTTTCTTGATCGAGCTCTATCCCCCCCCCCCCCTCCCACCTCCTCCAATGTTAAGCAATGTTTGAAAAAATTAATATGTTGAATTTGTTTTATCCGTCAGTTCAGAAATAGAATAATACAGATTATTAAGAGAGGGTGATGACATTTTGGAGGATATCTACGACTCACATTGAATTATTAAGAAGCCAAAGCCTATCCTGTACCCAATTTTAACGCAACCACCGGATCGTAGAAGTGTGCGGTTGATGCCAAAATTCATAGAATGGAATCCTCTTTCATTTAAAAGTAGTCAATTACCGGAGAGTCATATTGTACGTCTTTCCTCAGTACTCATGGGATTTTTAAAGAACATGTTTCCTTCATTAGGTAAGGTTTCACGATGTCCAATAGCTCGTGAAAAGATTTAGTTGCCATGCGACAACAATGTTGAAACTTGCCCTCGTGGTTGCTGTCTCTTTTCAAAAAACTGAAAAACCTTCCAATTCTTGTAGATAATATAAGGTTGAGCCCAAAATCTCCTATTCGAACATTCTTCCAACAAACCTTCAGCCTCCTGAAACCCCAGTGGGATTTTCATATGCCACTCCTCCCTCAAAGCAGAACGCGTGGTGTGTTTTAGTGGGAAAAAACCCTTCCTGGTGTAATTTTTTTCCTTGATGATTATACGTGCTGAAAACTTATGCGTCGAATACTCGAAGTGTGACTCCGACCTAAAGGCTGCTATGAATTTCTGTATTTCCGATCAAAAGCCAGTACCTATGTTCAACATCCTACTATACAACATTATTTCTAAAAATTTCATCCACATCGATTAAATTATCTAGGTATACCTCAAGTTAAGTTATAAAGTCCGGGTATTGGAAATAATCCTTTTAAACAAAGGTACCTATATACGTAAATATCTCAATTAGATTGTAATTGTTGGTATCCAAGAAGTAAAGGAACACTCTGAAACGAACTTTTGGGCAAGGGTAAGGTGATTAATTACATTCGTTCCTGCTTGTAACTCACCTGACAAGGTAAGTAGTCAACATTTATTCCTCATGTTATATTTAAACGAAGCACTAAGCATATAATAATTATAGTAATTCCTAATACTATCGATTATCCTAGGGTAGACAGGAGGGGAGGGGGAGGGTCGACCACTACTCATAGTGTATTTATTGATGAAGTGAAACAACTTAAGGTATACTAGGAAAACTGGATTAAGAAATCCTCACTACTCGTTTAGATGGGGGCTGACTGGTTTTTCCAGATGTCCAAGTTCACGGGCCTTTGGATAGGACCTGAAGACCGTCGGTCCTGCCCTTACATATATATCGGATCAGCTTTCGTCCTGCTCGTCCTCGACACAGCCGTGAAAACTCATCGCATCATCAGTTTGTTCGAATCTGGCGATCTTACGAGCGTCCACATGATGCAGGTGGTTCGGCTGGTCATTTCAAATATCTTGCTTATTTCCCATTGGATCATTATAATTCGATATCAGAAAGGATTCGACTCAGTCAGTTTGATCTACGGTGACTCCAAAATCCTGAAGATGAGTTCGGTATTTGCAGTCATACTATTTACATACCGCTCATTTTTTCTCATTTACATTGATATTCTCGTGGAAGATTACTTCGACATTGCAATTATGGTGACTTTTTTGTACAGGGAATTGTGTCATTTTCTGATAGTCACGCAATACTGTTTCTTCCTCACTGTCGTGAAATACAAAATACAGACTGTAAACAAAAAGGTTTTGGCACTACAATTTGAATTTGATTTCTACGAATACCAACTTCATGTTGCAGAACTCATAAATCGGCTATACGGTATTCAATTGTTAATGGTCGTCTGTCAGTTTTTTGCCGTTCTACTTTCTTATTTACATCAAATGGTAATCGCGGTAGAAAGCCTTAAAGCAGGTACTTGCACAGAGTTCGAATTTACAGTGTGGATGCAATGGAACATCGGCATGGTTGTAGGTGTGATTTTGATTTTCCTATTCTTGGTGAGCACCTGCGAGTCCACCACAGCAGTGGTAAGCCTTTAATTCCGATGCATTTAGATGGAATAGATTCTATACATTTAAGATCCGAATGATTGGTTGCATATATGTATATGCAGATATTTTCCATGTCCATGTCCATTTCCATGTCTATGTCCAAAGATAAAGTATAATCCATAACAAACTATCTTTAGGTAACATACAAATTTTGGCCCTATCACGCAGATCTGTTCTGGTTTGTTATTTTCAATAATGAGTAAATGCCTACCAGAGTACACAATGTGAGTTTCCAGTTCCAATATCGGAACCGAATAGTGATCTACCGGGTTGTCACTGGCCACTAGCCGTCATACAGCTACCTGCTTAGCGCAGAAGCTCTAGATCTGATCTAACAGAGAAACTCGAGACAAGATCCGGTCTCTTGTTTTACCTGAGAGCCGCTGAGCACCGCAAAGAACTGAAAGATTTCTGATCTGTGATATATTTATGTGAATCTAGTCGTAGTTTTGTCTCACTTTGCTTATTATATATCGCAACTAATAGTTCTATTATTTTATTATACAACTATACAGTGGCCATTGCTGTACCCCTCTTTTTTCCCCTCGGATTTGCCAGTGGATTACATGATGGCATTCCGTTTAGTGGTGGAGGCCAACATGGCTTCCCTCAGAATCGTGCCACTAGCAGTGTCATTCTGGACACCTTGTTCAGTGCCACTAATGATCTGGTTGAGGTGCGGCTTAAATCATTATAAAAATAGAATAAAATAAAAAGTTATTACCTAGTGGGTTTTGGAGGTGGGAAGGAGGGGGTTAATGATAGGTACGCCTCTCTTTTGGCTAATTAATTAAGCTATTGTAACGGCTCAGAAATTTTCAATTCAAATTTTTTGAAAAATTTCTCCATTGAAATCCGTTTTGAGGCATTCTGAAACGATTATTTACATTCGAACTTTTAATTTATATAAATAAATTGAAAGTAATACGTTATATATATATATATATATATTGAAAGTGCGAATCATAAGTTATATATATATATATATATATATATATATATATACATATCGTTGCAGGCGATAACTCTCCTTAGGATTGGGATAAACGTTCTTGCGTCAAAAAATCAAGGTTTAAAAACGAATGGATGAGTTCGTTGGTCATCGCTTTTAGAGCACATTAAATTGATCAGATTTCAAAAATATGCTCAATAAATAACTAAAAATTGCTTTAAAAAAAAAAAAGTTTAAATTGTCGATTTTACGTTTTTAAGTAGAATTTCAGTCAAAACAATATCATCAACGATTAACTAGGACATTAAAACATTATTTCAGAACGTTGTGCTTAAAAACGTATTTGAATTTCATTAAAGTTTGCTGAAAAAACTTTAAAACAAAAAACCTAAAAATCCAAAATCTTTTTTGAATCACCGAGTTTTATTTGGTATGAGTTTTATGCCATAAAATTGGTTTTCAAAAATTTCTTTGTACTCGAATAGCTCAAATTTCACTACACTTAAGAATGTTATAATACTTTGGGTGTTAATTTAAGAAAATTCGCTCATAAGATCATGCTTTATGACTGGAACTTTTTAGATTCAATTTATTTATTGTTCGAGTATTTTATTAGAGTCGCCTTTGGACTCATCGGAAGTTTAAGTATGTACCCACTTATTAAAATTACTCGGTTGACCCCCTCCCTGCTTCACCACTCCCTTCCTCTGTTCTTTTTATGGTTTGTTTTTTGTATCATTTGGAGTTGATTGGTAGAAATAACACCTTGTCCTTTCCCTTTTTTCCCTGCTTCATAGGGAATGTTAAATTTTTACGCACTAATTTTTGAAAAAGGGACTAATAAAATAGTTTGGGTCACAGGTTGTTAGTAAAATAATAAAGATAATAAGAGCAATTAACTTCCTCCACGAATTTCTCCTAATATCATTAACCTTATTATCTGACTAACAATCGATGACATAAAAATTTCATTACACTCCTTTTCAACAATCAGTTCACACCAATGTGATATCCCCTATAAAGAAGGGGAAAACGCCCTCCATGTAGGTTGGGCAGTACATCTTCCTCAGTTGTTGAAACACGGACGTATAGAATAGTCGAGAGAAGAAAAGACCAACGAAGAGAATACGACCGAATCGATGTTATCAGAAATTCATGGTTTTGCTATTGACCTAGCAATGAAATGTGTAGGTTACCTATACAAACACATTCAACTCCTAAAAATGTAATCAATATCGGTCCATCAGTTTCAGAGTTACTTGTGTATCAACCAACTTCAGTTTGCGCATGCGCAGTAGCTATCAGTCAACCAATCTCAATAGGTAAAATTCAAAGAGAACTTCCTGAAACTCATACCCAACAACCTCCGAGTTTGAATGAAATTGGACAAATAGATTGTGGGGAATCGACGTGATAAGACATTCACGTTTGAACATACCCTCACGTCATAAATATTATCATGACAATGAAATTGATATGGAGTCACTTATTCAGGAGCTAATTCGCAAAATCAATGAGAATGTCATCAAAATCGGCCCATTAGTCACGGAGTTTCACGTTTGTCAATAAACTTTACTTTTGAGCATGCGCAATAGTTATTTATCTACTAATTACGATCAAACTCATAGAGCACCTCCCTAAAACCAATATCCAACTATCCTCTGCGTACGAACAAAATCGTACACATAGACCGAGAGAAATCAACGTTATAAGAAATTCAAGTTTGATCCAACGAAAATTCAATTTACAAGGTACCCACAATCCTTGGAAATTTCATCGAAATCGGATTAAAACTTGTTATGGGCTTAACTAGGATTTGGCACAGACAACGAACCAAAATTGAACAGCTAGATCTTAAACGCTAGAGACAAGTGGAAATTTTGATTTTGGAGGAAATAAATTGTTCGACTTCCTGCACGAACACAAATCGTCCCTACCTTTGGAAGTGTGGATGAAAAAGGGATAGGACTAGTAGTTTCACATTACCTATAATAGCAAATAAATCAAGAAAACAAGGGGAGCATGATGGTGAAGCAGGGGGGGGGGGGGGGACAACCCAAGTAATTTTATTAACTACCTGAACTCCTGAAAATACCGATGGCGAGAGCGTTCGAGCAATAAAGAAATCGAATATAACAAGGAAGACGTCTCATTAGAACCCCCGCACTCGGACGAAAAACCAACCAATATTGTAATCGCTATATCCAATAGAAGGAACACCATCTCTTTGAGCAAGAGTTCAGTGTAATTTTCTATTTTTTCCTGCCTGTAATTTACCTGACAAGCAGAATATTCATAATTCATTCCACATTTCACGCTTAAACAAATCACTAAGCGTATTATATACAATTCATAGTCCTTTCGATTACCGTTGGGGGGCAACCAGTATTCATAGTTTATCGATTGGTGAGAAGAAACAAGTTAGGATAAAATTGGAAAACTGGATTAGAAATCTTGATATTCAAATGGGTGCCGGCTGGTTTTTTCAGATGTCCAAATACATGGGCCTTTGGATTCGACCTGAAGACCGCCGATCCTGCCCTTACATATACATTGGATGTGCATTCGTGTTTCACGTCCTCGACACAGCGATGAAAGCCCGTCGCTTCATCCGTTTGTATGTAGCGGGCGTACTTGCGAGCGTTCATATGATGCAGTTGGTTCGTCTAACCATTTCGAATATCGGGCTGATGTCCCATTGGATCATGATAATTCGATATAAGAAAGGATTCGACACACTCAGTTCGATCTCCAGTGAATCCAAAATCCTGGCGAAGAGTATGGTGTTCGCAGTCGTACTATTTACATACCGCTCTTTCAACCTCATTGTATTTGACATTTATCTCGAAGATTACGACGACATCGCCCCAACTATTACGTTTTTGTACGGCGAATATTGTAACTTTGTGATAATCATGCAATACTGCTTCCTTCTCACAGTCGTGAAAGACAACATACAAATTATGAACGAAAAGGTTTTAGCACTACAATTTAATTTTAATTTCTACGGGTACCAGCTTTACATTGCGGAACTCGTAGATCAGCTATACGGCATTCCGATGGTAGTGATAGTCGGTCAATTTTTTGCCGTCATACTTTCCTATTTACATCAAATGGTGATCGCAGTACAAAGCATTAAAGCAGGTACTTGCACTGAAGTTGAATTTATTTTGTGGATGCATTGGAACACCAGCATGGTTGTGGGTGTGCTTATGATTTTCCTATTCTTGGTGAACATCTGCGAGACCACTACAGCAGCGGTAAGCCATTAATTACGATGCTTTTAAATTGAATGGTGGGTATGAGTTGAGGACACGAATAGTTGAATAAATTGCTGATATACAGGGTATCCAGACATTACGTCACCAAAATCTGAAGGACGATTTTAAAGCTCATTTCTGATCGAAAGTTTCTCTTGGAGTTTTTTTTTTTTTTTTACGCTTAATTTTTGAGTAAGTTAATATTCAAGATTTTTTCCTGTTTTCAACCTTTTGTCACTAAAACGATCATAACTCCCATAATTCGCTATGTAAATTCAAATCTGAGGATACCGTTGAAACCTTACGAATTAAGGTTTGCGACATGAGGTAGCCCCCTGAAAAGCAAATTTTACCTAATTTGGGAAACTTTGAGTTATTTCAAACAATGAGAACCAATATTTTTTTCTAGACACATGAACTAAAAAAAAAACTGCACCGAAATCTCAACTTTTCAACGGTGTAGTCAATTTTACTGTTATGTGATACAGGGCTCAAATTCATGTTTGTGCATGCGTACATCCTACCATTTACCGACAATAATCATCTAAGTTAAATATAGGAGACCAACTGAGAGCTAACCAGCACAATCCCTGACCATTAATTCGAAATCGGTAGGTATATTAGTCTCGGAATTTCAATTTACAAGTGGAATTTACCAGTTACTTCAGCCAATGGCAACGATATTCTTTGATCACACACCAGAGCACCTCAAGTATCCCACCAAATTGGAACGTAATCGGACCGATAGGTCTTGAAAAACCAATGTTTCTGGAATTCAAATTCGCGCTCACGCCACGCTACTAATTACCCGACAGCGATGGAACTCATCAAGATGTTTCTTACACACACACACACAATCCTAAAATGTTCATTAACACCGGTCCATTAGTTTCGGTGTTTAGGGTATATCAAGGAGTTTTAGTTTTGATAATACCACTATTCAATATTCAACTAATCGCAATAAAATTCATGGAGCACCACCCTGAAACCAACATTAATCCCCCCATTTTGAGCGAAATCGAATCGGTAGATTTCCATAGGAAATTCACGTTTAAGAATGCACTCGAGTTTATAAATGTTCGAAATGCGATTAAATTCAAGGACAATGAATGAAATATAGGGAACCGCCTAGGTGCTAACTCGCGCAATCCCTGGGACTTTATTGAAATCAGAGTAAAACTATGACAAATTTAGGTACAAAGTGGCTATTTTTAATTTTTATGTATTTATTTATTAGCGAATTTTTGAAGAAAATTAAGCTATTGCTGTCGCCTCAAAATTTGTAGAATGTGAATTTTTGAAAAAATTTTATGCAGAAATCCGTTTCAGGCTATTCTGAATCATATTCTGAAGTTTAACGCATTTTTTTATGTATGTATGTATGTATGTATGTATGTACTCGTATGTGTCATTCCAGGCGATAACTGTCCGTAGAATTGTGCTAGAAACTTCAAACAAATTTTAAAATGTTAAGGACACAAAACGAAAGTTCAAGTTTGTTGGCCAGCATGATCGGATTACATCTTCGGGTTGAAATTTTCAAAAATGTAGTAAAAAATTTCAAAATAGCCTGTTTTTTGCGATTTGTTGTGCGAAATAATTTTTTTTTTTTTTTTTAACTTCTAACTATAACTTTTTTACTTCCGAGGCTGTACTTTAAAAATCGAAAACCTGGGTTAACATTTCACGCTTCAAACCCATTATAACTCTCTGAGATAATTGCTTAAAACCACGAAATGATAATGCCATTCAAGAATAAAATTGATTGATCAACAGTTCAAGGTCTGTGAGAGAAAGAGATAAGGATATCTCTTAGTTGGCAACTTTTCAGTCAGCCTGCTTTATTAGAGCCAGGTATCTAGTTCCTTCTTAAATCCAAATGATCGACGATGTCATTTTCTCATTCTCAAAGTATGCTGGCTTACTTGTTTATGGTTCCCAAAAGTTATTTCCTTGGCAGTACCGATTCATATTCATATCTGCGTTATTGAGTGTTTTGGATTGTATCTACAAAGCATACTATTTCCATCACCAATACCAATTTGGCAAATTCAAAAGTTTTCAATACCTAGAAGTGCTTAGAAATGCAATTTCTAAAACGATTCTATCAGTTCATTGGTATTTAATGATTAAAAAGAAAGACGAATTTCAACGGCTGGTCACATTTATGGAAAAAAAAGAACGCAAAAATTGCATGACAACCCCGTTTTTTATTGGCGTCTGTATATTCTTGTACCGAGCTGTCAGCGTGACTTGTTTTAATTCGACCGATATGAAAGAAATAATAATATCCTTAACATTCATCTTCAGCAATTATGGGGAATTCCTTATCATGTTGCAGTATTGTACCTTTCTAGGTATGGCAAAACATGAAATAGAAAACATCATAACACAAATGAGCTCTGAAATATTCGAATTTAATTCCTTCAACGAACTTTTAGCCACTTGCGAGAGAGTAGATGCACTGTACGGGTTCCAGATGTTGTTGATTGTTACTCAGGTATTCTTAGTTTTGCTGAATTATTCATACGGTACGCTTCAATTGATCACTTGTAATGAATTGGTGGCGTGTGATGAAGATGTGGCACTCTGGAAACATTGGAATGCCAGCAACATTATCCACGGAATTAACGTCTTACTAACGTTGGTGCACAACTGTCACACCACGGAATCCACGGTAGGTGACTTTGGATAAACCTTAACAGTTAATAGTACTTGTCTTTTACTGGTTATTGCAATGATTTCTCCATGTTCCTAATAATCCAGTGGCTTCTATGGTTTATTATTTCCAATAATTAGCCTTTGTAATCGTATAGGAAAAACAATTTATTTTCTCTCGAACTTTGTCACTTTACGTTTCAAGGTGCGTAGAATCCAAAACTGCAATGTCCGTCCACCGTCCTGACCATAAGAGGCCTTTAACTTGATGAGGAAAACACGCCCTTTCCCACATCGACTCCACTTGGGTTCTAGTTGGTCCTAGAATCTAGCCAGCCCGATCGCTTCATACGCATCAATGCTACGAACCTAGAACGGGCCAAAAACGGGCTTTTTTCCCGTATATTTTTCCTCATACTCGTTTTTCTATTATCAATTAATAATAGAGAGTTCCTGGTTACCACGGTGTCTTAATACGGTGTACGTGTCTCTAGGGAGAACCAAAATTTTGCTAACAACGCTGGCTGTTACTGCAGTGTTTTATGTGTCTTCACACGTCGTCTCTTATCAATTTTGTAACCTGAAGCTGATTCCGAGATTCCGACATCTTGTATTTCTCCGACTCTGTTTTCCTTCATCCAGATCTCACATTCCATAATTTATCATCATGTGGTTTATTGTTCTGTTTTCGATTCGTAGTGTTCTTTGCAAAGTGAACTTTTGTTATCGGATAAGCAATTTTTTTTAACCTCCCTCCCAAAATTTTTTGGTTGCGTTTTAAGATACATGAATTTCAAAAATCGAATCAGTCCGTTGTCCGTACTTCCGCCGTTTTATTTGTGCAATGAAAATAAGCGTGAAGTATTAGACTTCGTAAGCTTATATATCACGCTAGTTGAATGAGCAAAGACGAGCTCGACGTGTTCCAGGTTTACCTTGAAGACACATCCGTCCGACTTGTCTTGGCGATCGTTCGAGTAAGTTCTAGCTCAACCATGTTAGTAGTAATATTGGTGTATGTAGATATAAAGGTCTGTTGTCAAGTTATCAGGATAAGGGTCAAAACGAAATAAACGTCCTTATTGCCGAGCTTTCGGTTTATACAAAACCATCTTCAGGGCCTACAACAATCAGAATAAAAAACTTTCAGTCTCAGCACAGAAACAATAATTAAACAATAACAATAGCACAGAATGAACTCAAAGAACTGAAAGTTTTTTATTCTGATTGTTGTAGGCCCTGAAGATGGTTTTATATAAACCGAAAGCTCGGCAATAAGGACGTTTATTTCGTTTTGACCCTTATCCTGATAACTTGACAACAGACATATTGTGGGTCGATAAGCTCTTTCTCTACTCGATATAAAGGTCGGTATCAATATACAGATTATATGCATTTTGTGTAGAAACTCACTAAAATAATACATGTTCGTATCTTAAAAGTTTAATGTTATCATGAAAAAGGTAGATATGATTAGAATGAAATTATTTTATCCGTTTTTCGGCAAACATCCTCCGATTTGTTGACTAGTTGTGTTTGGCACTCGATAAATGGACTGCTTCGAGTGAAAATAGGATGTATATAAATAAATTTAGTATATTTTAATATAATTACCTATATATTTAATTTATATTTTAAATAATATATTTAATATACTTATTAATTCAGTATAAATTTTAATATGAAAAAGATGAATTGAATTCGCTTATCACTGAAACCTTCCTCGGGTTTATACATTTACGGGCGAAGTGTCGAAGACGTAGTAACGAGGACGTACTAAGACTCGATCTTGCGTTGCCAAACAAGCGGTCTCCTACTCACGTCGTCCACTTCTACTAATTCGTCAGCTGTCAGTTGTTTCCAGATCAGCTGATCATGGCTCACGGGCACCGTGTAAACTAAAAACGTGGTAACCAGGAACTCTCTAATGATTAACAGGACGTTTCCATTTGTTTTCCTCACGTCACGAGCGTCACGTCACGGTGGGGTTTTCTATTGATTTTCACGTACAACCAATGCGTTACTAGGGAAGTGTAACTCCCTTAGTTTTCATAGCAGGAAAATCGTTTGCCACTTTTTGGAATGCTCTCATTTTATCGCAGCATCTCATGATCCCTAATCCATTGTAGTGCCAAGAAAGCAGATTTATTACGTTAAATTATAAACAAATATCGCTAAGTAACAATAATGAACTAGTAATATCAAAAGAAGGCACTAGGTAAATGGTAGGTGTACTATTGAGTACTATTGGGTCTTTTCTAATCAGCTGAGTGAGCTAACATCTCTCCTGTTCATCCTAGGAAGTTGAGATTTGATAGGGAGAATCCCAGGGACATTAGGAATCTATTGAAAAAAGATTAGCTCATTCTTACTCAACTGAGTGAGCTGAATGGTTTCCTGTTTATCCTACGAAGTTGAGATTTGATAGGGAGACTCTCACGGACACTAAGAGAAAATTGCAATTATTGGCTCTTTGACAATCAGCTGAGTGAGCAAAATTCTATCCTGTTATCCCTAGGAAGTTGAAATTTGATAGGGATACTCTCTGGAATACTAAGAGACGATTGCAGTTACTGGCTGTTTCCCAATCAGCTGAGTGAGCAAAAATCTCTCATGTTCATCCTAGGAAGTTAAGATTTGATAGGGAGATTCCCCGGGACATTGAGAAGCGATTGAAGTGACTGGATCATTCCTAATCACCTAAGTAAGCTACATTCTCTCCTGTTCATCCTAGGAAGTTGAAATTAGATATGGTGACTCTCTGGTACACTAAGTGACGATCAAATTTATTGGGTCTTTTCTGATCAGCTGACTTAGCTAATTTAATTGGGAAGTTTTTAACATGAGACACAAAACACATATTTCACAGGGGAAAAAATAAGGTATATCCATGTACCGATGTATCTTCATGTAGTGTAATTTTTCTTTTGCTTCTTTTGGTAGGTGACATCGTCCAGTTATATTTCGATAATGCACCTTAGACTCAGTTTGGTGGGTAATTTTTTTTTGACCAGTGCTCTGCGGTGAAGGGCTATCTAATACAGGTTTACTATGTTAGTAAACCTAATGGCTTAGTAGTAATTCATAGATATCATCCCAATGAATCGAAAGAAACCACTCAGGTAGAACCACTTTAACAGGGAAATAAATCAACATGGGATTTATCGCGACAGGTGAAACAAAGTAAAAATTACCTAATAAATTATGACGATCGTATCAGCTGATATAATTCCAAAGGAATGCAGATTATTATTAGATTATTACGTTTGCCACCTATAAATGGAGCTGCGAAGCGTAGGTATGTGATTTATTTTATATAACTAATTTTCAGTTGGTGGGTCAGCTTGTGTTAAATTCAAAAGACTAGTAAAATGCAGGCGTTTTTAATTTAATTTCTCCTCGTTAGGCGCCTCTGCCACTGCAGATATATTTAGATATGAATAATAGACTTCGTTTAATTAAAGTGCTATCTAATACATAAATAATAAACCTTTGTGTAATAATTTGTAGCGTTTTTTCTTAGGGAAAGCGAAAAAATTAACGTAATGGGTTCCGAATGGTTTTATTCGATTCAATGACAACCGAAAAATCATTGATAGTACCTTGAAAGTTTTTGAGTGATCTCGATTTTATAGTTGATAAAATCGGTGACAAGCTTCTACCATCAACTAGACCTCAAATGGGATTTATTACCCAAATTTCATCAACTTTGGTTCAGTAGTTTCGGAGAAAAGTCTGGACGCGCACAGACAGATTTTATTATTTGATTTTAGGATTCTACGCATCTTGAAACGTAAACCAACAAATTTTGAGGGTGTTGAAAAGTTTTTCATCTTGGGCGATTACAGATTCGTTATTAAAAATAATAAGGCAAAAGAGTTCTTCAGCATACACACAGTACTAGAGCAGAAGTAAGCAAAATTATTCGTCGCCTAGAACTAAAAACATCTCCTGAAGTAATACATACCTGTACCCTTTGTGATATTTGGCCTTCAAGATTACCTAAGCGACCTTGATAATGGTCCAATTTAAATTTGCAAAATGTAAGCAATCTGACTCAGGGTTAAATATTTATAAACTTTCCAATGTTGTATAGAGCAAGTTTCAGCTCGGGCCTTTTCCAATTGGCTTACTGCACAAAACGCCGTTTTGGTTCATTTTGCCGTAAAAGTGTTGCAAAAACGTATGAGTTATGCTGTAGGTCAAAAGAAAAGCTTCTGAAGTGAAACTTGAACGAGCTACGACCCTTAAAAAAGATGACATCCTCAATCGAATGATTTTTGGGGGACTTCAATAGGACCATTTATACGACAATGTTGAGAGGCAAAGGACCCTTTCTAAGTCAAATTTCCGGTATGACTGATCACAACCAGCCATAGCAAACTGTGAAATCCTTATAGGAACTCCAACTACCAGTGCCCATTGCCCTGTAGAACTGCTGTTTAATTATGGAACATCGACACACATGAACGTCGAAGAGTACTTCTTGGATCGATCAGGCGTTGGGAGCAGTTAGAAGCCGCCGCCGTTGAAAACTTAAGTGATCACTGGGTACTACAATTCTCTCTTCAAGACACGTTGCTATTAACTACGGCCGCTCCTAATTGGTTCGAGAACCCACAGTTCTCGAATACCTGCGCCAATACCAATTGTTTGATAGCTATTCCTTTGAAACTCACTCCTAGTTCTTGATAATAGGTTCCTGATATAGGTGAAAGATCGTTCTCTCCTCCCAGTCTTTTCTAGTTCCCAGTCTGGACAACACCCCAAAGAGCAGTTCATGAAGAGTGCAGTTCAGGTACCGTCATGTTATTTCGAAGAAACGAATTAATTAAATGGAATAGGTAAAGACTTCCCCGAAATCAATGCTGCACAAGACCAATAGACGGCTGGAATGAGGGTGACAGGCACTGCAGTATTCCATCCTGTAGGAAGAGGGCTAGGTACTATGGTGATAGGGAGATAATTATATATAGGCTATCGCAGAGTTACACATATCGTGAACAAGAATGCTGATTTCTTGAAATACACAAGTGGAAAAACTATAAAGAACCTTAATTGCTCGTTCCGAGCTGCCAGTGGTCATCAAATTAATTTTTCAGATAACCAACTAAAAATTGGAGACATACGAAATTATAATTACATATCTCGATTTTTAATCTCGGACGTCTTCGCCACAAGTTGAACAAGCACGAGCCATCCTTTAAGCAGATAAAATACTGTCTGACAAGTGTCGCTGACAATAGATTCCGCAAGTTGTTTATTATTTGAGTAACCATGGTTAGTCATTTTCCGCATTCACTCAATGGAACTCTTCAATCCTCAATAAGTAATTGTTCAAATGGCACCTCACAAGATTCTCATCATATCCAAATACATGGGATTTTGGTTGGATCCTGGTGATCACAGCAACTGCCAATACTTTTTCATTTGCTTAGCAACGATTTTTAACGCCTCGGATATCACGTTTAAAGTTCATTATTTTTTAACGTTATTTGAAGAGGGTATTTTAATCAATCATCACTACCTGGAGATCGCACGGAACATCATATCGAAAATAGTTCAAGTTTCCCACTGGTTTATTCTAATTAAACATAAAGATGAATTCGGTGGGTTGCTTGCATTGATCAAAGGAGAGAACCCTCCAATCTCGAACAACATTATGGTACTCGCCACAATTTTTCTCGCGTATCGCGCATGTTCTTCTGCAATTTGTGGAGCAATAATCCATGATTACTACGACATTGTAATCACGTGGACATTCCTGTACTCCAATTTTGGCGAATTTATGATAATAATGCAATATATATATTTCCTGTCTGTTGTGAAATTTAGACTGGAAACCATGATCAAAGAACTTTGGTTATTAAAGTTCGATTTCGATCATTATGATACCTTGTTACATGTAGCGGAAGTGGTAAATATAATATTCGGCTTTCCAATGCTACTCATTTTAGTGCAATTTTTTTCAGTGTTGCTTTCTTATTCTTACCAAACTTGCTCATTTATCGCGTGCGAAATGGATATTACCTGCGAAGTTTCAGGTTTAGGGATATGGTTGAACTGGAGTTTAAGTATGATTATTCATATACTATTTGTTTTGTGTTTCTTGGTATACACTTGCGAGTCCACTTCAGCAGCGGTAAGTACTTGAGTCATATCGGATTACGGACGGTTAAATCTCCTTTACCAATTTATTGATGAAACTGGTGATACGGGCACTGTCCTTTCACATCAATCCATCCTAAGTTTAACTCTTAAACTCCATCATATTTAATGAGATGTAATCACATTTAATGACTTGATATCGATTAAAATTTAATAACCCAAGATGTACAATTTACATATGGCCTTATCCGTCATATTTTTAATTTTTGTGGTACAGGTGGTTTGATGGGTTTGATGAAGTCCGGCTGATTCTCATCTTTTTTTGGGACGTCCCTCTGAAGTAAGCGCCTAATTGGCAAGGCTTCGTTAAGAAGGGGGACGACTATTGGAATTGATCCATCATGGGGGTGGAGGACAACCCAATCATGAGAAAAAGAATAACCGTATACAAATCCGCTTCAGACCATTCTGACAATTCCGTGAAAAAAAAAGAAAAAAAAAACCATAGGTGTATGTATATGAGTGTATAACGCGGTCTGCAACGCGGCTTTTTCGACAAATCTTGTCGACGCAATCTGATTTTTCTGATTCTTAATTGGTTCGATTCCAATTTCAGTCTAGTTCAAACTTTGGGAATTTTAGATTTGCTGTCGTGGGGAGGTGGGGGGTGGAGGGGATATTTACCGATTCTTTCAAGCGCTGCCCAAAACACAAATCTCTGCCGATTTTTGTGATTTTTATTTTGTTCCATTACGAATTCTATATAGTTACGGAATGCATTTCAGGAGCTTCAAATTTCATCATGGGAGGGGGAGAATGGAGGTGGTAATAGTGATGAATCATTGTGTTTAAACAATTCTTGTCCGATTTTCGTGATTCTATTCTTGTTCAGCTATGAATTCAGTCTAGTTTTGGATCGTATATCATTATGGAAGGGGGTGAATGGGGGGGGGGGGGATAGTAATTAATCATGATGTTTGAACGATTCTCGTCAGATTCTCGTTAAGTACCATTTCTTATGCAATATTGTGGATTTGGTCTAGTTTTGGAAAATATGTCAGGAGTTTTAAATTTCATTCTGGAAGTTTTATGATGGACATTCACTGTCGGTGAGAGGGGTTAATGGGGGGGGGGGGGGAATTCCTAGAAGTCATGATATTCTTGTCTTTTTCTCTTATTTTAACCCTCACCAAATTTACATAAAATCCATTCATAGGGACGTCCCTGTAATGCATGCATTACTTACCAACATTTTTATATTTTTTAATTGTCCAACTTTCGCCTATTAGGCCTCATCAGGGAACTGGAATTAATCACATAGAAAAGTTTTTCCTGATTAGAAAGAAGGAAAAAAATTATGAAGACAAGCCGGACTTATCACTCATCCCCTCAAACCACCTCTACCATGGATAATGAATGACTACCGACCAACCAGATTTAATTTATGATTTATAATAATTTACTAGTCCTAATCAATAAATATTCAATTTCCGTTGGGATGTTATGTGCATTTTTACCATGTTTATCATATTCAGACGTACTATTTTAATCGTATTTGTTTTCTAGATTGACAATTTCAACAAATCACTGTTCAAGGTAGCAGCGAGAAACACTTACCTAATGAAAAATGTAAGTGTACCAACTTATTCCATAGGTCGATAATAAATAGCTCATGTACTCAACGTGAAAGTACGGTCCATTTAACCTATAAATAACTTTTCAATTATGAAAATTTCCAGTAGGAGCATGATCGTAAGCGAATTTTCGTTAGTTGTCATATCATATTCCATTTTAGACGGTTTTGAAATACCTAACAAAACAGCAATAACTTTAAACTGAAACTTCAAGTGCAATGAAATTGTTAAACCAATTCATGGCAAAAATCGTATTCTTAATTATAGTCGGCTATTCAAAAACTTTATACATTGTAGCACAAAGGTTTAATATTTCTGTATTAGATAGCCTTTCAACGCAGATGACTAGTCTCCAGAAAATTACCGATCAAACTGGATCTATGGTGCCTTATCGAAATATAACTTGATGATGTCGCCTACTAAAAGTAAATAAATGAATCAACTTAAATGATAATAAAAATAATAATGAAATTTTAAAAAATCCCAAATAAATAATACAAAAAAAAAAAAACCTTGGAATTCACTGTGAAAGATTTAAAGAAAATCTTATGGCTGATGGGATTCGAACTTTCGAACCTCAGCCACTCCAGGCTTGAATGAAAGAATAGCATCATCCGACGTATGCACTTTTGGGCGCACCATCGGCTAGGGTTCGATTCTACCACTAATTTATGACTTTTTTTGTCATATAACACATATACAAAAAACTCACAAATTAGTACTAGAATCGAAATTTAGCCAGTGGTGCACCCAAAGTGCGACACGCTGCATATGTACCTATATAAGCGTTAAACTCCAGAAATTGTTTTAAAATGCCTCAAAACGGATTTCAATGAACCAATTTTCGAAAATTAACATATTAAAATGTTTGGAGCCATTACAATAGCTTCATTTTTTACAAAAATTCGCTCAAACTCATGGAGAACAAGATAGACATATGGTAGAATTAATTCATTAGTGGCAGTATTTATCTGTTAGCTCTATTGAAAAAATTTTCAAAAAAATAAATAAAGATATAGTTTTATACATTTACGAAGAAGTCAATACATGAATTTCAATCAACATTTTATAACTCAATGAGTATATTTATTAAGCGATTGATATGTTATGTTTTTAGGATCGAATAATGTTGTACATGATTATGAAGCCATCCATAAAATTCACCGCTTTTTCATTTTTCGGACTCAGCTACTCACTCGTCACATCGGTAAGTCTTCATATATGAATTTCATAAATATTGGTGATTAATGTGCCTACTTAAATTTGTGAGCGTTTAGTGGTTTCCAAACAATGGATAGCAAATATTAGTGCTGTTACGAGTCAAGGGCGAGGAAGATGGAGGAGATTCAGAAATGAAACTGAACGCAGGAAGTACAAAACTGTGCGAAGACATAGTGAGCGTTATCCATGTGTTCATTTTATATTTTTAAATTGAACTAGATTCCATTCTAAAAAATTGTATACCATCCACGCTCTGTTGCGTTGAGCAGTTTTATTCCTACGATTTTTCAAAGTTTGCATTGGTTGGCAGGGGGGTCCCGCCCAGGCGGGAGGGGTGCTTTGACGTCACAAGTGTGCAAAACTTCGAAAAATCGTGGAAAGACAACTACTCATCGCACGGGAGTGCGGTTGATGCCAAACTTCTTAGGATTGAATCTCCTTCCATTTAAAAACAGTTAAAATACCTTTTTCGCAACCATGGGCGTTGCTCATTATGTAGTATTGGCGGAAATGTCGGGATAACCGCTGATTCTATTTGCGTGTTTGATGTTTGTTCTATGCGTCTCGACCTGAGGACGGCGGGAAAAATACCTGCGTTTGTTTTGGTTTTGACTGAACCCGATAATCAGCTTTCTTGTTACGTCCGTTGACAAAATTTGCTTGTTTGTTGTTTATTATTTGATCGTCGTCAAAGGGGGACAAAGCTAGTCAACGAGACACCCCTATCTTCCCACGAAATATTCGAAAACGTTTTAAACTTTATCAATATAAATAGAAAATAAGTTTCCTAAGTAGCTAGCAAGTAAGTAGGTCCTATTTGCAAATAGTGGAATTGGTTAGCAAATTATTAGCAGTTCACGAAATGTCTGTTTCAACTCTCATATAAGAGATTCAGAAAAGGACTTCAATGATTTTCACTTTACTTTATTTTTTTACTCTCTTAATATTGTTATTTGTATAACATTTTTCAAACATTTCATTATTTTCACTTGAATCCAGTAACTTTCAGAAAACTTTAATTCATAGCAATTAACACAACGAAAAAAATTATTTCTCTTTCAACAATTGTTAATTTTTTTGAGGCTTATGCCCCCATTGGCCACTAGTTGTTAAATAATTTGTTTATTAGTTTTTACTCTGCCTTCTCGTCTCATGGCGTTCGATTTTTATTCTCCGTCACCTGGCAACCCTGACTCAGGAGGCATATTCCTTCATGGATATGTAGATAAAATTAAGTTTGGGCCGACAAGGAACCCTAGTCGAGAAGGGACCAATTTTGGACCGATATTCTACTTTGTTACTTACTTGGGAAATGCGAGACTGGATTGCTTGATAAATTTATTTGAAGATAATACTACTTATTTGGGTTAGTTCATGATTTCATCATTTGGTGTTTACAGATTCTAGCGGCAGTCACGACCTATCTCGTCATGATTTCTCAGTTCAATGAATACTCTTTACATAACCGCACTTTACCATACAGCCAGCTCCATCCTCAAGAAGAACAATGAAGGGACGAGTTCGTTCAATAGTTACATGATCAATGAAATAAATATGTTTATTTTCGTTCACATACGAAATCAAGCTATCAGTTGTAACAAAATGCACCTTTTATGGTGAGTACGGTGTAACTGTTGTCTTTCGTGGCATATTTTTGTGAGAAGAAAAAAGCAAGAGACGGAACAGGTAGTGACAATTTATTATTTTTCAATATTATGCTCATCTTATCAACTCAATTTATAAATATTTGATCAAAAATTTTTCGAGTTGCAAAGAACACCATGATTTATTTATTTTACCATGATTCATTTATGCCTCATTTTAGTAGACCAAATTATTCATTTAATAACCCATTAGTTAAGATTCAGAGGTTAATTAATCACACTCTTACTGAATTAGATTTTTATTTTAATATTTATAGCGAGAACTCTCTAAGAAGAAAATTATGGATTTTTTTCTAGCTCTTTTTGATTAGATGTATTTTATTATTTCCCCCCTTTATTCACAGATGTATGTATAATTGTCTTTTTGTAATTGGGATTTTATTCCGTTTGTACAAATAAATAAATAACGCCGATGTTATCTTGGCGTCTGTATTGTTATTCTTATTGGCTCAAAATGAAGGTGGTTATAAAACTTTTTTATAGAGCTGAAATAATATACTTAGGTAACAAATAGTTTATAATTTATAATTTGTGAAAAAAAGGCAATTGTAAACTGCCATTTACGTAGCCGTATGATCGTAGAAAAATTCATTAAATTTTCCCGTTTTGGGACCGTTTGTAGTCTGAAAACAAACATTTAGTAGGTAAAATTAACAGCATACAGAAGTTTATCACACTTGACAGAATGTGCTTTGAGATTTTGACTATTTTTAGTAATGGAGATAATATTGTTATTCTAGTAATAGCTGTTGATTTTTACTTCGTATTGAACTTAGCCATAATACTAAAAACTCTTATAGTAATTCACTTGTGTCTAATGAACCAGTAGTTTTCATCAAATAGTACTGACTATTGCACTTTATAACTCTGTAATAAGTTTAATGCTAATGGAAATTATCGAGGTAATAAAATCCATAACGGTTTGTCGTTCAATAATTCTTCTTCCAGTTATTCAGATACATTGGCTAGGGTGTAATTTTGTTCTTTTTATGGATAGACCTATGTTAATCGCTTGAGATAACAAATAGTAGAAGATAATTAACTGATGACTATCATTCAAGCATCGCGGTGATAAGCTCATCAACTTCTAACACTTTATTTTCAACCACGTGAAGTCTTCACACTACAACACCATTTAAGTACCTAAAATTCCGTTATATCAAGTCAGTTGCATGGGACCCCCCCCCCCACTTAAAACCAAAATAAGATCTTACGCATGTTATTTTCTATTATTCATTCATTATTACTATTATTTATTTTAGCATGAATATGCTTTAGCCGTGACCTAACTACCGAAAAATGTCCCACGAGAGTGCAACGAAAGTAGCGCCAATAATTGTGATGATTTCCGCTTACAACCGAGTCGTTGCTAGGGATATGATACTTCGTCGTTTTTCATCCCACAAAATTCGTTGACCATTCGTTCGAAAGCTCTCGATTTATCCAACCATACTATATTAACTAATGCGAAGTGCGTGGCCAACAAGCTGAGTTATGAGCATGGTTATATGAATAATTGTTTACACACAGGTGATCATTCTCAATTATTGATATTGTGAACATGATTGCAACCGCTTGTTAATTTCTGATGATTTCATTGAGCTGGTGTTTCGATTATGTGATTCATAGCAGGTGATCCGAATATTGCGAGAACGGTTAGATTTGTGAAGCGGTGGTTAAATTATTTGAATAGGTAATTTCTATACTTTACACTATAGGAAGCTGTAATTTCGTATGTAGCCTCTTTAGCCTCTTTCTATAATAAAGTGAATGTTTACTCGCGAGTTTCTATTAGGAGATCATCATCTCACAAGAGCTCAATCGTCGTGATCATTTCTATAATAAAGTGAATGTTTACTCGCGAGTTTCTATTAGGAGATCATCATCTCACAAGAGCTCAATGGTCGTGATCATTTCTATAATAAAGTGAGAGCGAGGAGCTAAAACATTTTAGCATGAATATGCTTTAGCCGTGACCTAACTACCGAAAAATGTCCCACGAGAGTGCAACGAAAGTAGCGCCAATAATTGTGATGATTTCCGCTTACAACCGAGTCGTTGCTAGGGATATGATACTTCGTCGTTTTTCATCCCACAAAATTCGTTGACCATTCGTTCGAAAGCTCTCGATTTATCCAACCATACTATATTATTTTGTTTTGAATGATAAACAGAGTTCAGAGGCCGATGGGGGGTCGGGTTCAGAGAATCGACGAGGAGTGAGTCGTGTACGGCTAAAGCATATTCATGTTTTTTAATTTTAGCCGTCAGGCTCAAAGGAACTGTGGCTTTTTTTTAGCGAATTAGTATAATTATAAATGTTCATTTATACATAAAAATACATTTTTACGTTGTTAGTTTCGGGATAGGTTTTTCCGCAGGACTGCATTTTGTTATACCATGTTATCTCTAATAGTGTTCGGCCTAATTTCATACGGAATAATGACGAAAATTATAAAACATGAGTAATAAAAAATAATAATTCCAATAAACAATGAAGTAAATTGAAATTGGTTACATATTGCGTGGGAAAATAGAAGTGGAAACAACGACGCCTGAAAACATGGACTGATTTTTTTTTTTTTTTAACTGTCAAAAGCATCAGAATTTTATTAAATTACCTACTATCAATTCATAAACAGTAGAAGTTACAAGCGTCATCTCGAGTGGCAATGCAATGTTTGAACTGCTTGTGTCGATGGAAAAATACTTTGGCGCGTAGTAGACATCAGGTGTACTACCACAACATGAAGGACAAAATAAGAACTCAAAATAATTCCCTCCATAATGGAATACTTTTACATGTACCTACCGGATGTGTCCTGTGCCCTTCCTTTGGGTCCAAGGAAACTTAGAAGCTAACTGTTTACATCCGCTAGTGTGCTACTGACTACCAATTAAGGATTGACTGATTTTTGGTGTAATTCGATCAGTTGAAAATTTTGAGAACTAATGGGTAAGATGGAATGTGTACGATAATTTTTCGCTTGGGAGTCAAGTGATTTTCGCCAATTTTTGGACATAGCAAAGTGGTCGTCTGCATTCACTGGGACTTTGAAATACTTTCGTCGTTTAAGTTGCAACATAGCATATCTCAAAAAATGGGATATTGAGATATCGTTGAGGAAACTCCTGAGATGTGTGGTGTTCCCGCCAGTTTTTAGATGTGCGATGTTGTCAAAGACCTCGATTGCCCTTCAGCCACGTGTCAGCTGGATGAACTGTTGCTATCAACATTTCGGGCGCGGAAATACGAATCCAACGGTATGCATAACTCAATATCCCATTTTTTGAGATATGCTATGTTGCAACTTAAACGACGCTTTGTAAAATATTGCTATATTACAAAATTGGTATTTATAACAGATTATTTATACACTTATTGTTTGGGTTAATTCAAAAATCAAACGTTTCTGTGCACAAAGTGCTTAAACTACAAAACGATTTAACATAAATCGAAAAATTACAAAAATTGGCTTATATGTGGCTTATATGGTCATGTTTCATGACTGGCACTTTTAATTCACACATTTCTATTACCTGTTCACTCATGTTATGACGAAAGCAATGTACCAAACCCAACTTTCCAGACGCTTTTAGCGAATATTCGTAGAAATTTATGATATTGCAATGGCCACAAAATTTTAAAATAAACATTTTCAAAAAATTTCATCATTGATATCCGTTTTGAGGCATTCTGAAACAAATCTGATAGTTCAACACTTTTTCATATGTTTATTTATATATACCGACGATAACTTTCCTTAGAAAAGGGATAACAATTCCGTTCTTGTGCCAAAAAAATCAAGTTTTCCAAACGAAAGGATGAGTTCACACACTTCTTGAGCACATTAAATTGGTCAAATTGAACAAAATGAAGGTGCTCAAAAAATCACTAAAAAACGGTAAAAATTTATATGTTTCAGCCGAATTGTAGTCTAAAAAGTTTATAAACAAAGAACTAGATCATAATAAAATTTACCCTCAAAATTATGCAGAAACATGTAACAAAGTTTCATTAATAATTACTAAAGATCTATACAAACTCCCTAAAAAAGCTATAATTTCTAAATCTTCTTTGAATTGCAGAATATTATTTTGAACGAGTTTTGCTGTCATATAATTGGTTGTTAACTATGTCTTTGCACTCAAAGTCCTCAAATTTCAAAACACTTTCCAAATTATCTTTGAATTGCAGAATATTATTTTGAACGAGTTTTGTTGTCATATAATTGGTAGTTAACTATTTCTTTGCACTCAAGTCCTCAAATCTCAAAGCAATTTTACATTATACAATATATGATAATTTACGAAAATTCGCTCATACGATCGTGTGGCATGACTGGATCTTTTTCAATATCAATGGTAAAGAAGTATCAATGAAGTGCTTATAGAGAATAGTGATTGATCGTAAAATAATAAAGACAGCAATGAACTTAATTGTTATCAACTGTCATTCGTGAAGGGACACTTACCGCAAATGCGTGGTTAACAAAATTTCCAATCTTGATTATAAATCCAAGATATATAACTGCCAAACTGTCAACAATCATGAGTCACACTTAGTACAGATAAAGTGTAGTACGTCGAGTGACCCAGACAATAGATTTTTTAAGTTGCCTGTCTTGTAACCATGAGGACTAGTTTCTCGCTTTCTCTAAACAGAACTTTTCAAGTACCTATCAAGAGTTCAAATGGCACTCAACAATATTTTCACCGTCTCCAAGTTCATGGGCATTTGGTTAGATCATGATACTCTCAACTGCCAGTACTTTTTCATTGGCTTAGCAACCATACTAAGCATTACGGATGCGGCATTCAAAGTTAATTATTTCCTAATGGTATTCGAAGAGGGTCATTTCGTCAACCATCACTATCTGGAGATTGCACGGAACGTCATAACGAAGATAGTTCACGTTTCTCATTGCTTTGTTCTGATCAAACACAAAGACAAATTCAATGAGTTGCTTGCAATGCAAAACAGCAAATATTCTCCAAACTTGAACAAGATCATAATCGCCGCAACAATCCTTATTTTTTATCGCGCGAGTTTTTGTGCATTTTTTGCCACACGTTTCCATGATTACTACGACTTTGTAATCACAAGTACATTCCTCTACTCCAATTTTGGAGAGTTTATGATCGTCATACAGTATGTCTATTTCCTCTTGACAGTGAAGATTGGAATAGAAACTATAACAAAAAAACTTTTGTTCTTGAAGTTTGATTTTGATCATTATGAAACTTTATTGTTTACAGCGCATAATATCAATAACATTTACAGCTTTCAAATGTTACTCATAGTGGCGCAATTTTTCACAGTGTTGCTTTCCTATGCTCACAAAACTTGCTTATTGATCAAATGTGAAATGGATAGTGTCTGCAAAGTTTCATATTTTGGGATATGGTTAAATTGGAATATCAGTATGATACTCAACGTCGTACTTTCTCTTTGGCTTGTAGTAAACACTTGCGAGACAACTTCAGCTGCGGTATGGGTCCGAAAACTATCGACTTTATCTTATGTTAGGATAATTCGAATGTATATAAGTATACCTGAAGTAGAGTTAAAGTAGTAATTTTCCTTTACATTAGTTATAGAGTAGCATTTTGGTTTATTATTTTCTATAATAAACCTTTGTAATCGATCGAGAAATAAATGAAAGCCCCCCCCTAAAAATTTGTTGGTTTACGTTTCAAGATGCTTAGAATCTAAAAATCGAATTTATCAAATCCGTCCGTCCGCCATCCAGAGCTTTTATCAGAAACTACGGATCAAAGTTTATAAAATCCGGGTTATAAATCACAATATTGGGAAATACAAATTCTAGTTGGCCTTAGAAGCTCGGCATCAAAAATGGTTGCAATTAAGGGCTGAAATATTCAAAAATTGAGATCAAGAAAACTTTCAAGGTAACAGTAATGATTAGTAGGTTGTCATTGATTGTTAATATCCTAAAGAATCGATTGAAACCACGCAAGAACAGGATTAATCATTACAGCCCAATGATCTACGTAGAAGTGCTATCTAATACAGAAATAATAAATCTGTGTGTAATAATTTGCTTCGATTTGTTTTACCAAGAACGATCGGTGCGGCCAAAGCTCAAAGTACTCTGCTTATTGTGGGGAAGGTGAGATTACCTGATGGAGAGTTGGCCTGAAATAAAGGTGCTGGTCTCTGGCATAATATTTCTACCGGCTATATAAATAGCCTTACAGCTCATCCCATCCTTAGAATAGGTGAGCTGCTGTTGTTAACAGACCATGTGTCATCTTTCTCAATGCTTATACACATCAGCGAGTGGTTTCTTTGCATCCCCAAGTGGCTTCATACCTCATGGAAGACTCTCTTACAGTATGTAATATTGGGCCTAACGTCTGAACACTCCAACCTCCCATACAGATCTCTTCTCGTCACATTGGTTTATCCAGCTGCCAAAGTTGGCTGGTTTTTCCTCAATTCGTCCATTGGAGCCCAGTTCCTCATAACTTAGTTCCACTTCCTGTCCATTCCGCCTCTTCGAGGTTGCTTGGATGATCTGTACAACATTCTTGCTTGAGTGTTCTTCTTTATGAGTGTTTTCGATTCTTGAGTGGATTCAGAAATAACGCCCTTCTTGTGAAATTTATCGCAGTATTTATGCACTCCTGGACCCAAAAAGCATTGAGCTTTGATTCGCTAACTTTTGTCTAATTTTATCCTCCAAAGCAGCGTGTGTTTCAGAACAGGTTTACTGTTCCTTTTTTGGTTCATCTAAGGTGTTTTTATCTCGATGGTGTGGTGTTTTTGGTAATTTTTATGTCATTTTCCCCAAATTAACCCATTCAATTTTTATATATCCTCTCTGCCAATTTGATAGTTATTTATAAAGAACCATAGTCCTCCACCAGTAAGAATATTTGCAATTCCTTCACGAAGTAGACTAATTAGCAATGCGATTTTTTAGTTGACTTTACCTAAATTTGAACTATTTCAATTTTCGTCCAAACTTTAAAAATCTACTCTCCAAATCAGTATTTTTTAGTTGGAGTGTGGAAGTTCAGCGTCGCAGCTTCCCAACTGTGAAGTCCAATGCTGTTCTCGACAATTGACGCAACTGAGTGCACACAAACTTGGATCACAGAGGAAGTGATGTGCAGCAAGTCTTTGTCCATTATTTTCAGCTCTATAATTTCTGGTCCTAATAAATAATTAGAGGGTCAGTTACAGGCAATGAATAGTTCGAGGCACGAATCAAACGCCCACTCTGCTCTGGGAGAGGGTTAAATAAACAAGAGGGAGCTTTCGAAACAGCAAAAACACATCATCACAAGAATTACTAAAGGAAATGCATCTCTCCTCTTTGCCGCAGATAATTTCGACCTCTCAGACAATCAGTTCAGAGACGCCCTCACCATTCGGTATAGATAACGAGCCATGCGATAACGAGCCATGCGGCCTCCTACCTGTGTGTGAGGGTTGTGATGAGCCTATGAGCCTGTCGCACCCCTAAATTGAAAAAAGGGTGATTAGTCAAGCAAAGGCACGAAGATGCTAGAGAGGCATGCGTCTCTCTCGCAGATCTGGCTTGGGATGGGGGGGGGGGGGTCGTCCTCAGCTGAACCTGTCCTGCGGAAGGCAACAAACACAATAGCTGTAGGCATTAGAGTCCGGGGTGTTTGGGAGTGCAGGGACCTTTCCGTAAATAAATTTCCCATAGTTTTCTTTAAATATTGGAGTCATTTTAATTTGCAGTTGGATCATCATTTGTAGTTTAATCACAGGAGAGCAGGACTTCAATGATCGCATCATCAATCTCGACGCCCGTTCTTAAATTGCCTGGACGCCGTCGAATGAACAGAGAACTTAAGACCAATATTGCCAAGCAACATTCACTATCAGTCAACCGTCTGCTGGCGGCGGACGTACCAAACTGCAGGTGTTCGCCTGAGATAGCTCACACGATCCGTCTAGCGCCAGCAGGCGGACTGTCGGTCGCAATTCAGGCAGCCCCTACCGGCACGGATCTTGCACAGTTTTCTTCCATGCTTCTTAGGAAGCGTTCACGATTTACCTTCTCTAAATTTTGGGAGTTCACAAAATCGCAAGAAAGAATTTATTTTATTATTGTCGTATTATATTTACGTTACTTTCACAATAATTGTGAATGTAAATAATAAATATAATAAATAAAATAATTCATTATTATCAATTTTATGGATAAAAACTTATTATAAATAATAATCTGCGTTACAAAAAGCAATTTCAGATTTTCGGCTTTTTGCAGTTTTTATCGATTTATTTAAACCTAATTAGATTATAATGATGAAATTTCAATACGTTTTTCAGCATGATTTTGTGCATAAATTTTTTTAATCATGTACTTTATAGGTTTTTGATAAACTTTATTCGAGTATTATTCCGCTAAAAATCGAAATTCAACTATTTTTAGCCGGTTTGTCATTTTGAGTGATTTTTGTAGTTCATTTTTTAAAATTTGACTGATTTAGTGTACTCAAAAAGATATCTCAAACGTACTTATCAATTCTTATGGAGTGATGTTTTTGGAGACAGAATAGATTTTTTAATCTCAATCCTGAGGAAAGTAGTTATCGATTGGAGATAGGTACTGTTATAAATCAGTAAAGTGGACGCCAGTCTATCACCTATCTCTATCACCTATCACCTCTCTATCACCTATCACCTATCATCTATCTATTCACGCCAGTCTATCGGTGCTGAAGAAAGACTCACTGCAACTGTGATTTTATTCATTTTATTGTTTACTTAATTTTAGGGATGAGTCGATTCCTGATACCGATTCTCGATACCACCGATTCTTAGGCATTGGTATCGGTATCGAGAATCGATCGCCTAAAGCCGATACCGATACCGCTCAGTGATGGGCGTTTTATTACACTACGGTACTATTGCAACCATCTAACAACGAAGATGGTTGTACCGTGGAACGGTTGTGTGAAGTTAGCAGTTGCGAAACATGAATTGCCCAAAACACAACTTACAATTATAACTTTGTTTACAAGTAGGCTTGTGTTATTTTGTTTGTGACAACAGAAGCATTAGACAAAGCTATGTTTTCCAAGTATAAAAGCCTAGAGCCAGTCTTATTTGGAATACCTTACAGTTACCGACGAAAAACTAAAAAACCAAGTCAGTCTGCTTAACTTGTTTTATTCAGAAAGAAATCAATCCTAGGCAATAAAAGTTGCCTATTAATTGATACTTGATAGATAACAAAAAAATATCAAATTTTGTATTTGCACAAATCAAATTAACTAAAGCCTTGAATGACAATATAAATCTGAAATTTAGAATTTGTAATAAGAATTAATCTGAATTTGAGAGAATAAAAATTTCAATATATTAATTGTTCAAGAGGAATTTTTGGTTTTCACCTACTGTTAAGTTAGGTATTATGCGCCGATGGTATTGGTATCGAGAATCGGGAATCGATTTTTTAGGTATCGGTATCGGTATCGGTATCGGGAATCGATAAATTTTGGTATCGACTCATCTCTACTTAATTTTATTGGAAAAATTATTTTCATCGATAATCTCGAATTTTCCACTAATTGGAGTGAGCCCGATGGCCATACATTATGCAATTGCCTGCAGTCCGTCGCCTCAACAGGCGAACATAAGACCAATATCGCCGAGCTGCATACACTACCAGTCAACCGGCTGCAGGCGGCCGTACTGAACAGCGGATGATAGCCAGAAGATCGCAAACACTATGCGTCCGGTGCCAGCACGCGGACTGTCGGGCAAGGATTCAGAACTGCAGGCGAACCCTAGTTTCCCACGATGCTGAGGGGCCTCTGGGGTTAATTTCTTTCCTTTTCGACCTGCCGCCCGCCCCCCCCCCCCCTCCTTCTTCTTCTTCTTCTTCTCCTGTTCACCCTAGGAAGTTTGAATTTGATGGGAAGACTCTATGGGTTATTAGGAGACGATACAAATGATGGTATCTTTCCTGACTAGCAGAATGACCTTAATTCACTTCTTTTTTCCCCTCAGGAAGTAAAACGATGTGCTTTTTCCCAATCAGCTGAGTGAGCTAAATTCCCTGATGATTAACCCGTAAAATTCAAATTTGACAGAAAACCACTCTGTAACAACAAGAATTGAATGAAATGAAATGCATGTTCAATGTGAAATGAAAGGTGGTTTCTCGTACATCTCTCCCCGTCAGTCCAATATTGGCTCGTGAATGCAAACTCAAAAATTATCTCACTCAAAACTGATGAAAATTAGGAAAAACGGAGACAGCGGATAGCATGCCTTCATGCCAAACTGACAGTGAGGGGGGCACCTGAGGTCACCATCTGACAGGTCTGAATACGAATCCTCAAAACAAGTGGCAAATACACTGGCAACAAAATAAGACCTACCCCTCTTCTCAGAAACACTGGAGTGAACGCGGGTAAATCTGCAATTTGCGGTTATACGCCCAGTTTCCTTAGGGAGATTCGCAAAAAGTATAGGGGTCTGGGGTTGGAGATCAAACCTATAAATGTTTTCCTAATATCAAAATTGGGGAAACCAGGTCAAACATTGAATACATTTTGAAAGTACGAGATAGTCAGATAATTCGGCTATTATTGAATTTATAGATATTATAGATAAAAATTCATTGTGATTTTTTTTTAGATTGACAATTTCTACAAATCATTGTTCAAGATAACATCAAGAAACACATATCTAATGAAAGATGTAAGTGTTCACACTTATTAGTTCCAAATTCATAACAGAATGTTGTTCACATACTTACCATACGAGACCTTTCGCTTCCATTTAACCTACAAATTAAGGGGGATATGAATATTTCGATATTTACCTATCCTTTCCAATTATTTGTATAGCTTAGGACGGGTTGGACAAAAATAAGATAGTAATACCTAGAACAATATAAACAATGGTTGATTTTAAATGATTGTAATACTTAACTCAATAACTGTATAAACCCGAAAGTCAGTGCAAAACCCTTTAGGTTCACTTTCGGCCAAAATAAAGGGTTTTTGATCTTTTCTGGTAAAAATCGACCGAAAACCGCCATCTATTTTTCACCTTTACTCTATAACCATTTGTAAGAACATGCTAGCGGAATTTCTTGTAAGTAATGAAATTGCGTGGTTAAAACTCTTCAAGTTACTATAAATTCTTTGTAAATTACTATGAGCAATGAAATCTGTCCAAAGTTCTCATTTTGAGAAAAATGCAATAATTTACAGTTTCTTAGCTCTCTTGAAAATCTTACTTTTTTCACTTACAGGTTTTTGCACTGTGGCTGTCGCGATTGTAATGCTTTGTTTTTCAGGAACGAGTAATGTTATACTTGATTACAAAGCCGTCCGTGAAGTTCACTGCATTTTCATTTTTTAATCTCAGCAGTGGTCTAGTTACATCGGTAAGCCTTATTATATCTTATCAACGTTAAATAGGTGATTTCAATACAACGTACAGGTCGATAGGTTAGTCATGAGCCTTATGTACGGAGTTTACTGGGTCTATGACGACTCCACCACCTTCCCATCCCACCCTACCATTCTGCTGGACGATTGAAGCCCATTATATTTAGCAGGCGGTTGTTAACACAAGTGATTTTTTTTCCTTGAACAAGTGTTTTAGTTTCTTTTTTATTCATAAGGCACAATTAATTATGGATAAAGAAGTAGTTGGTTCACCTTCGGTCTCGCGGAAAACGATTCACAGCTAGGTGCTACATTTTCTTAGTAGAAAAGTACCTAAGTACAGAAAGAAATTTTAGAGCGTGCGGGGATGTTGCGCCTGCATCGCTTCGACATAATGTCTAGACTAATCAGCAATGTCTGAAGGGGAGTCACCCTTCAACCCCTCCCCAACCCCTCCACAACCCCTTCCCAACTATTTAGCTTAAGGCTCATGATTAACCTGTCTACCTCTAGATGTACCATAAATTCATGAATTCAGTTTATGCCATAACATTTTCAATCAGTATTACGAGTCGTTCTTTCTTTGGCTTTCAAGATAACCTGCTGGTTGCAGAAACATTATTTTCATTTTCGGTATATAACAAAAATTTAACTCTCGGAAATCAACATTTCCACTCGCATTTTACGTTTTAGTCTATTTTGAACAACTTTGATTCCGTATCTGTCTGTCTGTGTGCGTCTGTCAGTGTGTCCGCAATTCCTTGCAACAGTTTCCATCCGATTTTGATGATATTTCCAGGGAATGATGGATTAAGCTGTAGCCCCATATCCATTTAGTTGAATACGAATCAATTCTCCACTGTACGCAAGAGGAGACGTAAATTCCATGAAGCATCATTTTGTCACGTTCTAGTCGTTTGATATCGCTGAATTTGGAAGGCAGCTAGATAAAGACGGTTCAAACAACCCGTATCAATTACATTACGATAACGTCATTAGCTGCGAGAGGTGAAATCCTTGCAACAAACATAACTCCCTCAGTTCTCATCCGATTTTGATGAAATGTTCAGGGAATCTGTGAAATTTTGCTGTAGATGGTTCCCTATTAGTTTCATCACATTAAAAAAAATACTTCCTTTAGCGCATTCTCAAACGTAAATTCTACCGAGATTTAATCGATTTCATCACGATCTAGTCGTCCAATTTGGTTGAATTCGGAGGGGAAGTTTAGGAAAAGACGAGTTCATCATATCATCAGTTCATCAGCCAACCGTATCATTAGTAGGTGCTGCGCATACGCGAGTGTCAAAATCTGTGAAACATACAAAACTTCTACAGTTTCAATTCGAATTTGATTAAAGTTTCTGGAAACGTGCGGGTTAGGCTAATATTAAAAAATTCCATCTCTCAGTAATTGATAGTTTTTCTGTTCATGCACCAATATAAAATCCACCAAGCGTCATTTTCTCATGGCCTATTCCTCCGATCCCGCTCAAGTTAGGTAGGTAGCTGGGAAATGACGATTTGGATAGGTAGCTTGAATGAGTTTCATCGCGACCATATCATTAACGATTGCTGCGCATGCGCGAACCTCTATTCTTTTAACAAGTATGAAATTTATAGTTTCCAATCAATTTCGATTACATTTTCAAAGATTGAACGGTAGATGGTCCCCAATGAACTTTGTCGCTTCTTAATAACTGATAGTTTTTGCACATTTGCCAACGTGACTTCTATAATGCATCATTGTGAAAATTTCACAGAAAATTAGAAAAAATTAACATTCTATGTCGAATGGTCACAAGATATCGAAAATATGACGGTGAATATGGAAGATATCACTTTTCAAGTTTCACATGACTGGTAAATGCAGGTTTTTGAATTTTACAGGTCAAGGGTGTTATTTCAATGATTTCCTGTGGAATAAAAAAATTTTTGGATGGTTTTTAAAGGCAAAATTGCAAAAAATATTTCAAAACCGTGTTTTTTCGGATTTACGTGAAAACGAGCGTTAAGAAACTATTTTAGGTATATAAGATCATGGAGTGTATTCGGAATTAGCGTAAAATTTTCTATGAGAATAGCGAATAAAATAATTTGGTTCGCCTAGAATGACATTTTGTTCCTCAGGGCGGCAGACGGTATTTTTTTTATTTTTGGATTTACGCTTCTTCAAACGTAAACCAAGAAACTTTGAAGGGGTAAACACAAAAAATTTTTCTTCGTCGATTGCAAAGGATCATTGTTGCTAATTATAAACCGAAATTGCTAAATGGACACAGCATATCAACTCTCCTAGCTGGGTTTGGTGCGCGGATGATTGAGCCATGATAGATGATTGAGCCATGATAGTTCCATTGGTTATTGTAGCCATGGTACATTTGTCCATCATAGTTGAGCAACAACCATTCATGAAAAACCGATGCTTCTACGCTTAGTCAGTATTCTTTGCTAGTTACCAAAGGTGCAAAGGCGTCTTGAGTTTATAAACTACGTAGCATTTTTCATCTCCTTATTGCTATTTGATTCACGTGGATGCTCATCATTACGCCCACAGTAATATCAGTATTTAATTAATAAACAGTATAGATAAAAGAAGGTAATTGATTCAGAAAATGTACAGCTGAAACCAGTGGCTGAATAGTTTAGGGGTGAAGTTGAGAAGAACGCTTATAAAGCACTTGCAAATCAGGTGTTAAAATTATGTAGCCGCTACGAACTAAATGCGACGAAATTGTGGAAACCCATTTCAAAACGGAAGTTAGTGAAAAACGTTGTCTATTTCCACGAAAATAAAGAGTTACAATGTTAAATCGATTTCGACGGTTAGGCCATCATCAGTAACAAACAATAACTTATTGTTATTGTTTGTTACTGATGATGGCCTAACCGTCGAAATCGATTTAACATTGTAACTCTTTATTTTCGTGGAAATAGACAACGTTTTTCACTAACTTCCGTTTTGATGTAGCCGCTATTACATAGGAGTACCATTGAGATAGGAAGAATTCTTATTTCAATGAATCCTAGTAGAAAATGTAGCTCCGATTTTTGATTTCGCCATAAATGAAATGTCCGATAATGTTATGTGAAATGCCTAAAAATTCATAATAATTAATGAATAATGAAGCACGTGTGTACCAACCTTTGAAAGTACTTTTATTGGAGTTTGGATTTCATACCATCACTTCCATTTACAGATTTTTGCAACAGTCACGACCTATCTCATCATGATTTCACAGTTCAACGGAGAAACCATACGTGATTTTACCATACATGATTACGGCCATTTCTATCATACAGATGACGGATGAAGTAATTACCTGAAAATTTATGCCTGTAAAATTCTTCGGAATATATTACTGGTAATTCAATGTAGCAAACGCACATGCCTGGGTAGATTTGATTATGAAATGAAGTCTTGTGAGTAACAAAAATAAGAGGCAGAACAATAGAAGCAATTTACTGTTTGTAAATATTATGTTGTAGGTACAGTGACAGTTACACTTTGATCTGAAAAAAATTCCGTAAACTATTATCAGATGAAAGTAGATTTCATCCTGAGAACTTCGACACCAGCCACACATTCATAAGATGAGTGGTTTTCTTTTTATGATTTTTTCGAAGGTTCAGCAAACTTTGACATCACACAAGGCAGAAATCCCATCCCAATCATACGCAAAGAGAGTGATGGCGTAGCTTTTTACATTTTAATGTCTTTACTTTGGCACACAACCGCGAGAACTGACAGTTATTAGGGATGACGAAATCTTCTGATGATGCTCGCTGACAACCAAATCATTCTTACGAAATTATATCTTTGTCATTCGTTATTGTGCGAAAATCGTTCACGAGACGTTGGAAAGCTCTTGATTTATTTGAAACATCACCTCATTTCGCTGCCCCCCCCCCCCCCCCCCCTCCATAAAGCAGTGCGACGCACTGGTTGCGAGCTTCGTGTTATGTCAAATCTTGAATTTGAGTGACAGATTGAAGAACTTCCTCCGTAGGAGAAAAGTGAACTACCTATCATTGATCGCTTCATATCTCAGAATCGCACTTTTCCATTTTCTCACAATCATGAATCCTGCAGCTAGGCGATTCGACCTGCTCCCACAGTTGATGAGCAGAAAATCCCCCGAATCTGACAACTCAGTGTCCCTTCACTTCAGCTCCTGGACTGCCACCACGTCAATACGATATCTGGTGAGTTCATTCATCAAGAGTTCCGCGAACACCTGGGCTGAACACACTCCTGTCGTTCCAAGTGGCCAAGGTTATCCGTTTCCATGCCAAAGTCGATCATAATCACTCAGGCTTTTTCTTTTTTGAGGTTTTGTAACAACCGCTTTTTCAAATAGGATGAGGTCGCTAGCCCTATGCTCAACCCCTAACCTGCTGAAGGTGTTCCTTCTCCGAACTTCAAGCAAAACTTTCCTGCTTCAGGGTCAATGATGTTGTTGTGACCCCTATTGACGTGAGAAAGAAAGTTAGGCTGTCGGAGGTCCTTCTACCTAAAAGTTAAAGAAAAGTACGACACAAAGGGAATAGTCAAGCAAATTCTAGGCCACATCCCTGTAGGGCACTTACTAATCAACCTACCGTGCTGAAGTTCGAGACGGAGCGCCTTTGAGACCTCTAGAATACAATTTCAAGGTACGGATTTTACCAAAACTCTGAAAAATCGTAGAAAGCAAACTATTTATCGTAAAATAGTGCGCAACGTATCTGCTTTGTTAGAATTCCATCTTCTCTTCAATAAAAAACATCAAAGCATAAAGGTATCCCTCATTGTTTCAGTCCGAATTGTTACTGTAGTTACTGAATTGCTACTATGTAAATCGTTCATAAAAAATTTCGTAGTTTCTAATAAAATAACAAGTAACTAGTAAGTGACTATTCGCATGGTTTTCTACTAATCGCACATTAATTTCTAGAAAGTGGGTTGTTTATTTTATGTTAATACATTTTTTATTGTCACACTGTATCATTAAGACTGTATCCAGAGTAAATTGTCATTGCTTACACGTGTATAATTAACATTTTATCTAGAGTAAGTTGCCATTGTTTACATGATTGATATTCTAAAACGTTGAAGCTACTAAATAGTTCCATTGAATTTATAGAAAAAATTTGATAGTTTGATTTGTTATGTACCATAATAAATTAGTCTGTGAGTTCCCCATACTGTATATGGCAAATAATGTGGTTGAAAATGCCGGTCAACTTGGTTATAAGGTAACGGTTTTTTTTTTAAGTTTATTTCATTTTTTTTAACTTATTTTTCTATGTGCAACCTGACTCATTAATGTGAATTTGATAGGTAGTTGAATGATAATTTTTACATGGAAGTTAGTAAGGTTCAAACTAGGGTACGTAAGAAGTTGAGGCGATCTTCCATTAAAGAAGTTAAGCTAGTCTATACTCTCATATGTATATGTTTGTGACGCTCAATCAGCTGGACCGATTGGAATGCGGTTTTCGCTTAATTATCAGCAAGTTCCTGAGATGGTATTATAATTCTTCAATCCAGCCGTGGCATTTGAAGCTGATGGTTATTTTTGGTGCAAGTATTCTTCCACTTAGGCTGCATTTTGATGTGCTCTCATTAGCAGAACAGAGTTTTCTAGGCTTACATACTAACCATGTAAGCAATGAAGCGGTACCTGAATCTAAATAAGTTAGTGTATGATTACGAGTTTCATTTATAGTGACAGAGCAGCTTACAATGTGATCCAACAAGTTTGACAACGTGTTTAGGTTGGAGAAACATGTGGCCCTTCAGGATTATTTTTTTATGGAAGAGACGATGGAATAGTTTAATGTGGCTAAACTTATTTAAAGTTTAGAGAACATGGGGGAGGGAGCCTAAAAAGTTCAAAGTAGAAGTAAAGCTGCAAGGAGGAAAAAATAAAAACAGAAAAATCATCGAAACAACCTGCCTATGTATGAGTTATTAAATTACAATGTTTATCAGGTTTATGCTTAATAATACCATCAGTCTCTATACTTTAGTGGTTTAGATACTATCGGAGCTTAGATTGTAGAAAACTTGTCCACTTCCGCATTATAATTAAGAAATTCTTTTCATAAAAACGAAAAGGTAAATTTAATACGCATCCAAGTTAAAATGTACGTTGACGATGAATCAATAAAATACACATTTCGATGTACCGCTGACTAGATGAGTTCGTAATTTACCCCTGGTAAAGAATCATTGTACAAGGAAATGGAACTTGATGTTATAATTTGGACTTTGTAGTCAAATTAATACTGTCTGCCAATTCAACTTGGTGAGAGTAGAATTATTAAATTTAAAAGTAATAGGTATGCGTGCTCTGTTTCTAATTCGAAACGTTAAGCTGCGTCTTCATGTCGCTTATGAACTGGCAATTTGCAGCTTGCATTAAAGCATACAGAAATATCGTCATCAAACATTGAGTAAGGCCGTTTGAACGTTGAAAGTTTTATGTAGCGTTATTAGGTATGCTGCACTGGGTGCAGCAGAATAGGACTTGTCCACAGGTGACAGTCTAGACAGAATGACAATCAGTTGATAATTGGACGATGTTTGAAGAACTGTGGCCGGGTACTGTAAAGTCTACGATCTACATGGAGGAAATACTAACATGTAAAGTCTACGATCTACATGGAGGAAATACTAACATGGAGGCAGATTGTCACGCGACAGTTATACTAAATTTTCAGGTCAGTGCACAGTTAATTATGCCAATAAAGTGTTTGTATTACAATCTAGACTATGCCAGTTTTGCTAAGACATTTGCTATCTAGCTTAAAACTATAACGAAATAAGTCGGAACATTAGGTATCAAGTAAACTGGGCTAAATGAATTCAAAATGATAAATTTTTGTGGGGCAAAGCAGCAACTGCTGTATTTGATAAATTAGTCAGGTACAACCTACTCAGTAGTTTATTATGTACAAACCTTCTGATATCCCTTTTGATCAGTTTAGCAGCAATATTGGGCGAAATAAGTTTTTAAATGTGTATTATTAAGCTTTGTTTTCTGACCTATACCAATAAACCAGCAGGTAACTTGAACGCGGAAGTTGAAATAGCTTTGCTATGATAAGTACACTTTCACCGAGTTATTAGCATATTTAGGAGCTCGCGTTTTTTACGACTCCGTTGAAAAGGTAGTTCCATTCACCTTGTCCTTGTGTTTTCAGTCTTTGCGTGCACCACCTTTTCGTAATTGGCTTAGGAGGAATTCGACTATTCTTTTTATTATCTAGCACCTCTAGCGGGAAATATAAAATTCCTTTCGATTTTGATACATACATATAACTACAATTCAGCCTAAGGAGAGACTGCTGTACTGAATTGATCGAATAGCTCTAGTGTAATAAAAGTTGTGCAGTCTAGAAATATATGGTATTAATCGTCTGGAAAGATCGTTAATTCAAACGTGTTGGGAAATATAATAAATGGTTTCGTAAAATGGATTCATTCGTAAGTGTTCGATTTCTAACAATGCTGCTCTTGGTTTTATTTCATAAATTTAACGCTCAACGAACACTGTATGAAGGATACCCATGCTTCCTATTCAGAGGACGAAAATTCGTAATCTCTCAAGATGTAAAACATCTGATTTTTTTTAGAAATCCAGAGAATTCGCGCTTCACGCAAACGTCATATAAGTCTACAGACTCGTTGATTTGTTCAACAAATAAGAAGAATATATCAAATTATGTAAAGGGTAAAAAACTCCAAGTAGAAATTTCGGACTTTTATCCTAAAGAGCGAAAATATAGCGAGAAAAAGACCTAGCTGACTTGACTTCCTCAAAATCACTTCCACAGGTCCTCAACAGGCTGTGTACCGAATTTCAAGGCTTTAGGATGTACATGCGAGAAGTTAGCTTCCTTGGTCACACATATTGATCTGATTCCCTCGCGATCACTTCTGCAGTTCTCAAGAGATGTTTTACCGAATTTCATAGCTGTTTTAGCCGAAGTACAAACAAGCAGTTAGGTATATTGCTCACTAGATGATCTGAATATCGCGTGATCACTTTCATTGGTTCCCAAGAGCAGAGGCTGTGGTACCGAATTTCAGAATTCTGGTAGTCTGTCAAACTTTAGGTTGATGAGAAATAACAATTTAAAGATTTTCGAAACGCAATTTTTTTAGTCACTTTACTTACATGCTTAATCAGACCTCGCTTATCGAAATCTGTTGACTACAAAAATATACATTCCTACTAGTGTTTTACATAATTATAACGTTCCGAAAATGCGTTATGTGCCTATGTAGCAGTGTAGCACGCCTAACACGCCGAATTGAATATTGATAAAACTTCTAGTGATCATGCCGATCAAACCTTTGGTATTTTTAGATAACAGCTAACTTCTTCAGGGATAGATTCTTCAATAATGGACATAGAATGCCAATTAGAGTTCTTTGTTTAATTATTTAGTTGACTAACATTTTTGCGATTCAAGAATTTTTTTTTTTTTTTTTTTTTTTATTTCTGCCGACCTTGTCTCGCGAATACGTCCGTAACTCCCTAAGCTACTCTATAAAATCCAAATCAATGGTTCCAATAGAAAAAGTATCAAATTTCCTATCTTCCTAATGCAAAATTAAATTTGTCGAATTCTGACTAATGGCTGGGAAATTACTTCTAAAAGTAAAATTTGAAAAATCACTCGTTGTTTCAAGGCCAAATGGCATCTGCATGTATTGCTTCAACTATGGATCCAAAATTTTCTTTGAAACCTCAGCTTTCTGACGGTATAACCAAATTACATTACTTTTTACTCCCAAGATTTTGAGCGAAATTTCTTTGATACGTTTCAAAAACAGGGATATTCTAAGGAAATTGAAGGTTTCCATGAAAAATTGCCCTCCATTAACTGAAACGTTTTGGGTTTAGTTGTATGCAATCTTTCTCGGTGAATAAAATAGTAACAACTGAATATCCCCCTCACCCTTTAATGACTTAGTTTTACTCGTTGGATATTAAGTATGTATGTCTTTTTAGGTGTAAAACTCAATTACTACAGTGTCGGGGAGGTCTGAAATTGTTACCATTTGATTCAGTATGTTACAGTAAAATCGACCAGAAAATCGTCTTCTTGGTGATCTTTTCAAGGTACAGCTGAGTTTCCTAGACAATTTTTCGGTTTACAGTTGAGGGAAAACATGCAGATTAAATTTGGCTTAGATTTACCAATTGGTGAATTCCTAAATTTAAAAAATTCACTTTTGACATGGATATGTCTAAGGCGGGTCTATCTGTGAAAATTTAACACGAAAAAAATGCAACGTTTCTATTTCGGTCGGTTTTCAAGTACAACCAACCCTTTGGTATGGAAATGTAACTTCCACAATTCTCATCGCACAGCAATAGTTGGCCACTCAGTGGAAAGCTCTTGATTTATGTAAAAAATGTACACATCTCAAGCCACACTTTTTTTTAAATCGCAGAAACTCCGTTATCTCACAAACAACTTCTGAATTCAATGAGATTGTCAGGGGTCAAGAGTACCTATTGTGTATTATATACTATGCAGATTCTAAGGTCATCATTTCAATTGTAGCTTTAGCGCCTCCTTAAAATCTATATTTTGCAGTTACCGGTCACGAACACGTCAACTGATACTAGTCATGCTGGTGATTTGAACTATACTGTCCACCCACTTGGAATTTATTTTTAGTCCGAAGAGGCTCAACTTTAGAAATCAAGTAACTAAGCTGTGGTCACAAAACGACAGAACAGGAGCATTCCAATTTCACGCCCAATATCGTGAGGTCGTGCACACACCGCTATCTACCCAGGGCGAGTGTCGAGACGTGCTATTAGTCAGTTGAGATCTCAAGGTTCGTGGACGAGTTATATATACCCCAATCCACATACCAGCTATGTAGAATTATAACTAATGAAATATATACAGTATGCATATACATGTATATATGCAGTATATCCTATGAAATACATCACTGACCCAGGGGTGGTAGGCTTCCATTTAGTCACTGTATAGTTTGAGTTTCAAAAGATCCTAAAGAAAGGAGAATTTTGATTGTTTTTCATTCTAGAAGAGATCTTTCGAAAATGATATTTTTTGTGAGAACAACGATTTTTATTAGTAGAAACAATACCCCTTGATACCACTTACTGAAAATGATAGCACAGATGATGCGTAAATTGTGTTTATTCTATATTTTAGTCCGATTGGTATATACAGTAGGTAGTTGACAGTTATAGATGGTTATAAACTTTCCCGTATTCCTTATTTTTTCATTATCTTTTTGTTTCATTCTAAAAATGTAAGAAGGGGGCGCATAAGGGCAAACTAGGAAAAAAATCCAAAAAAGTGAAAATGTGTTTGGCAAATTTTTGTTTGAACTGTTGTAGTATAAAGCATTTCTATGATTTTCTCGCAAGACTGAGATCATACGCATGTACTCAGGGCTAAAACATGGCTGTTTGAAGTGTCGGTAAAATGACGGGTTTCAGGCACTAAATTAGATTTATTCGGGCGCGTTTCATTCATTCATGAAAATCTAAATTTTTTGTTTTATAACTTTATAAACGTTATTTATAACCCGAAATTCATAAGGTTTGTCCCTGTAGTATTGGAGAAAAGCTTAGGACGTCGGAATTCATTTATTTTTTTCATTCGACTTTTGGATTATACGTGTCTTGAAACGTAAACCAACAAATTTTGAGGTGGGGGGGGGGGGGGGGGTAACAACTTTGTTTTTCTTTGTCGATCACTAAGGATAATGAACCAAAATAGAACTCCGTTGTAATTTTGTGATTTGCTTTTGGAGCCTTGAATTCCCTATGCTGCACCGTCATCGCACAGTATCTTTCACTTTACCGAAGTTTATATGCTGACTATGTATGATCCGCCTCACTTTCAACCGACGGAGAATACAGCAATTTCCGAAAAATTCTTCCAAATCGGTGGGCAGTGTTCCAATCATGCAACATTATGTGCGGTTTTTGATTCACTATATTCAACAATGAACCTTTATAATTATCCTAGAATGTATCCGCCTGGCACCCTCTCAAAGTTTTATGGGTTGGACAAATTATTACAAAGGATTGCTCATATGTGTTAGATAGCCCTTCTGTGAGTTCCTTCTTACATATGTAGACTTCTTAACCATTTTCCACGATAAATATAAAACAGTTTGGTATTTCACTACTAATCTCGTTCTGCAATCCAGGATAATTGTTTTGATTACTTTATTTTTTCCAATCCTAAATACGGTCGAATGGTTGGAGGCACGGCAGCTGTAGGCTATGTGCCATATCCAACTTGGCTAACGTTTTTTGTACGCTTTCATGAAAATTTAGTAGTGAGAAAGTAAAATTGTAGGATGAAATTAGAATAAAGCATTGCATGTTGCACACATGCGAGTCCAGAGTCCTTGCAAACGATTTCAACCGCAGGCAAATATAGGCGTAACGTTTTCGGCTGTTTCTATCTTTGTAAATGAAACAAACTGCCCATAAATGCAATGGGGGATGTCAAATGTGTACAAGGGGAACCTTAAACTACCAAGGCACACGTGAGAAATAATAGAAAATGTCCTTGACTCAGAAAACACAATAAACTTTGCCAACAGTAAAAACAGCAATCAAACGCGGAATGGCGTGGGTTTGATAAATTCCGTTAGAGATTTATTGGCACTGTTTTCCCTGAGGTTCACTTGAGTACGGAGAATGCAGAGGAAAACTCTACTACAGTGCGGATAGCTATGGGTGTTGGACGATTGCAGAACAGGGTTATACCGATTTATAGGACAGTAGTAAAAGTCAATGAGATTAATTGGTACAGTATTTCTCACGGCACTTCAAGAGTTGTAGAGCACCCACCCGTTTCCTGGGTGAGAAATTGAAATCTCGAAATGATATATTTCTATTCTGTTCGTGGATAAATTGGATGCTACAGAACGTCTAAAGTCTTTAAGAAAATTCTCGGGGGACTATCTTGATTAACCCCTCCTTACACTTGCATAAATAAAGATAATGTCGTGGTTAACAAAACTAATAAATTATAAATTAATGAATATCATTATGATTAATTTAAGAATTGCGAACATCTCCTCCCTCTCCTTCGATTTTATTTTGTGAAATAAAAAGAATTTGTTGTCTTCTTCCTACCTTTATTATGAAAGTATACAGGCCTCTTAGACATAAATTGAATATAATTTGGTGCTATAAGTCCTAGTAATGCAGCATGATACATGCAATGAGCGAATTTTTGTAAATTTTGGTTTATTATTTTCAATAATGAACCTTTGTAATCGACCACGAAAAAAAAATTTTAACCTCCCCAAAAAATTTGTTGGTTTTCGTTTCAAGATGCGTGGAATCCAAAAATCAAATAAAAAATAAAAAAATAAAAATTCGTTCGTCCGCCGTCCGCGGCTTTTCTCCGAAATTAAAAAACCAAACTTTATGAAACTTGCGTTAAAAATCGCATTTTTAGTCTTGATGGTCCTAAAAGCTTGTGATCAATTTGTGTCAACCCTAAAGGGTAGCATTGAAGGGCTAAACATTCAAAAATCGAGATCTCAAAAACTTTCAAGGTAAAAGTAATGATTTTTTGGTTGTCAATGGTAAATATGATCCCGAAGAATTGATTCAAACCATCCGCAACGCTGTACGTTGAACGGTTCGTTCTCCCTCGAACATAGAAAAACACGTTCGAATTAGTAAGCACGATAAATTTCTAATGAGATGCAAGCGAATCTATTGAATGGCCAATCAAGTTACGAATTCCATCAGTTATCGCTAGATAGTGATACTGGAATACATAAAAATTGTCTGGTAAATATCAGCTGATATAATGATATTATATAATGGACGTCCTAAAAACTCAATATTTATCTGAATAGCAATTTGATAAAGGTCAAAATCTACCTTATAGTGCGTTTAGCGGTTTCGGTGCGCTGTTACATACCTACCTGGAACAAAAGAAAAAAACATTTAAGCATGAATATTTAGAAATTTAAAAAACGAGGAACACTGAAAAACAAAATAGGAAATATCAAAAAATCACTCATTGTTTCATTAGTAAGTAATCAGGTTGTGTAAATTGCATATGGGTAGAAAATTGCAAGAGGAACAAAACTATTAACGTCACTAATGTCTTACATAAGCAAACATAAATGCTCATGAGCCCATATAGACATCATACCATAGTGAACTAGTACAAGTTGGGTGCTTTGTGTATGTATCAGAATATAATATCACAAAACGCAGCTGAAGTATAACAGGTACGAAAACAACAACCGTGTCGCTCAGTGGTTCCCAGCCTGTGGTACGCTCACCCTCTAGGGGTACGCGGTTACCTTGTTGAGGGTACGCAAAAAATAATCTGTAATGGCGTCAATGATTTGTAAAATTCATTTTTTAGTGGTAAGCAGGTTCTGCGTAGCGTCAGGCCGTGCGTACAACAGTACCTACTCGCCTTATCCAAGCGCAACCGTGATTATATTTTTAACAGTTTTCATCCGATTTTGATGACATTTGCAGGGAATTTGTGGGTTAGGCTGCAATGGTCCACTAATAATTCCATGCCTCTCAAATTACTACTTTATTTTGCGCATGAACAAACGTAAATAGCTTCAAGCATAATTGTTTTACGCCCTAATCGTCCACTCCCGCTGAAATTAGGTGAATGGTGGGGGAACAATGGTTTAATTATTCCATGTTAATTTCAACATTATTGCATCATTATTAGCTCTTGCGCATGCGCAAAAGTGTACTCCGAGGAACAAGATCTAGTTTTCATCATATTTTGATTCCATTTTCTGGGAATTTGTGGGTTAGGCTGTAGATTGTACCCTACCAATTTCATTTTTATAAAATCATTACTCCATTCTGCGCATGCGCTAAAGCATAATTTTCCCTTTTTTTAACATCTTTGCTGTAAAGCGTAAAATAGCGGGGTCTTGGAACTGGAAAAGTATGAACCCTTCTCAAACGCGCGATGTGCCATGTTCTGATCATATATTACGTTCGAGGTTTAATAATTATAGACCAATGACCTGCGTAGAAGGGCTATCTAACATAGAAATAATAAACCACTGTGTAATAATCATTTTTTGAGTATTCTCAAACTTATACCGAAAAAAGAGGTCAAAGTACAAACTTTGTAAAATTTTAAAAAATTAGGTTTTTTCAATCTGATTCTTCCCTCCATAAAAAAAATGAACAGTCGTTTGCAAGTACAGTAAAAACTTCAAAATCTTATCAGCTTTCTAACGGTATAGCCAAGAAATTGATAAAAGTAACAACAGGTTGAAAAAACGGCTTTTGAATGGGAAAAAACGTGGTATTTTTAACGAAAATCGATGGATTTCAGGAAAAAACTATCTCCCACAACATTATAATTTAAGTGTCGAATTCTACGTAATTTTTCACGCTGAATCGAATGGTGACACTTGCAGACCTCTACGACTAACGAATAAGGGCGAAAGTGCCCTTTGACCCTCGAAACTCAGAGAAGGGCACTTTCGCCCTTATCCGTTAGTCGTAGAGGTCTGCAAGTGTCACCATTCGATTCAGCGTGAAAAATTACGTAGAATTCGACATTTAAATCATAAAGTTGTGGGAGATCGTTAATTTTAGATCGTCAATAACTCGAAAACGAAGCCTCTAAAAAATAACACTTTAAGAGAAACAATGATAACAATTAAGAAATAATAATAAGATAAAATACTATTATTAAAACTTTTATCTCTACATGATTACTGTTTAAAAGGTTGAGTTTTTTATTGGAAGTAGATATACCTACTGATTATTCAATTTAGCCCATGCTTGTACCACACCACATCTTCTATATCAAGATTCTCAACAAGATCATTTACGCGTTGTAATTGGAGCAATGAAGATAGGCACCCTTTGTAATTGTAGCCTTCAAACCACTTTTCGTATGTTTCAAACTAGGTATTGAATGTTTCCATTCAATTACAGGGTGGATTCGGATGTGTGAAAAATGTTTTTGGGTGAGTTCACCGAAAACTGAGCAAAACGCCGTCAAGGGCAATTTTCTAACATAATCCGTTTTCGATATATAACATTATTGGAAAATGCTTAGGAAATTTTGGAAAATTTGAACGATAAATGCGAGTTTTATGCACAAAATGAAAATAACTTTAGTCTGTTATAAATACCTGGTACCTGCAATTGGGAAAATCAGGATTTAATGATTTCCAAATAGGTTCCTTTGAATTAAGGATTTTATTGTCACATCCCTAATTTTTCCAACTCCTCCTAAGTTGGAGAAAACTGAGGGAGAGGGTCCCACGCTAACCAATCCTCCCCCCCCCCCCCCACCTATGGCGACGCCCCTGCCCAAGATATCTGTTTCCTTCATTTGCTTTGATGGCTGCAGGTGACTTCAGGGCGTGCTTGGTGCATAATGAAAAATAAACACATTAGTTTGATAAAAAGTCAAAAAAGTGATTGCACGCTTTCAGTTACCCCCTGGCACAGAGTGGTAGTTTTCTCTCTTTAGGCTTTGGCGGTGAGAAGGTTGAATGGAAAAATGACTCTTTTGGGAAAGAAAAGGTTTCATTTGACCGGAAAATGCTATAGTTAGATGCACCAGACCAAAATTTATTGATAACTCTCGTCTGAACAAACAAAATTGGTTCCATTGATTGAGGTACCGAGAGACTCCAAGGTTCCGAGTAAGAGGACCTCAGCCCCCAGGCGGACCCCACCACCCTCTCCGAAGGGGTTTAAGCCATATAAAAGGGGAACCCGCCCAAACATCAAACATTCACTCACGCCAGCCACCCGAGTCACACGCACAACCCCACAAAATGATCAAGGTGAGCCTGCATGTAGCACGAAGCAACATTTTGAAATTTAATTTTAGTGCTAAATTTCAACACCTGTCACCCTAGCATCGCGAAACAACTGTAGCACACAATCCCTTTGAAAAATTCACCAAATCCATGATTTTTTCCTTAATTTGTGTTTAAAAAAAAAAAGTATAATGCCCTACGTTGTTTGTCCTGATAATTTCATTTTACTCTATTTTGTTTTTACTTTTCTCCAAATGCGTGTAATTTCAAGAGATACCTACAAACGTAAACATCTAACGAACAATTCAAACTATAGAAACATCGGAAAAAACATCCCCGTCGTCACATTTCTAGAAAAACATAGGGCGAAGTTTAATTAAAATTGATCAAAAATGTATCTTTCCCAAGAATTGATGATAAATTTAATTCCATTCGTGTTAGGCCGAAGTTTTTTTTTTTTTTTAATTATAATTTAAATTAGTTCAGTTTTAAAGCACTTAGCAAAATTGCCTTTTTGTCTTTATCGAAAAAGTGTTCCTTTACTTAACAAGGAACCTCTATAAAAAAAATGGTTCGAAGTGCAATCTTTGTTTTACTTCTTAGAACGTGACTCTGAATTTGTTTTAGCGAATTTTCGTTGAAAGTGAAGCTATTGCAATGGCTCGGAAAATTGTAAAGTCAACATTTTTGAAAAATTTCTTCATCGAAATCCGTTTTAAGGCATTCTGAATCTATTCCTGAAGTGTGCGCTTTTTCATATATGTATGTGTGTGTTTTTCCAGACGATAACCCTCCTTAGGATTGAGATAAAAATTCCGTTCTTGCGCCAAAAAATCAAGCTTTCCAAGTGAAAGGATGAGTTCGTTGGCCAAAATTTTTTGAGCACTTTAAATTGGTAAATTGGTCAAATTTCAAAAAATATGCTAAAAAATCACAAAAAATGGCTAAAAATCCTCAAATTTATATTTTTTGGCAAAATATTGATCAAATATAGTTTATCAAATATAAAATACTACATTCAAAATTTTATGTACAAAATTATGCTGAAAACTGTACTTAAATTCCATTAAAATTTGCGAAAAAATCGATAGAACTGCAGAAAAAACTAAAAATTCATAATCTCTATTTGAATGCCAGATTATTATTCAGAATACGTTTTTTGCCATGAAATGAATATTTAACAACTTCTTTGCACCCGAAAAGCTCAAATTTTAAAACAATTTAACATCACACAATACGACAATTTTCAAAAATTCGCTTATAAGATGCTGCATGACTGGAACTTTTTGTGTTTCTGAGTACAGAAAGATTTGTTTCTAATTTTTTAGTTTTATAGTTCTATTTACAACGAAGCCCAAAATAACTCGTTTTCAATGAGAATAGGAAATATTTTCCTTGTTCCAACACTCGGTAAGAAACAACCTGTTTTTCACCCTTCGAAGTGAAATTGAGGCGAAATTTCATTAAAATTCACCAAATCTATGGCTATTGAATCTTTGAAGAGTCGATCCCAAGTTTAATTCCCCCTAGGGTAGCACTAAGAGTTTTTCATTCAAATTTACACTCTTTCAGTTAAATTTTAATTTCATTTTTTGGTTTTTATCATAAAAGTACTTAGGTAACTACGTAGGCAAGTACTCATCACCGTGGGCTTTGCGGAAAAATGGAACCAAGTGACATCATTATTTTTTTTTGGAGTTTCGTCATATTGAATGATTTTTCTCAAGTTTTGTGGACTATAAAACGAAAAACGAATGTTTTCAAGGGTAATATAATCTTTTCTTGATCCAACAGGAAGGCCAATATTTAGAAAGAATCAAAAGCCAACGACCGTAGTACATACTCAATAGAATCTAATTATCTCAATGAAATTTTTGAAAAACCATCTGTGTGTATCATACTTTTTTACGTGATTGCCTTGTTTGAAGTGGAATTGCGATTTTACGAGCCTCGTTAATCTAAATCGAGTTGATAAACTATTATGAAGAATAATGTGCTCCTAAATTCTACCAGTCCTTCAACGTCAAACACACGAAACTCACTCGTTTGTCACTCAGAAATAAACTGATTTTAACTGGAATTCTCATAAATTTCATATGTGTGTAATTTATGAAATGAATAATAATGTAAAAATGGTATTTAAACGTCTTCAGTTTTTAAACGCACATAAAATAAAAATCGTCCACTTGATTTGTAGTAATAATTTAAGCAATATCATTACTGTTCGAAGATAACATAATTATGTTGTCCCTATGAAAACATTTTCGTTCAGTGTCTATATCATTGTCTATATAACATATATTTTGATTATTTTTTATATACCATGATGCTATGGAATGATATACTCTCGGACATTTGAAAGCCGAAACCAGTTATTGTTGGTGTATTGTGAAATACCTGGGCTTTATTTGATAAATTTAATTCCAACGACGGATACTGATTTTTCTGGAGGTGAGGAATTGCGCTCAAAATTATCTTACTTCTCAATTCTCTAAAACGGCAACGAACAAATAAAATGAAAATTATCCTTTTTGAATCACTTTACAACAATTTTCAGTCCGTTTGCTTTCAATTTAGAAGATTTTGTCTATAAACACCACATTTTGCACATTTATTTTTTGGTTTGTGTATTTCTGATATCTCCGACTGATGATGATGTGAAATATCGCTTTGTTTCAGTGTAGATATGCTCATCAGAAAGACGTTAATTTATTATTGAATATTGCGTTTTAGGTCATTGCCGTCCTTTGCCTTGCTGGCGTTGCTGTAGCTCAGTACGGACACGGAGGTTACGCTCTTGGAGGTGGCTACGGACATGGACACGAGGATCACTACGTAAGTAATAAATTTCCTAATTTTATATAGGTGGTCGACAATTCTTGATTCACTTGGCAAATTTAGTCCTCATGCATTCAGTACTGATGTAGGTACCCTCACCTTCAAAACCAGTATTCCCGAAATGTTGTAAACAACTTTATACCTATAGTTTCAAACATTAAAACAACGAAAATTTCCCTGTAAATCACTTACCCGAAAATGTTAGAAAATTAGTGTTTACCATAGTAAAAGTTCCTTTAACTCAGATTTACGGACAATAAAATTAAGGTGCGCCTGCACGTTTGCTGATCAAGTAACCGACAGATCCGATTTGTTGTTATCTAATTACAACAAGAGTGGTAATTACAATTTCAAACGCATATACGCTATACCGAACTCCAGTTATTATTCCAAGGAACACCAGCGTTAGTCAGAGGATCAACTATTCGTTTTACCAAGATATACAATACCAACATTAGATTAGGCAAAATTTGAACTATCGTCTTCCAATGAGCAAATATTTTCTCGAGTAGGAAGGGATTCTACGATTTGAAACTTGTTTCAGTCAATTGTGTGGAACACGACAGTAATGAAATGATTGGATAACCTTATTGGAAGAGTTATATCTCCTTGTAAGCAGTAGGTACTGGACATATCCATGATCCATTATTTTTCCAAGGGAGAAATTAAAAATTTTCCCCCTGTGCGGCGAACAGCAGACGGCAAATTTTTTCTCAAGGTTTTGAAAGAAAAAAAATGGATACTGTACGTTTCAGAAAAACGAATCTGCTATTTGAAAGAATGGAAAAGAGCAAATCTATTTTGAGGTTTGACCTGAACGGACACGTTTCTGTCTGTTTTCACTAGCTTAAAGAATCTATCCCGCAGGCAGAAATAATAGTTCCACCAATTTAACATTCCTATTTCTGTCTCCAACATTTTACGTTTCATATATCCGATGTTGTAAGCATTAGGTCACCTTGGTAGATAAGAATGTAATTCAAGGGGTAACTCCAAAAATAACTTGAATTATTATTGAAAGAATGTAATGCAGGACTATAGGCAGATGGGTCCTGCGTTGACATGGATACAACATTAGCAGAATTTAACTCTAAAACTGGTATTATAAGCGAGAGGTACTGTAAAGGTTTCGGGGTAACACATGGCCATTGACCATTCAGACAGATGATCGATTATTGCTGTATACGATTGCAGTATCGGTTATTGCTCATTATCGAACTGTATTGCATAATTTAGTTAGAAATTGGTGAATTCCTCAATCCGTGATATAACAGTAAGTTAGTAGTTCCTATGGAATACATAGATATTACTGGCTCGATTAATTTCATATTGACCCGGGAACCAACTAACGTCGTATTACTGTCCTCAGGCTCCTCCCCATTACCAATTCGAATACAGCGTCCACGACCCCCACACCGGTGACGTCAAGGCTCAGCATGAGACCCGCGAAGGTGATGTCGTCAAGGGCTACTACACCTTGAAGGAAGCCGATGGCACCACCAGGGAAGTCCACTACACCGCTGACCACCACAACGGATTCAACGCCGAAGTCAAGAGGGTAGGACACGCCGTCCACCACGCACCCGCCCCTCATTACGGCGGACACTACTAAACCGTGGCCACAATCACGACCAATCATCTCATTTCCTCATGATCATCTCATCTGTCCACAATCATCTCATGAACTCCTCAAAGAATGTGATATCGCAAGTCCCTTTTATATTTTTTATACGAATTGCCAATTTTGTAAATAAATTATTTTAAAAGGCATCAACTTGCACCGTTTCTTTTGCAAAACTGGGAAACCCTGAGCTATGAACCATCTTATTTCCAAATCGAACAACAACCTGTGCAAAGCAGAAGGAAGACAGAGTTGTTACACCAGACAAGAAATAGGGGACCGTCAATCATATTTATAGCCCAAGAAATTTCTAGGTATGTCTCTTAATCCGAAGATGAACTTCCAAACATCATTTAAAATTTAAATTTTGAGCTGCTACAAGTATTTTCATTATTATGAATATAGGTACAAACATACTTCCATGAGGTACATATATTTTTATAGGAATCTGTACATCTGTAACAATCGGTAAAATTTCAAAATGTTCCACACAATACATTTCAACAGGACGTCTTTGCAGCATTTAGATATATCTACGATGAATTTCACAACTGGTCTTTCGTTCAATCAAACTCCCAACAAGTTAGGAACTATAACAATTACCACTATGATATAATTAATTACCAACTAGATTATTGAGAACTATAATAACAAATTTTTAAATAAAATAATATTGTCATTTTTGAAAAAAGGAATTTTTCGAAAAGTGATTTGCAGATATCCACTTTAGGGCTGCCTGAGTTTCAACCATATTCCATTAGTACTTGATACACGACACACATGGAAATATGTAATTATGTATGAATCTACATGCATACATCATTATTATCATCTACCCTGTAATTCATCTCGAAACTTCAAGATTTGAGAAATAATTAATCATTACACAAAAAGAATAAAAATTAATCGAAATAGGAACGACAACAATCCAAATTTCAAGACATGATTTGGGGCTGAATGTGATTATAGTAGTTCCTAAAAGGGCCACCACGTAACATCTTAAAAAGAGCTAATTTTCGTCAGCAAACTACATCCAGACTAATTAATGGAAATCATCTGGAAACGAAAATGCAATCACTAGAACCACGTAAAGTCTGTACGATTTGTTTTTCTCAGAATATATAAAGGCAAATATATTTTATATTTGTATATATATAAATATTAATATATAGCTATATTTATATTTATTATATATATATTCTATATATATACAGGGTGATTCCCTCGCATATATGCAAAAAAAATTTGAGTGAAACTACATAAAAAATGGAGTAAAATGCCCCCAACCGTATATTTTTATCTCAATCCGTACTCGAGATATGATTTTTTAAACGTTTTTTCAGGAATACCGTGTTTTTTCATTTTAAACTCGGATTTCTCGACTTCGCCTCATTTAATTTTAACTTTCAACCTCATTTTCGGTATCAGCAAAAAATTTCCTATAAGAATAGTGTACTTGGGTTCTTAAAAAGTACCATCCGAAGACCCTCACATCAGCTCAAACATTGACGATTTTGAAAAAATAATATTTCTGAAAATCTTTAAAACTTTATTATTCTTTTAAAAAGAATCCTGGAAACTGGCAAATCTCATGAAAACTGCTTCATCTAATATGCTTTTCAACGGTGTTTTCAATTTTACTTTTATTTTGTTATTTGGTGGAGAAAATAATGTTTTAATGTTAAAAAACGTGGGTTTTTCAATGAAATTGTTGGTTTTCTCGAAAGATGACCCTCCATGAACCAACGAGTATGGGGTCGGTTTCTATGTATTTTTTCTCGCTGGATCGAATGGAAACTCTTGCAGATCTCTCAACTACGTTATAATCGAGTTTTACACTTTAATTAACTAGTTTTACCCCATAACACACATACATTTAATCGTAACAAACAAACTAAACATTTGCGATTTTAAGTGTAAAACTCGGTTATAACGGAGTTAGAGAGATCTACCTACATGTTACCATTCGATACAGCGTGAAAAAATACATAGAAACCGACCCCATACTCGTAGGTTCATGGAGGGTCATCTTTCGAGAAAACCAACAATTTAATTGAAAAACCCACATTTTTTAACATTAAAACATAATTTTCTCCACTACGTAACAAAATAAAAGTAAACTTGATTATACCGTTGGAAAGAGTATTAGATGAAGCAGTTTTCATGAGATTTGCCAGTTTCCAGGGTTCGTTTTGGAAGAGTAGTAAAGTTTTAAAGATTTTCAGAAATATTCTTTTTTCAAAATCGTCAATGTTTGAGCTGAAGTGAGGGCCTTTGGATGGTACGTTTTAAGAACCCAAGTACACTATTCTTATAGTAAACTTAATGCTGATTCCGAAAATGTGGTCAAAAGTTAAAATTGAATGAAGTAGAGTGGAGAAGTTTGAGTTTAAAAGGAAAAAAACACGGTTTTCCTGAAAAAACCTTAAAAAAATCATATCTCGAGAACGGATTGAGATAAAAATATGCAGTTGGCGGCATTTTACTCCATTTTTGATGTAGTTTGACCCAAATTTTTTTTTTTTGCGTCTGCGAGGGAATCACCCTGTATATATATATATATATATATATATATATATATATATATATATATATATATATATATATAGAATATATATATACATGTATATGTATATATATATTATATTCATATTTATATATTATATTATATATATTTATTATAAGTTTTTTCGTGTTTAAATGATTTCGTACCACTGGATCGTAGTTTACCAGTGGTTTACTGAACTAATTACGTACCTACACGCTCAAAAACCTTCGGGAAGTAGAAATTATGAGTTTTTTGGGGAACTCGTGTTCAAGATTGTCAACAATTATAAAGTGGATAGTTTTACGAGTATATACATTTATAATATAAAATCGTTTAGAAGAATATACCATGAAGAATTATCTACAAACCATGGGCAGAGTCAACAAATATTTTTAAAAAACCGTAGCTTCGTTAAACCATTAGTGCTACAGAGATATGTACAGTTGGCCCCATTCGACGCAGAAGTCACTATTTATTTTAAAAGAGCCAAGCATTGACTTTTTTCGGCAATCTCAACATTTTCTAAAATCTGAAAATACTCCTGACAAACAATGGAGGGAAGTGGTTACCGACAGATAGTAACCAAGCATTTCAGCGCCCTACCGTTGATATCATTGGATGCAGAAGATCATAAACTATAGGAAACAATACCTACCTATCTCAAATACAACAACTGGGAAAAATCGGGCGTATTGGGCCGACAACTTGTTAAAAGTTGTGGTCTCCACTAAAATCAAAAGGCTTTTTTTTTTTTTTTTTTTTTTTTTTTTTTTTACAGTGGTAAAATTTCCACTCGCATTTTACGTGTTAGACTACTATGAACAACTTTCGTTCCGTGACTTTCTCCCTCTATCTCTGTGTGCGTATCTGTGTATGTATGCCCGCAAATCCTCGTAACAAGCTTAATTTCTTCAAAATTCAACCGATTCCTATGAAATTTTCATGGAACGTGCGGAGTATGGTGAAAATGGTCCCCTATGAGCTTCGTTGTTCCCAAATCAATACTTCACACGACTATAATCCTATCATTATTACACGATAATCCTATCATTATTAGCTACTGCGCATGCGCGAATATGTATTCTTTTTTAAACGAGCCTAATTTCAACAGTTTTCATCCGATTTCGATGAAACTTTCAGGGAATGTGCGGGTTAGGCTGTAAATGGTCCACTAATAATTCCATACTTCTCAAATCATCACTTCATTTTGCGTATGCGCAAACGTAAATTCCTTCAAGCATCATTTTTTTACGCCCTAGTCGTCCAATCCCGCTCAAATTTGGTGCATAGTTGGGGGACAATGGTTTAATTATTCCTTGTTAATTTCAACATGTTGCATCATCATTAGCACCTTCGCATGCTGATGCAGCAGTTGAAAGTCGAAAAGCCAAAAAATTAATGAACTTAGAATGCATGAATGCAAGTAAACAACGTTGAGACGTCTGGCAGTGGTCTGCCATTGACCGCTGTTACTAATAACGTCGCGCACATCTTCTTTTCCTTGATTAAAAAATGGTCTATTATTGATGGTTTTTCGGTCGGTATTAGCCGTTTTTGAAGGCCGTATCACACTTGCATTTTTTCAGCTTTTCTCTAGCATTTTTAATTCTCGAACGTGAAGAATTCAAAGTGCTTTTTTCCAAGGTCAGCTGTGAATGTTGAAGAGGAATACCTAAGTGCAAAATCAGCGAATTATGGCGGAATGCAGTTTTATTAAGTCTGTCAGGTTAGGGCTCCTAGGGGTTTTCCATTAAATTGTTACCTTCCCAAGGGTTACGTTTTAGCATTTTTCGCGTTGAGGTAAAAATTAGAACATGTTCTAATTTTCCTAAGTGAGTTTAAAAATGCTCCTCCAGGATGCGCAATGGTTGAAAAAGCTGACCTTAGAAAAAAGCCCTTTGCCTTAAAAATGCGAGAAAAAAGCTGAAAAAATGCAAGTGTGATACGGCCTTAAGTCCTTAAACGTGAAGTAAATGGTGATGATCTGCGATAGGTAGATATAATAATTTTGAAGCCGCATTTTCGTTACCAGGTTTTTAGAGTAACTATATTCACGTACCACCACCAACCTTTGTCGGATCCAAAAAGGGTAACCTAAACACCCACCAAAGCCAATCTTCATATATGATCACCGCCCACTTTGTACACAGTTTCGGACCTAGAGTTGGGAGGCTGCAAGCGGAATTAAAAATATTTAACTACCCAATATCATTGCGGCGTTGAAGCCCAAGCTTTCCTCTACTCTGTACCAACCCCGTCCGGGGGTGAGGGGACATCGTCCATTGAAACGAACGGATCAAAGCTCAATCATAGATCAACGGATCAAATTTTTAGTAGAAATATTGCCGACGTAGGTGCCAATTTCGGGTGGAATATTTTGTATAATTCTTTGTACAACGCGAGATTTCAATTTGGGTGTTAGTTTTTTTGGCAATGACACATGGTGATCTTATCCTCCACACGGTTTAAGTCGAACGCAAACTCAAGTATATACCTACTTGAAATATTTAAGGTTTCTGCAACGTGTAAAAATCAGATTCTACTTTTTTCAAACTTCTTAAGAAACCTGATCAGCAGACCCATTAGTTTCACTAGATAGGTAGGTATCTACTATTTTTCTCCGATTTTATCTTCAGCGAATTTTCGAAGAAAATGAAACTATTGCAATGGCTCCAAAAGTTTCAGAATCAAAATTTTCGAAAAATTTCTTCACTGAAATCCGTTTTGAGACATTCTTGTTTTCAGACCGTTTTCAGAAACTTGCTCAGTACGAAATTTGGATAGTATTTAACCCTGAATCGAATGAGGTTTGGCAGACCTGAATCAGACCAATATTGAGGTCGCTAGGGGTTTTGGAAGGGCAAAAGTCTAGACGGGGGAAGGAGAGGGCTGGCCCGAAATTAGCCCGATTTTCAATTGTTTTTAATTCGCTTATTTTTAGAGATAATTCAGAGTTTTTGGATCGAATTGTTTTGTTTTTTAAGATCTACAACTTCGGTTACTACAATTATCAGAGAAAAACTTTAAAATAGGCAAATTAAGCCATCTTTATGAGGCCACCATTTTTTATTCCACCAATTATGATAAAGCAGACAAAGATTTTCTCACTCAGAACGGACTAAATTTTCAAAATCTAACCTCAAACCTTCTTCTCAAATACTACTATCTATTTTCGGTCTTGGCTCCTGGACTTTGAGGACCTTGCGATTCATTTGGAATATCTGAGCGACCCACCAGTTAGGAACCACTGCATTAGTGTTTGTAACAAATTAATAAATATTCTCTGATACTTTGCATTTCCTCCCTCATTGAGATCCTTTATATATACTGTGACACTCCACGCAATCGTGATACACCAAACTAGGATGTTTGACATAATTTTCGAGCCGTTTTTAATTGCATGGATACATATTAAATTATTATTTGACGATAAATTATAACTGTCAAGACATCAGCCGCTGGACGAATGATAATCACGGTCAAGTGTCGTCACATGGAAAGTAAAATCGGGCAACATGCGTCCGACTGCTTGAGATTTCCTCACCAGCCGCCAGCCGCTACGGACGCTAAGGGGGTCTCCGTTTACTATGGTAATTATTATCCTCGGCGCAATTTTCAAACTGCATTGTGACACATCCCCCGACTCCACTAGATACGCGAAACCGGTCCATTTCGGTGTCCAGGTTGGGACTCGGACTTGTCCAGACCCTTTTAAATGATCCTTTCGAATCCATCCAATCGAAAACTGAACGTGAGAGGAAAATGTTGAGAGGGAGTTCCACCTTTATCGTCACAATTTCTAACGAAAGCACAATTTTTTGTATTTTGTTTCATTATATTCAATAATGAAAAATTGTAATCGATGTAAAAAACATGTCTAACGATATGATGATTGTAATAAATGATGTTTACTGAGCCATCTTTGTTTTACTGAACCAGAACTGTCGAGATAAATATTGCGATTGAAAAAATTAATAATAATAACTAACAGAAGCTCTGAGGAGATATGGGTCTAGACATGATGACATGTGTCGGGACATCACCTGAACTCTCACCATCTATACGTTTTAAGGAAATATTAATGTGTGTAAAGAAGGAGTATGTGATCAAGACTGCGACCGTCTGATTCAATATTTAAAAAATTTATTGGCGTTAGGATTCTAATAATCTCAGTGGGATGGTCTGGTAATGTTAGGACAGTAGCACAGTAGTTACATCCTACCGTACCTGTAGGCTAAAGCGGAACGTGAAATAGAGATCAGAATGGAATGGGGCTCCGAATACGGGAAGCACAAGATAGAGCGCAGCAGGTAAACAAGGACTTTACCGATTTGCTCTCGTTTTGTTACCTATAAGGGCAGTCGTGACGGACAGAAAGTGGTGAATTTTCGAAGAAAAAATGAGCTATTTAGATGGCTTCGGAATTTTAAAAGTGGGTTTGGAGGGTTTGAATCCGTTTCATTCATCAGAGAACTCAATCCTAGATTTAATTTATTATATAGGTATATAGGTATATATATATATATATATATATATATATATATATATATATATATATATATATATATTAATTTATATATATTTATTTATTTATAGGGTGTAATTCCAGACGATAACTACCTTAAAACACAGCGTGAAAAATGCGTTCCAACGCAGAAAAATCCGTCTTGGCAAAAGACAGGTCACGTTCATTGGGCATTGTTTTACGGAATTAGAGTTTTGAACGTTGATTTAAAACAAACAGGTTTCACCAACGTAACCAATGGTTGCACTGTTATCAGTAAACATAGATTTTTCAGCGTTTCCGTGAAACGTCGATTTGAAGTTTTAACGTTTAGATGATATCAAGGAGGCATTTGCCCGCAAAATGAGGCATGAGGGTGATCACGAGATAATAATGAGGGAACAGCTGTTTCCAACCTGAAATCTCCAATGCTTCTATCTTTTTTAATCCATTATATTAGCATAATGTTTTACAAACTCGTAGGGGTAGTCCTTAACTGCCCTATCATTTCGAAACTAGTGTAGCGATTATAATATATGGGTTTCTTCTTAATATGTGTGTTTGAAGTGAAAAACCGCGAAATTTCGAACCACTGGAATTATACTCCATCTAAACGCGATCTTGATTCGTCTCCATTGGGAATTTCGGGACTCGGTCTCCTAAAATAGCAATGGTCGATATTCGATGGATTTTATAACTGTAGCCACTGCAGAATCCGAGATTCCGATGTTATTTCGACTCAAAAAGCGCAGGAAACAGGTTATAATTGTCTCGTAATATATTATTATGATCAAGTTGCATAACTAGGTACCGATTTTTATGTTTGCATCACTTCAATGAAAATAGCATACGACACCATCTATGCACATTGTGTCATTTTAAATTGTGATGAGCCGTTAGCTATTTTATAACAGTAGGTATTTTACAACTGTACTTGTACATTCCATGTGTGACGTACCTACTACAGTACTACAGTATAGCCATACCCGTGACTTATGTATCCGATGATATCATCATTTGTTCAAGGACTGACAAAACAGTCGTTTTTGAAAGTCGGTACCTCCTCAGAAAATCGATTTCATTCGAGATTGAAATCTGCCTTGCTATCTCTAACCCAACAAGGACAGTGAATAGTTAAGTCTTCATATCATCCTCGACAAATTCATCCTCAAAAACCAATGCTCTAATCAATACTCACTCTGTGGCTCAAAGGAAATCGTAGGAAATTGCTAGGTAAATGTAGCAAAACAGATGGGGAAACTTGGCAATTAGCAAAAAAGGATTTCGGTCATGTAAACAAAGATGGCGAAAAGACCTACCAACCTAGTTGGTAATAATCGTTGATTCGAACGCTAACCACCCAAATTCGGCTGGTAGGTTTTGATCATTGATTTAGCGCATTTGATCATTGATTTGTCTGAAACGGAGTTGGTGAATCCGAATATCGTTGTTTAACAGCTGAAATATTCTGCTTAATGAGTACCTAAACGTTGATTAAAAACTTTGGTGAAACGAAATAGGTTTTTTGACAAAAGGGCATTGAATGGGGGGGGGGGTCGCTGTCGACGTATTTTTGGCGCTGAGTCAATTGCGACCACCCCCATATCTCTAAGATTCATAATAAGTGAGCAAACTTGATTTTTAGGTGAAAAATGCCCATAATTGACCGAATTTTGACAATAGGGCATGTGGGGTGTCACAGTCGAAGTATTTTTTAGCACTGAGTCGATTGCAACCACTCCCATATCTATAAGATTCATAAGTGAGAAAAGTCGATTTATGGATGAAAAATGCCCACATGAAAAATTGACCACATAATTGAGTTCGGCTGCGTGTTCTGAAATTTTCTTTGTGATTTCGTCATACGGCTGTTCACTCAGTCCTATTCAAGACACGGTTGGCCTCAATGATCAGAATTTAAGTGCCTAATTTAATGTTATCCACAACTTTTCTTTGAAAATTCGCTCTTTTAGTCATTTGTATTTTACCAGTTTTTGTCTGTTTGGATAACTTTATTACAATTCATTCATTTATAATATCATTCTCATTTTCGGCCAGTATGGATGAGATTGATGGTGGGGGAACGATTGTAGAGCAAAATGGGGTGACGCGAGGTATCAACAAGGGGAAAGTCGTGTCTACCACCAAGTTGCTTAGGTCTTTCGCCCCCTAGTGCTCCTAGCGGCGAACCTTGCTAGTTCGGAGCCCCATTCTTGATACTTGTAAGTTTATTTTAGATGATGGAGACGAGAATTCATATGACCATTCAGGATCATGTGAAGAAATGCTGGGTTAGCTATCGTCGTGATTTTTGAAGTGGTGTTAATTGGCATTTCCCCATTAAAACCCCATAATTGATAATGATATTGCTTTAAGAAACAATTGAAACGACCAGCCTGCAGCAATTGGAGCTAAATTGAGGCTTAAAAGTATTTTTAAACCTCAAATATCTGGTAGTTTTTCATCAAATATCTGAATTATTTCTGATAAACCAGTTCGATCTACGTGTTAAGATGGGACTCGCCGCACTTCAAAACAACCACATTTTCCCGGACAGGTAATTCTGGTCGCTCCAGGACACAACTGCCACCGATTACGACATTCTATGGGCTACTTGGCCGATGAAAACGGATTAGATCAGAATGTATTCAGGAAGAAGAGGGAAGAGCGGTTACCCGACTGCCCACCTGAGCTTCAGAACGGCACCAGCCACGCGACCGGGTCACGTTCGAGAAACTAGCAGCTGCCAAATAGGAAGAGCGAAGCGTAGGATGAGGAAGGGTCAGTTCAGTTATTCGGAATGTGAAATGATGAACGATTTCAAATGATGATTTCCCTCGATATGGTCCCAGGTTTAATGAGCCCTACCCTATCGATATCTGGAACGCCTCGGCCGCTTTAGTTGATCGAAGATCGGGCTAAACTGTCTTCATAACATGGTTACACCCCGTTATTAAATACGTGGCAGTGTAAGTCGGGCAGGGTCCTATATCGATAGGTGACGTCCCCAAATAAACCAGCACTCGTTTAATGTAACGACATGCTTGACATCCCTATTAATTACCGAGGTAAGAAAAATATTCATAGCAAAATCATGAGCTCCTACTCAAAGCTGACATTCAACAGTTCACAACTTTGAATTTAAACCTACTCTAATTTTGTCTGAAATTAAAAGCAAATCTAATGTGATAAAGCTTAAAACTCTAGATTTTAGCGATTTTTCTGGAAAATGAAATCATTCCAAGGGCTCGACAACCTTCAAAATCGGAAATTGTGAAGATTTATTATGTTATACGATTACCGTATTAATATATGTAGTGAAATGATAATAATTAAATGCATTATATCATATATCTCTTCTTAGATAACTCGGTAACTCGTCAACTCTCCATAGAAATTTGATCAAAATTCCGTTCTTGTGCCAAAAAACCAAGCTTTTCAAGTAAAAGTATGAATTTGTTGGCCAGCAAAGTCGGAGTACATTAAATTGCTCAAATTTCTAAAATGTGTTCCAAAAACCACTAAAAATGGCTAAAAATCATTAAATTTATGTACGTATTTTTTTGTGAAATTCTAGTAATAAAGTTAACAATGCATCAGAACAATAAAAATGTATGCACAAAATAATGCTGAAAAATATACTTTAAATGTGTTCAAATTTGATGAAAAAAATCAAAATATTTTTCTGGATTGCAGTTTTTTTTTTTTTTTCTTTTTCTTCATAAAATTGGTATAGTCAACCTTTGGTTCGCTCACAAAGTGTTCCCATTTAAAAACAATCTAACACAATAATATAACATGATAGTTTCCACATATTCGCCCATACAAACATGCTGCATGACTGAAACTTATATATCTCAAACATGGTGATGAGATGTGATTAGATCCTACAGAAATGAATTACGTGGAGAGGACAAAGCTATGTCAGTATTGCAGTGAAACAAATGTTGGCGTAAACCCTTTTCTAGACGAGGTACTCCTCAAAAACACCGCAAAAATAGTGTAGAAAATCTCATTTAAAAAATTTCCGGTATGCCGCATGGTCTTATGGGTGAATTTTTAAAAATTATTGTATTACATTTAAGTTGAATTATTTCGAAATACGAGCTTTTTAATTTTAAAAAAATTGTTAGTACCAAATTTGATGGAAAACTCTAACCAACAACACACCCAGACTCATGAATCGTAATAAAATCTACTATAGTTCTTTTTAAAAAAAGGCTAACAATCTATTCTAGGAAGGTATTTTTGGGTTTTTAGCTTTTATGCAGTCTTAAAGATTTTTTAGCACATTTTAATGAAAACAAAAATTTTAATTCCATTTATTTACATTTTTCATCATAATTTTGTGCATGAATTTTTTAATGTTCTAGTTAATAGTTGATGAACTTCAGTTGAGCAATATTATGCCAAAAAAAAAATAAATAATCTAAAAATTTTCAGCCTTTTTTGCCATTTTCAGGGATTTTTAAGCATATTTTATGGAATTAGACCAATTTAATGTGCTTGAAAATTGCTGCCCAAAGAACTCACCCTTTCTTTTGGATAGCTTGATTCTTGGCGAACAAACGGATTTATTTCAAAATTCCTGGAGCCATTGCAAACAGCCCAATTTTCTACGAAAAAACGCAACAACAAAATCAAATCAAAAGTTTGCCTTGAAGTAAGATTAAGCCATCTTTTTGTGAATCAGATGTAATCATGATAATAAATGCATATCCAGTGCAGCTAATGTTTTCTTATTTCAATAATGTGAAAGTTATAGAATGATTTAGATGTAGATGGCAATAATGGAAAATTGTTCTGCAAACCTCATTGCAGAAAGCAGGCGCCTATCAAAACCTTTAACGCCTGTTGTTTGCGAGGTATGCATATTTGCAGATCACGCCAGTGATGCATAGTGTCAACTAGTGGACCGAAGGCGAAGTTGGGCTTCTCGAAACTGATTCATACCACTTTTAGGCGTGTTGCCTATTTTCACGAAAAAAAGAAAAAAAAAATACATTTTATTGTGAATGCGGTATTATATCAAGATGCACATTCCCTTAAGAGCAATGGCGTCAATTGAACCGCACTTATTGAATCGCAATCTGCAACCTGCAGCGTACTTTATCCTTAGCAACTTCTAACGCAGGTACATATAGGAACATTTCACTTGCACCTACTAACTTAATCAATAAAAGAGTATGATGACTTGAATTGCAGACTTTTGATTGCTTATACTCGAAATTGTAACTTGAAGTAGGCCAACGACTCATTGGATACGAAATGTAGGGAATATTCATCTTACCGGTTTATTAGTACCCACTCAACGTAAACCCAATATCGACGTTCCTTGGGGTTAGAGTTATGTTCCAAATTTATTTTTCTTGCAATAAGTAAGAACTGTTGCCCATTTCTGTTATGATCTATTAAATGAAAATGTCCACTGACGCCTCGAATTTCAAAACTTACTTGGTGAATTTGATATTCGTCTTTCCTACCATGAACTAATTTATGAGTACATATAGGTAATCCAGAACGGTGGTTTTCTCCAATCAAATATAGATACAAACATCAATATTGGTGAATTAGTCAACTAGACGATGAAACTAAAATAATCCGATTTTACAAAATAATTTTCCTTAGTTTTCATATCGTTCAAAGGAAATTATAAATCTACATGTATACTATAGGTATATATTATGTGCGCTATAGTGTCCCTAACTGTTAAATGGTTTTCCTCTTGAACTGAACTCAAATTATTTTTCCGACAACAGTTTCTGTTTCCATAGTGGGAAAAAAGATTCGAGTTGTAACTGTTGTAACGAACGAGACTGTGTCCAAAAGATGCTCTTCAGTCATTTCTAAAAATTACTTAGTCGTCATCAGCCGTTCTTTAGAATCTTATCTTCCTGCTGTTTCATCCGGGACCCCGCTCGTTTTTCAAACCTCCCAGCTTCTTTGTGGTTAAATTCCGGTACGGCATAAATAAACATAGGGAACTGCCTCTAACTCATTTCCGTTTGATTTATGGAACTACTCCCACACCAAGAATCACCAAACATTTATAGTAGAGAATTGTTTGTGAAATCATTTCGGTCTAGTTTCCCTATAACTATGACCAAAGCATTTGTGGTAACGAGTTGATAATGTCCACAGGCAAATCGATGGATTTCAACTTTTGTCTTCTGGCCTTTTTCAACTTAGGCTGGCCGTACCCATAGAGACCCAGTAGTCCCAAAAAGGCTTCAAATTTCAGCGATCAAGTTTCAACTTGTAGGCCTTATTAATTTACCAACCCAGCGTCCCCTCAATGTAACCGACTCAATATAACCTTAGTTACGTTAAAAGTATTCCCGACCAACAGTTCTGCAGGTAATAAGGCGTTTTGATTGTAAATTTTTTTAATATCTATCTCTAAGAATAAAAACTGCTCGGCTCAACCCACCAAAATCGTTTTGGAATCTTTGAATTTGTTATCGAAATTTCTCTACGCGTGAACCACCCACCCCATTACTGTTTGACGTGAAAAGTTCGACGCATGTCCAGTTTTCCTTAATTACGTAGTTGTTTACCCAGGTAACGTCGTTAGGAAAAGCCGAGTTCTCGATGAAGGAGTAAGTCTAGAGGAGCGTAATAGGTATAGGATAAGTTTTATACCGGAACTCGTTAATTAGCACCCGCCCGTATATAAACTGGTGCAACCGTTTAGACACTTCCAGAGCAAACAAACAAAATTTCTCCTTTATAATATACTAGCCAGTTACTCGTGCTTAGTATGGTCCCACCTGTACGGGTTATTCGGTACATAGACTGCTGAAATAAAGGCCATATAAAGGCCGTATCACACTTGCATTTTTTCCGCATTTTTTTCGCATTTTAAACGCTTAAACGTGAAGAAGGCAAAGTGCGTTTTTTCAAGGTCAGCAGTAAATGTTGAAGAGGAATAACTGCAAAAACAGCGCATTCTGGCGAAATGCAATTTTATTAAGCCTGTCAGGTTAGGGGTTGAAATATTGAAGTAACGTTCGACGTGCCTAGTGTTTTCAAACAGTGTCTTGCCAACTCTTGTTCTTCCGAAGTTATTATACTATGAAGACGCACAATAATAATAAAAATAACGTAATAATAAAAAACTCGGCGCTCCGCGCCTCGCCAGGGGGCAAGCCCCCTGGACCCCCGGTTACCTCTATTTACATACTTCGGACGAAATTATTGAAACACAGAATGTGTTTGCGTTGTCGCGCAACCAAGTGATAACCAAACAAGCGTCATTTTTTACTATTCATTTATAACATCAATTTATATAGTTATAGTATGAAACTACGAAAAAAATACGAAATAAATTCGTGATAAATCAAGAGCGATTTATCAAGTAAATGTCCTAAAGAGGCTTCATACGAAATTACAGCTTCCTAGAGTGTAAAGTATAGAAATTAGCTTTAAAAGCCACTCATCTGATCCGGACCCTGGACATCGTCAAGTAAATGTCCTAAAGAGGCTACATACGAAATTACAGCTTCCTAGAGTGTAAAGCATAGAAATTAGCTTTAAGAGCAACACATCTGATCCGGACCCTGAGCATCGTCAAGTAAATGTCCTAAAGAGGCTACATACGAAATTACAGCTTCCTAGAGTGTAAAGCATAGAAATTAGCTTTAAGAGCCACACATCTGATCCGGACCCTGAGCATCGTCAAGTAAATGTCCTAAAGAGGCTACAAACGAAATTACAGCTTCCTAGAGTGTAAAGTATAGAAATTACCTATTCAAATTATTTAACCTCCGCTTCACAAATCAAACCGTTTTCGTAATACTCAGATCACCTGCTATGAATCAAATCATCGAAACACAAGCTCAATGAAATCATCAGAAATTAACAAGCGGTTGCAATCATGTTCACAATATCAATTATTGAGAATGATCACCTGTGTGTAAACACTTATTTATATAACCATGCTCATAACTCAGTTTGTTGGACACGCACTTCGCAGTAGTTAACATAATATTGTTGGATAAATCGAGAGCTTTCGAACGAATGGTCAACGAATTTTGTGGGATGAAAAACGACGAAGTACCATTTCCCTAGCAACGACTCGGTTGTACGTGAAAATCATCATTTCGTTACCATCCCGCGTTCCATTTTCGGCTAGTTAGTCCATGGCTAAAACACATTCTGTGTTAAAAATTGTTCCCGCTATGGACGTGGTCATGAACGAAAAATGATTATTCGATTTTAAATTATATTTATATAAGAAGACAGGTATGTAATTTGAACTCAACAGAGAAGCTTTGAACTCAAACCAAAAAACTTCACTTCTACAGTTCATTCACCTGATTCGGCATTTGTTTAGTGCAGTCTCTTTAGTGACCGGAGGGGTGCTGTTACCTAGTTAACGTCATGCGAGGTGAGGCATTGGCGCGCGACCAAACAAAAACGTAATAAAAATAGAAGTTCGGCACTGAAATAAGAATAATAAGAAAAGAAGTTCGGCACTAAGAAAATAAGAAAACTTCGGCAAGGAACTAGGAACAATATTTTTGGCACAGGAGAACTGGAACCGGAATGAAAACGGGAAGGTACAACGCGGTTTACCAGTGAAACGTTACCTCTCCAAGGGTTATGTTTAGCATTTTTCTTGCGTCAAGGTAAAAATTAGAACGTGCTCTAATTTTCCCAAGTGAGTTTAAAAACGCTCCGCCAGGATGCGCAATGGTCGAAAAAGCTGGCCTTAGAAAAAAGCACTTCTTCTTCTTCACGTTTAGGCATTAAAAACGCAGAAAAAATGCGGAAAAAATGCAAGTGTGATACGGCCTTAAGGCTGTGCTCGTAACTGCGAATGCTACATTCCCAATTACAGCATAAAAGTAGCAAAATCAGGACCCGTCAGATCAGGAAATAGCCCATAATTTCAATCAGCTCTTGTTCCAAAACGGAAGTTGGTAAAAAACTTTGCCTATTTCCACGAAAAATAAAGAGTTACAATATCAAATCGATTTCGACGGTTAGGCCATCTGTCCACAGCTTTGTCGCGAGTGATTTAGTTCGTATCAGCTCTTGTTGTCCCAAAGAGTCACCCTATCAAATTTCAACTTCCTGGGGAGACCAGGAGAGAATTCAGCTCACCCAGCTGATCAGAAAAGAGACCACCATTTCAATCGTCTCTTAATGAGCCAGAAAGTCTCCCTATCAAATTTCAACTTAATAGAACCGGAGAGAATTTCGGTCACTCAGCTGATCATGAAAGAGCCCATAATTTCAATCGTCTCTTAACGTCCCAAAGAATCGCCCTATCAAATTTCAACTTCCTAGGGTGAACAGTAGAGAATTTAGCACATTCATGAAAGAGCCAATGAATAGTGTTTTATTAAGAAATCTTAGCAGCTCTCCAACCTGGATAAATGTAACTCTCGAGATCCAACCCTTCATATTTCAATCATGAACTCAATAAAATCAACCGACTTGATAATAATTCTTCATCTTTATCGGCACCTGACGGTAAACATCCACTTAGAAGTAACTAATGCATAATTTAATGGGGTCAGATTAAATATTAGGTATCCAGTCCGTAGGTGTACATTTCTACTCAGCTTTTAAGTAGGCCGATGGTAATTTAGTTTTGGAACTAGAACGAAGATTCCATCGATGGAACTTTCTTTAATGATTTAACTTCCAAGAAAGAGACACATTATGTTATCAATCGGTGAGGGGTTGTTAGAAGAAGCGTTTCCGCTAACTTCTGTTTCTCGAAATAGCGACAAAATCTCGAGAACGGACGGCTCCGAGATCCAAGCGATACGAGGAAAATATGACACGACAGTTGTTGGGTGACGCACAAGTCAAACACTACTGAAGATAAATAGTTACATAATTGACGAACGAAAATTCTTTACTTTGACTCGGCTAGCATTCGTAAGCGAGTGTGCATTCGTGTTCCGCGCTACATGCCGCAATTTTTGCGATATTAACTTGAAATTTTGTAGGTAGGCTCTTTAGACATCTGGAATCAGCTGTATATTTTTGGTGGCGATCTAACGACGTCGTCAAACCAACCAAAAATCGAGTTTCGTATCTTTTGGTTTATTATTTTAAATAATGAACCTTTGTAATCGACCAAGAAAAAGTTTTGCAAAATTTTAACCTAAACAAATTTAATTTCTCCCTTAATGGTAAAAACAAAAGATCATGGATATGTCTAGTACCTACTGCTTACCAGTTGGTACCTACTACTCAATTGTATACCAACCATGTAGTGCCTTCTTTTCACAAGATTATTCCATTATGGTTACAAAACAATATTAGTTTTTAACTTAGAGAAATAAATCAGCATTCCTTGACACTACAATGGCTTAGAGGTCATGAAATGTCGTGGTAAAATGAGAGCATTCCAAAAAGTGGCGAACGATTTTCCTACTATGAAAACTATGGGTTACTCTTCCCTAGTAACGCCTTGGTTGTACGTGAAAATCAATAGAAAATGTGCCTTTCGGGAAAAAAAGTGTCGGTCGGGAAAAAAAGTGTCGCGAAAAATTCCTTGACCCCCAGCCAAAAGACATATCCATGTCAAAAAGTTTCAACCCTCTCAAAATTTGTTCGTTTACGTTTCAAGATGCGTACAACCCAAAAATCGAATTAAAAAAAATCCGTCTGTCCGCCGTCCGATTGTTTTGTTTATATTTCTAGAAGGCATCCTGTAAGCTTCACCTTCTTTGGGCCATTTAACTATTGTGTGCGTATGTGATGAATTTCATTACTTACTCATTTGACACAATCTAATGCACGAACTCGCTCGAAATTTCCAGGTAATGAAAAGACGGTACCTTGAATATTGACTATGAATTTTATCTAATTAAATCAGCAATAGCATTTTGGGCAACCGAAATATTCAAAGCCGGGGTCAAAAAGATGTAACAGTGTGCTGGAACAGTGAAACAGATATTTCTCGCGATAAAATGCTCAAGTTGCCTCGAAATGGAAGGATTATTGACAATTGGAATCTGTCTAAATTATTGCCCTTGATATTGCGGTTGGATCACTAATGGCTACTAAGCCTTTTTCTCTATATGTAGGTTTATTCAAGATTTTTCTCATAATACACTAACGTCTATTGAGTAAATTATATGGTCGATTTTAATGGCCTTAAGGCCCCTTCACACGAGCAACAAAAGTTGCGCAACTCCAAAAAACTTGCACTAGAAAAGTTGTACGCAACACAAGGCAATAACCATTGCCTCGTGTTGCGTCAAGATGTTGCAAGGAATTAATTGCGCTGTGTTGTACAATTATTTTGTACAATAAAGTTGAGCAATAGAAATTGCTCAATTTTGCTTCCGAGTCTTGGGAGAAAACAATTTTTGGTCTCCAAATCAAAATCTCAACAAGCATTTTACGTTTTAGACCATTCTGAACAACTTTGGTTCCGTGTCTGTCGTCTGTCTTTCTGGCTGTCTGTGTGTGTGTCTGTCGAGTGTCCGCCAATCCTTGTAACAAGCTTATTTTCCACAGTTTTCACCCGATGCAGATGAAATTTTCAGAGAATGTGCGGGCTCCGATGTAGACGGTCCCCTATCACTTTCATCGTTCCTGACGTAATACATCACTCTGCGTATGCGCAAACGTAAATTCTACCAAGAATCATTTTCTCACTCCCTAGTTGTCCGATCTCGTTCAAATTTGGATGATAGTTGGGGGATGATGATTTCTTCAACCCATATCAATTTCAAGCTACTGCGCATGCACCAGTGTGAAATCCTTGTAACGACCTTAATTTTCACAGTTTTCATCCGATTTTGATGAAATCGTCAGGGAATGCGCGGGTTAGATTGTAGATGGTCCCCTATCAGTTTCATTGTGCCGAATAAAAATTTCACTCTGCACATGCGCAAAAGTGAATTCCATTATGCTCCTTTTTTCACACCCTAGTCGTTCGATTTCGTTCGATTTTACTCAAATTTGGATGATAGTTGGGAGAAGACGAATTGATTACCCCATATCAATTTCAACATGATTGCTCATTAATAGCTACTGCGCATGCGCCAATGTGAAATCCTTGTAACGACCTTAATTTCCACAGTTTTCATCCGATTTTGACGAAATGGTCAGTGAATAAGCGGATTAGGTAGTAGATACCTTACCTGTTTTATTGTTCCAACTAATCACTTCATTCTGCTCATGCGCAAACTTAAATTATATCCAGTATCATTTTTTCGTTTTTTAATTGACCAATGATGACGTTTCAAGCTACTTCTTGATTTACTCTTTTCCGCTTTGGAATTTTTCAAGATCATTTAAAACTTTTCAATGATCTATACATTCATGATACTTAAACGAAGACTATGTGGCACACCCAACTTGGCAGACGTTGTTCGTTTACACGGGCGACAACAGTTTGCGCCAAGGACGGTAAAGAGGTGGTCGTCGCTGCTGCAGTGGTCGTCGTCGCTGCTGCTGCTAACCAAAGAAAAAAGATGGGAATTTGGCAGCGCCAGTTTCTGAGCCGGAGAGAATGGGGGTTGGCTCTGAGCTCTGAAATTCTGTTTGACAGCGATTTACTTTTGAACATTTTCCGAATGTCAAAAACAGATTTTGAAAGGCTGATATTGGAATGGTTGTACCCCGAGTCTGCAGACAAAATACGAATATGCGGCTGAGCATTCCATCTCTCGTTCGGCCAGTTCATTTTCGCAAGCGGGACGATCGAGAGGACGAACTAAAGACACGGGGATAAATGTGGATCACAGCAAGCTGATCGGCGAAAAATGTGAATCACAGAAAACTCGCAATATGATTGGCTGTTTCGTTCCATCTCCCGACCCAAGGCTGAAAAATTGCCGCAATAGTGCAATAATTTTCCAAGGGCTCTCAGGGTCTGAAATGTTGTTCAACTCCCGTCAATTAACTGTCTGCAATCTTCTGCAATTTTTTCGAGGAGAGAATAGTTGTACAACTTTTTTGAAATAGTTGCGCAATACTTTTTTCTGCAATTATTGCCGAAAAAATCGCTCGTGTAAAGGGGCCTTTACACTGAAAAACACCAATAACAGGAAAACACTTAATGCAAGAAAATTTTTTTGGAAAAATGCTGTAAAGCCACGCAATTGATTTATATTTATACATTTTATATAATATTTTTATTTACCTATTTATTTATTTTTTACAATTTATCTCTACTTTCTTACAATGGTTAACAACAATCTGTGTTGATACATTTGACACCCTCTGTGATGGATAGGAGTAGTTCCTCCACATACAACGAACAGGGATACCTCTGGGTGTAGCAGGTTAATTGCTTCTCACCTTTGAAGAAGGGAATCTCTCTTTCCATCACCTCTCGTTGTTACATGTTAGCAGAGCTCGGTTTCGAGCCACCCTCTTCCCCACCCAGCCCCTCTATTATTGAATGTCCCAAAAAAAAAATTAGAATGACTCATAAAAATCAAAAAATTAAAACTAAAAAACTTGCTCCTGTTCTGCCTATTTGGAGCCCCCCCTCCACTCTGGTTAGCCCACATAGGTACACACCCACACTGGTCAATATACCGGTACATTATTGAACAGGAATAATGGTATTTCAGAAGGGAACTTCAAAGAAAATCCGAACGATCAATAGCTACGAGTTTCAAGCTCTAGCTAGTCAAAAAATAGGCTTACCAACAAGTAATAGGAGTCGACGTGTAAACGGTGATTGTTTGAAGGACATAAAGGGTGCCAACGTTGTTCCGTTGCTCTGGTAAACTAAACAGCTAATGGTTGCCCAAAACGCGACGGGGGGCTATTGTAAACATTTAGGGAGGATGAAGCAAAAAGCTTCGAGTCCATTCCGCGGTCGGCTGTCGGAAATTTCATTTCCAGTCGTTTTTACAGGTCAAGAAAACATAAGAGTGTCTAATGCGTGAATGGAAAGTGATGGAGTGACAGAAAGTTAGAGGAAGGGAGATAGGGAGAGGGATAGAGAGATTCATTTATCCCAGCCAAATCAAAGTCCACTTCGATCCGTAATTAATATGTAATTATTGCCCATAGGAGGAATTATTGTTGGGGCATGTTGGTCTCAGTGACGTTTCTTTCTTGTTGAACTTTCTTTTGATTTTTGGCAATATCTCGAAAAGTAGCTGTTCAATCAACAAGTTTTTGAGCATCGAACAATAGCCAGACAGCCCAAAATATTCTCCAACAAGAATTCCTTCAATGGGAATTAACACTAAAGTTAGCAGCCTTTTTTGGCAAAAATTTGACTGCGATATGAGGCGAATGGAGTATATGTTGTAACCAACCCCGAAAACCGCCCGTTGGCCGTAAAAAGTGTTGATACACTTGCTTCGGATATTGAGCATTTTAAATGTACAATGTTCGAAAAAACTCCCATTGTCTGGAAAAAATGCTCAGCTCTAGGTTTTATCGTAATTTTTGGCTTAAAGACATTTTCGGGGATTAAAATGCGGCAAAAATTCATTATAAATAACTCCGTAATTCGCGTCAACCCTTGATTTCATTTTCATTAATATTTTTCAAGTTGTACCCTGTACTTCGGTACCTCGAAAGATTAAGCCATCGACATAGAAATCAAGTCCGAACTTGCTTTAATTACAATTTTCAGACGGCTTAACCTAGATTAATAAAATTGAGTCAAAATAGTTTAAAGAGAAGTAAATGATTGATTTACCATGTGATTTCAAGTAAGTACCTACCTACCTATACTAATTTTTTTGGGTATAAATCAACCTTTTCCAAAAATGAACCTTCTGGGAGATGAATATTGAGAAGAAGACTCACATGTTCATAAAACCGTTTTTTATCGGTCCTAGTATAAAAATACGCATATCCTATATATCTTCGTAAATATCATGTTTTTAATACGTTCAAATCTTCACGTCTTCAAATTAAGACGAAAGAAAAGAACCACACACACCGGTAAATTAAAGCCTCTAACAAACGATCGGATTATGAAAACTGATAGGAGATATAATTGATAAGCAAGTTGCCAACCTAGGTTTTTTTTGTTTTTTAATACAGATGGAGCAGCGTTAGGCTTAGTTAATACAACCGTTAGGAATGACCAAATGCAAACGCCTCGTATTTTCCGGCCAATGGAGGAATTCGGGGATCGGGACAACATTAATATGTACGAGTAATTTAAATCGTGGTGGGCATGGTCGTTTATACAGCTCGTAACTGAATTATTGAAGCAGAAATATGGAACTAGGTATTTTATTTTAGGAATATCAACAATCATAAAACATGTCGAGTCAAAGTTTTCCATTTTATGATATTTGAAGATGATTGGTACAATTAAACTTTTTTTTTGTTGTAAAAATGTCTACATACACATTTGTACGTTTCCCTCTTTCACAAGGATCATCCAATAGCTAATTTTATTCCAGGGACATGCCAATACCTATCAGAATTCATTCGACCAATATTCGTCCTATGACTTTATAAAATAATAGAGGTACATTTTTTCTTCTACAGGTAAATCTGTTAAACTTCTTCAACTGTAACAGTGACAGATATATCTTTAATTAATAAATTCATCGCAACTCAATCATTTATCAAACCAGATGAATTCAATTGTTCTACTAGAGAATACTAACAAAACATTTTCAAAAATATAATCAACAACTTTACCTTTATTGAGGGACCAATCGTCACATGAAACAACCGTACAAATATCCTTGGTAGGCATATTTTATTTTATAGTAACACAAATAAACGCCGCATAAATGTACGGATAGGCAACACGCACGACGACGCCAGGCACAATGTAGAGACGCGGCTGTTCGGTGGGTCATGGAGCTCACGTGCGGGGGGAACTCCCCGCCTTACAAACCCCCTGAGGGACCCGAGCCAAATTCGTCACGAACCGTAACCACTGCCGAGAATGACCCCGAAATACTCGGCATTTTAATTATACGATGTAACGAATTTTAATGTTCCATCCCCTTCTGTGAACTAAGGATGTCCGAACTGTTCGTAAAATATAGTTTTGAGAACCGTTGAACATAGATCTTGTTATAATATTAACAGACATTAATTAACATAGTCTCTCAATATACTAAGAAAGTTGATTCACATACTATAACAGTTCGATGGAACAGTAGAAATTGGAGAAAGGGTCTAAAATTATATAAATAGGTTCAAATGCTAAAAAAGTTCCAGTAATGCAGCATGATCGTACACGCTAATTTTCTTAATTTACCTGTCGTACTACAATATGTTAAACTGTATTGAAATTTGAGCAGCACCTCAAAACAGGGAAAGTTCCCCTACAACATACTGTCAGAGTTGCTGACTTAAGTTGAAAAGGCGTTGTTCGTTTTTTACGAAAATAAAAGGAACTAATTTTTATAAGAATTCGAAATTTTTATTATTCTATCACTGTCAAACTTGTTTAATCTGAGTGTTTCAGCCCCTAACTGTTGAGTGAACCACCCCAATCAACAATAAAGGGTTGTAATTCGAACTGGTGAAAACCCTCCATTTAGGTGAGTGCGAGTGAACACACACACACAGGCTTTGTCTACGAATTCCGCCCAAAGCCTTGAAACGGAGAAGACATTGCACTCTTCGCCCGATCTACAAGCTGACGACCAACAGGATAACTCAACATCCATCCCAGCAGAGACCCATGCACAAGCTCAAGGAACTTAAATGTGATAGAAGGTGTAAGTTTATTATAACTTTGCGGATAATTCCGTGTGACAACGGCTTTGACATAATCCGCCGAAGTAAAGTCCTGCAAATCCAACAAGTTGGTGGTTTTCTCTCTCTATCTCTGAGTGTGTATCTGTGTGTGTATGTCCGCAAATCCTTGTAAGAAGCTTAATTTCCACAATATTCAACCGGTTCTTATGAAATGTTCATGGTATGTGCGGGTTAGGGGGAAGATGGTACCCTATGAGTTCACTCGGCGCATGTACAAACGTAAATTCCATCAACCATCATTTTCACACCCCTCCGTTGTCCGATCCCGCTCAAATTTGGAGCATAGGGGGAAGAAGTTAACTCGAGGGAGAGAACGAACTAAAAGTTGTGGAATCCCATTTCAAAACGGAAGTTAGTGAAAAACGTTGTCTATTTCCACGAAAAATAAAGAGTTACACTGTTATGTATAACAGTGTAACTCTTTATTTTTCGTGGAAACAGACAACGTTTTTCACTAACTTCCGTTTTGATGGGAGAGAATATGTATCTTTGAATGAAGCAATGGGCTGTCGATTGCGTTTTTCAGTATTTTGTGAAGAAATAGAGGTCGGTTGACAAGAATGTCCAGGTTGCGTTTATCTTGCAAGAAATTAAAGTCAACTTTGCAAATAGGATGCCGCACTTGAAGAATGTGAACAGAAAAAACTAATTCTTAACACGTTCAAGCCGATACATACATACGTGTAGCGTATGAAGGATACCAGACTGTGAATGCCCATTCCAATATGGTAGGACCAAGGTCTAATATACGACGACGACATTCGGAAGTCTCGTGAATTCCTCAGAGTTCCTCGACAGACGGAGTGCTCTCATAGATTTCAAGGCCCGCAAGGATTTCAAAGTAGCCAGGAAAAAAGTGTTCATCGATGAGTACACCCAGGTAAACCATCTCAAGGACAAGACGCAGGGGCTCTCCTTCGAAAGTATCATTCGAGAATATTGGCTGTGTCCGACATAGGGCGCTAATAACAGTAATAAAAGAGCATTTGGCTGGGTTCCGAAAGAGATTATTTATGGCACGCCAATCCTAGCAGGGCATAACACAGACCCACAGATATTCGCTTGAGTAGAAGATCTTGAGGTCATATGCAAAGAGCGGACATTGGAACACATACCCACGCCCTAGAAGGGGTTTGAAATCCCTGAAAATCTAGGTACAACACATTAATCAAAGCTCAATCACAGCACAACCTAGGGTATGCCTTAGTAGGGTATCGCTTGGCATGCCTGTAAGTCTTGAAACGGAGAAGACATAGCACTCTTCGCCCGATCTACAAGCTGACGACCAACTGGATAACTCAGCATCCATCCCAGCAGAGACCCATGCATACTTAAGGAACTTAAATGTGATAGAAGGTGTAAGTGGGATAATTCCACAACGGCTTTGACATAATCCGCCGAAGTAAAGTCCTGCAAATCCAACAAGTTGGTGGTTGTTGATCGACCATGGAGGTACCGATGCTCGTCCAGTGTCATGAATCCTGATAACTCCCATGAGAGTTGTTCCACCACCGCAATTTCTGTAGGAGTTTCGGCAAAGATTACAAGGATCATATTGGTGATGATGAATAAATCGTTTGTGTCCGTCATTTTGGATTGGCGTAATGTGATAAGATTTCCACTTGGATGGAAATCATTGACACTCCAGTAATTTATTGAAGAAAACAGTGAGTGGTGATGGAGTATGAATATTTTTTCGGGTAGAACACAAGCAGGACCCATACCTTTCCCTCTGTCAAGATTGGTGAGGGCAGAGGAAACGCGGTCCGAGAGCATTCGGAGAGAGCTCAGAAAAACGACCCCTGGGTAGAGAATGGGGAACAAAAACAGTAAGAAATTGATATTTAAGGTTTTTACTGTTCCTACTGAACAATATCTACCCCATTATAGACCCAGAATTATAGATCGTGCCCCAGATAGACCCACACCAAGTGCTAGGGGACAAATAGATTCAATTGCAAATCAAATTCTCAAAACGCCAATTTTGATCAACCTAATTGTAAGTCCATTTTTCCTTTCTCACAATGATTGAAGCCTCGATATACTAAATTATGATCATAAAATAATAGGATATATGTTGAGAATATTATATAATGGAGGACATTTCGTTCTCTAACATCAAAATTCAGAGCAGCATTTTGCGGGTGATAGCTTTTTACTCATTTTACCTGTTTGTGTCTATCTTTCTGTGTGTATCTGTCTGTGGCCAAAGAGACCTTTCTAAAAACTAAAGTATAAGTATAATCTTATAAGTGTTTTTTGCTTGTTTATAATGAGTAACCATCGCAGATCAAAACCATTGATAGAAAGCAAAAATTATTTGCCAACATTCAAGAATTTTGGCGGATTAGCTGGTAATTAGGTATTTCCAACTGTAATTTTATTTTCAAGTCTAATGCCTCATGTGTGCCTAAAATGATTGAGTACATGGAGGATAGTCTCAAAGTAGTTCCTTATTGCGGGATAAAGCCTCGTTATTTCTATCAAAAGGAAGATATTTATGTAAAATATTAATTAGATAATCGCGAATAAAGTCGCGGGATTAGAACTCTCGGAAAGGATCAATCCTCTTCCTCCCATGTTGTACTCCAGCACGTTCGCTCCGTACCCTCTCCACGTATACACTGAACAATGAATTATATTATGTCTAGAGTAAGTGAATAGGCTGTACTTCCCACCATTCTTGGCAAACCTTCTAATGGAGAACTTACCTACTCTGAAGGCCGTGTGTAAATCAACGGACTCCGCCGCTCTAAATCAGTTTAAAACCAGACCCATCTTAATCTAAAGCGCGTATATTTTTAGTGATTTTTATCCCTCGCTCCTACGCACATCAAAGTAGCTTTTACGGAATATTTCAATTTGCTCATCGTCCCGACGAGGACTAATCTACATGTCGTATGTTAGTGGGGGAATGAGGTTCTTACTCACTCACCACACCTTGTAGAATATTTCACTGATGCAGTTGTTAACTTTACCAACCTTTTAAATAAAACTGACATTACATAGTAATTACACTGGCAATTCAGATCGAAGAAAAGCTAATACAGTGGAGTATGAAACTACTTTTTAATTGATTCGGAAGTCGTTGCTTTTAGAGAACTTAAATTAACAATTGAAGAAAAACCTTAGAGGAGAGGACGTCACAATCTTTATGGCGTCAATCCTTACCCTCATTGCTATGGTTTGAAAATTTTTAGAAGTACGTCTAGCTTCAGGTATACAGTACAAGAGCTACAGTACAGTAAAAGAATAGACGTGAACCCATGTTAACTGCAACGTTTCGCTACTCAACGGTATCATCATCAGCATCTTAGGCATACAAATACACAAAACTAGATGTGCATGTAGTTTAGGTACTGGGGTATAAACGATATACGCAAAACTTGTCTGCAAGAAGCTAAGAATCAATTCTTGCGTTAATTTCCTTTATTACAGAAAATGCCTCGTGATATATTTTCCACGCTAATGTTCTTAGAGTTACTTATCCAAATAAGTGTATCCGCAAATCAAGTTCCTCAAACATAAAGTTTTCCTATAGGAAAATTGGTGGTTACCATTGGAAAGCTCGTTAAACATCCTTTCAGAATACGCTAATTAAAAAAAAAATTCAGGGCTTTCAATTAGTGAAATCCTAGTATGAAAATCAAACTTCTGAGGACTAACTATTGCAAATCCTTCAAATGTAAAAAACTGCGAAGCGCTATAATACTCTCAGCTCAAACTCCTCGAAAATCACAGACCAGAAACTGCAAAAGGTTTTACAGAACCACAGCTTTTGAACATTTTGTATTTACTGTGTTAATTAGTTTAAAAAAATGATGTTCCAATGATGGAATAACGATTTTATTTTTCCAACGATATCAATGGGTTTTATAGAAAAACCTTATGGTCACCAACATCCCCTTCACGGAGATGAGCCTCCCATCAATGTACCTACCAGAGGCCACTTTTGCATCATTTTAAAAAATGCACACGAATCCAAACATTAACGGATAGAAGTTATATTATTTCAAAATCATCTTTTATAGTTATATTATTTCAAAATAAACTGAAATTATAACTGAATATCAGACTCCGTTATAGCTTAACCTTCCTAACGAAGATTTTCTAATTACAGAGGTTATGTAATGAACATTGAATCATAGTTTACCTCCAATGATGAGCTTCGAAACCCTGGCACTTCTCACAGACAAGACATGGTTGACCGTCATCCACTTCCCGCACTAGCACTCCCTGAAAAAACTGTAAACGTAGGTAAAGATTTAGTGAAGAATAAAAATATAAATACATATAAAGTAAATTCATAATTTAATTTCTTGAATTTTTCTATAATGTTAGTTATAGTAATTTCTCTACCTATCAGCTTGTTTGCTAGCCCAATACCTGAAGATTATCAATGTTGAATCATAGTTTACCTCCAATGATGAGCTGTCAAAAAAATATAATTGATAGAATAATATATACATATAAAGTAAATGAATACCTGTTGTGTCTCAATATTATCATTAGTAAAATTAATTATTTTTAAATTCAATGATTTAAGATCCATTCATTAACAAATTTATTACGAAAATTAACTTCAAAGGATGCCCAAGGATGCCCGGAAGTCGTTTATAACTTGAAAACAATATTGTTGACAAAGTTATCCCAACCACCAACCACCATAAAATTTTGTTAAGAGAATCGATCACAAAGTTGCGAAATTTGGTTGCAAAATATTATAATGGTTACGTGGAACGTGGAAACTTTCCTAATTGCAACCGACGGTGCTGAAATTTTGATGTGGAGTGGAGTGCTGAATTTAAAGGTAGGAAGGCGTAATGATCAGCAGATGACTTCGTTATAAAGGTTTTTTTGTCAACTTTACTAAAATCTGTAAAATCGGGGAGACAATGCAAATATTCAAATCATTATTTTACTAAAACTTCAACTATTATAAAATAGTCACAATTATTTTAGTTCTGAGATAGAACCTAGTGACAGAGGGAAATATTTTATATCTGTAGTAAAGATTAGAATTAAAAATAATGAAACTAAAAAAATAATGCCGGTTATTACTACATCAATCGTCCAAACACATAATGCGTTACTTTACTGCCTAGAAAGCCAATTTTAAAATTAATGCATCACACAGTTCTGAGGGATACCTTACCCAACACATGACGATGCATTTCAGCGCCATATTCTCAACAGAACTAAGATACTCAGCTCTACCCCAAGATTGTTGAACCATATCCAAAGACCAGATCCACTCTAATTCACATTACGAACCGCAAAGTTCGAGGGTGACAACTCAAACTCGTTTATTTTAAGACGCTCGTTTTTATCAGATTATTTTAAGAGTAGAATCATCTTCGACGGAACGAAATTTCAGTTAATAATACTATAATCAGTAGACGAATTCCTAAGGCAACGAACTTCAAACATAAAAGGGTAGGTACTCTTCTTATTCACGGAAACAATAACTACTCGTATAATTTCTCAAGTTCGACATAAGCATCTGCAAAAGTGCAAATCAATTATATAACCAATATCATCTGTAATATCAATAATAATATGTATAGATACCTAATAAATCAGATCTATTATTGAGAGTCATATTCCTAATATAATAAGACAATTCTACGGGGTTAATCAATTAAGATTATTAACCTCCGAGGGATCGATTCTACAACTAATTCCCATCAAAAAGTTCCTTCTTGCAATTTTCTTAAACCCTTTATTCTTGTAGTTTTTTCACTTTCATGTTTTTGTGTCGTGTTTTCGACCTTACTTCACTAAATAGCTATCTATCTACCCAAACTTGCAATGTAAACTTAAAAAAATATATATATATATCGTTGGAAAGAGCATTTTATCACCTATCTACCTAAGATATTTGGATTCTTATTACAGTACCTAGGCCACGTAGGCGAAAATATTGACTAAACATGAGAATTGCTCACTTTAAAAAAAATTACTGTTTTTTAAGGTCCGTTACGGATTGAAAAAAAAAAAAAAAAAAGGTAAAAATTGTACGGGTTGCAGGGAAAACCTGCCCAAAATTTCAGCTTTTCAACGGTATAATCAATTTTACTTTGCTAATTGGGGGAGAAAAGTATGTTTGCGCTTTGAAAAACATGTTTTTTTTTGTTTTTTTTTAAATGAAATTAATGGTTTTTGTGAAAAATTACCTTCTAAGGAAATTCGAGTTTGGGGCCAGTTTCTCCGAATTTTTTACATGCTAAATCGAATGGTTACACTTGCAGCTTTCCCCTAATCCGTTATAATCTAGTTTTACACTTTGACTCACGATTTTTTAGTTTATTTGTTATGCTCAATTTTATGTGTTTTTAAGGGTAAAACTAGTTAGCTAAAGTGTAACACTCGGTTATAACGGAGTTTTGGAGATCTGCAAGTGTTACCATTCGATTCAGCGTGAAAAAATAGGGATGTAGTACCGGCATCAAACTCAAATTTTGTTAGAGGGTGATTTGTCACAAAAACCCTCGATTTCATAAGAAAAAAAAACCATGTTTTTTAACGTACAAAACATACTTTTCTCCCAAATTATCAAAACAAAATTGATTATACCGTTGAAAACCTGGGATTTTGGGCAGGTTTTTCCTGCAACACGTACGGTTTTTACCATTTTGTTTCGATACTTAAAGCTCTTTAAAAAAAAACGGTAGGTTCAAATTTTTTAAAAGTGAGAATGGTCGTGCTTCGTCCATTTTTTCGCTTACGTGACCTACTGCAAAAGAATCCAAATACCTTATGGAGATGGGAAATTTACAAAAACTTGCAAAAGGAACTTTTTGTTGGAAATCAGTTGTAGGCTCGATCCTTGTAAGGTTACCAATCTTAAGTGTAAACTCCCTGTATGACAAATATGGGTATATGGGCATTATTTTTCCAAATAACGATCCCTTACAACCATAATATGAATACTTAGTTTGAACGTTAACAAAATAATTGTTAGGCTGCTAACTAAGGAATAAATGTAAGTAACATAGAAGAATTTCAAGTTTATTGGAAATTATGGTCTGGAATTCATCTCAATATTTCTCAGGAATAATTGCTGTACTTTAAGTTTCTATGACTTCCCGATAATATTGAAATAAATTAATTAGTTCTCATTCAGAATTCTAACATACCAATTAATTTTATGTAGGTAACTAAGTATCGAGAATTCATAGATACCCTTATTAAAGTGACGTCACTTTCTGCCGAAACTTTGGGAAAGCAGAAAAAGGATACCACACATGGTAAGAAAGTGCGAATGGTGACAAAATTCGCTGGGTGGAATTGCTTTTAAAAATAATAAAGCATATTTTTCAGACCAATAGGATCTGGTAATCCCATGATAAGCATTCATTGAAAGTTCGCCGTTCTCAGTGTAAATTATTTAACACGTGCCTACCTAGTAAAAAATTCTACAACGAACGAGATGAGGAAGGAACAATAGGTGACAGCAGAGGGTTCAAAAAATTATGTTATACCTAACTAGGTATATTCCTTTAGATAAAACTTAAATTGTAATCAGGGTATGTTCCGGATCGTTGTTATTAAACAGCGAACGGCCTGAGAGAAGGTGCGTGAGTGAACGGAGGGGAGGCGTAAATAGTTGAGAGAAAGTCCGACAGAGACGCCACTAAACGAGCTCGACTTTAACTGCATTCTAACGGGATATCGTCGAACTTTTTCCATCTCAAACCTCCGCCCACCTCTACAATCGTGATTTCAAGCCGATCGTGATTCGTAAAATAGCGGATCGGAGAGCAGGAAAGCCGGTGAAGTTGGGGAGTAGTGCAAGGGGCTAAAGAAATCTAACAAATGAAAACATATTATCAATCATCTTCTCCAGTGTTCTAATATCACTCACTTGGAGTGTTCGCAACAAACCCTCGAGCTGCCAATGGCCGTTGGATAGCTGACACTGTATTTAAATAAAATTGAACTCACCAGGGCTGGTTAGCACAAGTTTCACTGCCCCATTTTACTTGATAAACTGACAACGGTGTGCACTCTTGGAAAATATCGCGGCTAAAATTATTGTTTTGATCGTTGTGTGATGGAAACCTTTGGAAAAGGAAAGCAATGCAGAAGTAGGTACCTACCAAACATTTGGTTGCATACTTACATTGCTTTTAAGCTTCAAGTTGAAAGTTGAATAAGGTTTAAAATTTTGGCAAGGTATTGTAGTCAGGCCACTCTCCTTTCACTATAAATTTGTCTAGGATAAGTACTGTGTGGTACAGCCATGTATACAAGTAGGTATATTATATAGTAATGAATGTTTATGCACACAGCTACCTATTCTACAGGTGCCAACTATCCAATCGGTAGGCGATCTCTAAATATGGCAATCGTTAGGGGGCGCTGTATCATATTTATTGGTGAATAATGATTGTGAATGAAGCTTTTAAAATGGAATGGGATAAGGAATGTCATAATAAAGATGGTATGGTATTTTATAAGAGTTGATCGTTTATTGTAAACTAAACCGCTGTAAGTATTTGAACAAATATACTCGTAGTATGCACATATTTGTAACACCTTCGATTATAACCGACCGATCTAAGCCGATTCGTATCAGTATTTTCAAAACTGAAATGAAAAGTATTTCACAAGAGTTTCGGTAAAACGTTTTAACCCAGTAGTAGACGTAATTCGACTCCTACACTAAATTTTTATGAAAATTCTCCTGATTTCCCTTTAAAAGTGCCCGTCTGGTGATGGATATACGATTATTCAATATTTTGCACAACTGAATTCAGATAAATTTTGATGTACCAAAAATGGTACGTTGCCCACTTCCCTGGACAATTCACTATTTCTTCAACATGTGATTCAGTACGAATAATGGAGCAAATTTAGGGACAAAAAACTGTTTACTCTCAACGAAAATGAGGAAAATAAAAATTATAAAATTACAAGTAACCATTCAAATTGCGTTGTAGGTAAAATGCTGATTATTTATAAATTCTCATTAGTTGAACAGTATACCTATGTGGACTTGAATGTTGAATGAACTGACAAAAATGTAATCAATAAACTTTGTTCTTTCTCATTATTTTTTTACAATGTTATGATAGGCTCAAAGCAGGTGGGTGTTAAACATTCGGGTATCACATTTTGCACAGACCATAATAGGTGATTTCGACCACGCTTTTGACGGGGAATTTTCGGTCTCGAATCTTGAATGATCCAATGATTTCTTGGGCCGGGGAACCTGAACCTGAGCCTTGATGATTGACGAGAGCTACATGGATATCGAGGGAGTGGTGATAGCTTGAGAAACAGGATGCCTAAGAACCATCGTTCCTCGTGGGTGGTGAACAAGATACATTTTTTACACAGCATAGCGCATGTTAATGCGTTTATATGTATCATCATCAATGATACATTCGAAGATTTCTACTGGGGATAAATTTGTGTAACCTGAGTAGTCATGGGTTGGAACAGTCCTCGACGAATCTTGGAAGTGTCTATTCCTCAATATTATTGGAAACAGCATCGGACTTTTTCTTGTCTTTGGATACTCGATAAGTTTTAACGAGTTTTGATGGTTTTTCTCTACTCAGGAAAGCCTTTGTACAATTGTATCTCTGTATGGGAACTAGTACTGCTTAGCTCACCTCCTAAGGAGAATCAAATCATCTGTGACCAACTACCACTGAGGTTGTACACGGACTCAATACCGGAATTTTCATCTCCCAAGTCTTCATCGGTAAAGTAATTTGGTTTAGGAGAGCAATTAGGATCTCCTTTTCAACAAATCATCATTGTCAGCTAGTATCAGATCAACTATCGTATTGGGCTGTCGGCCCCGATAGGCTGATCGATGCCAATAGGCTGAAAAAGAGGATGAAGATGGTGTCGCTTTGACGGTTCTTGTACCTACAGTGGTTCATTCTGTTCAAATGCAAGCACTGAACAATCTAGTTCATGAACTTCCTCTAAACAGCACAGATTCCAAATTTGATTCAGAGGGTGTTCTTGAACGTGATCCACGAAAACGATTGCTTGCCGAAGTACAATACATGGTTTACCTATACAAAAATTTCATCAGGTTTAATAATGAGCTTGATATCACAACAGGTACCTACTGTTAAGTGAAATATATCGGAACAAAAGTGCACAAAGGTTCACAAGTCCAGTTGGAGGCCGGCCGGTACGGCCACTGGAGCAGCCTTGCAAGAACAATAGGACGGCATTTTACCCCCCATTTACGGAATCGGGATGAGCGTCTCGCTCACTGAACCAGGATCTCACCGTTGGAGGAAATCGCCCGACAAGTCGGCAGGAAGCACGGAAAGACTGAAACAGAGTAATATAAACGTTCGCGGAAAAAATTATGTAGGGAAGAAGCAGTAAAATCAGATTAGGTGACGGAAGTTCTGTAGAAAGAATAAACTCAGAACACCTGCTGGTTGTGTTGACCATGTCGAGGATATAATTTCCTGCACACAGGATGCTAAAAATAAGGTACACACATAGGACTGATTCTGATGTAGCTTTCAATGTACGCTGAAATTTTCATTCCGAACTATTGCCAAAAGAAATGTAAAGGTCTATGGGTTCAGAAATGTACAAGCCTACAGATGGGTGTTATTCTACAATATGATGTATAATAGTTTTGTAAATACTCACATGAAGATAAAATACTAACAGATGGACCTTAGTATAGTAATAATTAATTTTACAGTTATGCTATTAGATTCGATGTTAGTATTGTAATAGGTACCCAATGAGTTCTTTCAAATAAAGGATTTGATTCGAATGGTGAGGTAAACAAAGGCCCCCGAAAATTTGAGGCACGGTATACTGTTATGTTTTAATGAAGCAAGGCATCTTACAGGTTTCCCAACGTGTATTCAGTTTACCTGGGCGGCATTTGAATTGTCCTGCTAATAGTGCAACTGTGTGTTTCCATAGTATTCAAGACAAATTACGGGAAAGACGCTTCTTTATTTGTGAGAGGTAAAATAATGTCGATGTGTGTGAGATCCAATGGCGGTGGAAGAGATTTATTTAATTCATCTACTCGTATTTAGTTATTTTATTTATTTATTCATTTTCCCATCTCCTACACGTTTTATAACGAATGGTTTCAAATTAATAGAGGTAACAGTTTCATCCTTCAACCTAATACATACAAATATCAGTATTTTCAAGATTTTTTCTGTAGTTTTTGCACATCTCGAGTAAAGTATTGAACACACAGTTTTTGAAAATTCGAAACAGAAGACTCGAAATTTGTTAATAAAAAAAATCTATTAATTGATCAACATGTTAAAAATTAGACCGTCACGTTTACCGTTCCTTCTATTATTTTAATTAACTGATTTTTATTTTATTTTATTTATTATTTCAGTTTCATTATTTATTACGCACTACAGTAGGTATAACAGAAAGTTTAAAGTTGGGTATTTCAGAAAGTAGTTTGAAACCCTGTGCCAGCTGTTTTAAGGTCCATCAGAATGAATTCCAGCGATTCAAAATAACTCCAAGACTCCAGTGGCCCATAAGATTTGTTACTACCTACCCTCAAACACTTTACCTAAGTAGTAACCTCTAACAAACATAAAGTACACCCCCCTCGCCCCGCCCTTAAATTTTGGATTATTATTTCTCATGGTTCTGATTTTTTTTTTTTCCGATGAACAATTTATTTTCGGAGAAACGTTTTCTTCAACAGTTAATCTTATAATGGAGTTAAAATCTCGTCCATTAGTTTATAACACGACTGCCTAGTGGGTACGTACCTATCTAGTAACTTATTTTACTTCCCTATTCATTCAATAATATATATACTCACCATAAACAGAAGCGTCATTAGTGGCATTGAACGTGGTGTCAACGGGGACACTGCAAGGGAGGGACACGATTTTAAGGGGAACCATGTTACTCTCCGTCGCTAAACGAATTCAAGTTTCAACAATTTATCATCCTCCATAAACCAAATGTTCACTTTTTTTCACGGACGGAAATTTCCAGTAGAGAATGGGTTCAGACCGGATTCGAATCGCGACCGTAATGAACCTGGCGGTATGTCCAACTAATCTGAATTTCAACTAAGGGATTGACTATTGATGTTATGTAATTTTGAGATGCGAGCTTGCGAGCACCCAGATCCATTAATCTATATTGGACCGAACCTTCCTCCATACCGCCAGGTTCGATGTGATCGCGATTTGAATCCGGCCTGCCCCCATTGTCTTGTTATTTTTACTAGGTATATTCAAGTATCCAATAGGTAAGAACAAGTATAATTATTTTCTCAACATCATAATTACAAATAACAATCTCCAAGACCACAAAATACACATGGTGTTATTACTGACTGTAAAATATTAATTGTGTAGGAGTGATTACGGATGGAACTGAGGTAATAGATTGATATTATATTCATAGGGATTATCAACATGGAATTTACTCATGAAGGCATTGAAAAGAATGGATTTATATCTTCAATATATGCAACATATTTAAACTCAGAAACAGCTCACCCCACCAAACTGTTTGGTTCCATAATTTTACTATTTCTACTCGAGCGAGTTGGCATCGTCTTTACTAAGGAGCAGGTGTAATTACCTCTCGAAGCATCCCGGAATATAATTTACAATATTATATACGAGGTAGTGTAAGTTGAGATGAATATGCCTTAGCTCTTGGTGTCAACCAAAAATTTGCAACATGCACGAATCTGTTAATTGTTAAATTTGTGAATTGTTAACTACCAATTTTTTGGCAAAAAACTCTTTCTAAATAATATTTTTCGATTTAAAAAGAGATTTGTGATTTTTAACTTTTTTGGAGTTAACATAGATTTTTTAGCACATTTTAATGAAATTTAAGTACATTTTTCAGCATACTTTTGTACAAAAAATAGTGATTTTTTTAGCACTTTTTCTGAAATTTGACCATTTTAATGTGCTCAAAAAATGCTGGCCAACAAACTCGTCCTTTCGTTTAGAAAGCTTGATTTTTTGGCGCAAGAACGGAATTTTTATCTCAATCCTGAGTACAGTTATCGCCTTTAAGGACACACACACACACACGCGTGCGCGCACACACACACACACAACGGATTTCAATGAAGAAATTTTTCAAAAAATTGTATTTTAAATTTTGGAGCCATTGCAATAGCTTCATTTTCTACGAAAATTCTCTAAAAGTAATGAAATGATGGGCTCCATCCTTATCCGCTGAGTGAGCTTTATTTCTCCTTTTCAACCTAGGAATTATAAATTAGATAAGAAGCCTCTATGGGGTATCAAGAGATGGATGGGCTCCATCCTTATCCGCCGTTATACTTACATTGATTCTCTTATGTTCACCCTAGGAAATTTAAATTTGACAGGGAGCCACTCTGCAACAAGAGTCGAAAGAACAGACGGAGTCCATTCTAATCAGCTGAGTAGGTAGGTAGTAGGTACTATTTATTAAACTGTTTTGAAGAAAGATGGTCTTGAAATGGCATTGAAGAGGTTTTTCGCTGCAGGCCTACCAACTTCGAACTTTCTCATATGCGTAGTGTACTTAGTTATGAAAGTTACCATAGGTAGGTGTTTGCCACTTATGTTTACAAGGGCTTTTTTCATAGTAAAGTGGTTGCGAAGTTGCACGTTGTTCCGTCAGCGCCAGAAAGCAACGGAAAAGTCTGACGGACTCCATAATGTTTTACGACACATCTTGCGAGGTGGCCTGAGGGGGCTGGGATAATGCAGGGGGGAATAGCCACCTCGTTAGCCCCTTTTCTCGGAACCTCTCCACTCAAGTCGGTCGGCACTCTGATTCCCTTGAGTGAGACATGACTCACCAGCCGATGATCGCATCCATCCGCGATGTTCAGTCCTGAGTTTAGGGTAAAGTTCTGTAAATTGACGGCGAACTTCAGGTTCTCTGACTGAGATGATATTGCACGATACTATTTGGATGTACCTCAACCTTCCTCCAATCGTTGGTACCATTCGTACTGGGAATTTTCTAGAGTAAAAGGTAATCACTTCTAAATTCCCATCTTTTAAAGAAATAGACTAGAATTACTATCATGCTCTAGATGTCTAGAAGATTATTACAACAATCAAACATTTACCAAATTAATAGGTATGTTTGTATTTAATAGATAATTAAACCTTGGAGAAGAGTTCTAACTAATCAGATATGATATTTATGTAAATGTATATATTTCCGCCCTCAACTCATAACAGTTATAGTTAGGTACTCCAATGCTATCTACTCACTCACAGTTGGATAGTATAGAGTCCCTAGCAACAAGTGTCCAAGATTGAAGCATCCCTTAATTTAGGAAGAGTTCATTCCTCTTCGAAATTTGTGTTTGTGTTAGGTAATATATGTTGATTTTGTATAATATATTGTTTTTGAACAAAGATTTTGAGCCCAAAGATTCTTATGTGCTGTGCATCGGAATAAATAGATGAGGACGAGCAAAGTAAGACTCATTAGAAGACCAAAATTTATGGCAATTAGACAACAAAATATTTGCAATATTTAGTGAACTGAAAAAGAGAAACGCGTTTACGTTAATGGCTAGAGCACAAACTGAAGATATTCAACAGGAATGGATCTTTCCCATTCTACGGGACGCTTGATTGCACGACACTTGTTACTTTTTGATGCTATCAAAAATCAAGATTTTAAACAGATTCACCTCCTTTTTTCTTCTCTTCAATTCCAATGTGCTGCAGAATTTCTCCTCATTTCTAATTCTGGACTACCTATTACATTCCTCCGTACCTAATTTGTGATATCTATGGGATCCATACCATGAAGTCGGTAAAAACTACAGGCTAAAAAATATAATTTAATTGCCTTTTAGTGTATTAGATGTTGCAGAGTTCAACGCCAATTCATAAAATGCAGTATTCATCCATCAAAATGTTTCTGAACCACCTTCATATATGGACACTAACCGATATTATATATTACAGGTATCAGAAAAATGTATGTATGCCAGTTTCATTAAAGATCCTTTAAAAATTATTGAGATAATGACATCTTTCAAACGAGGCTTCAATCGTATAAACATGGCATAAAGTAGTTGGTCACCTAACGAGGTTCCTCAAGAAGTTTGAAAAACTGATTATCTAGTATAATATACTCGACTTCGCTTCTTATTCACGATTCTATGTTATGGAAACTATTGAAAACGATACCAAACTCGATTTTCAGTTGACTTGACGACGTTCGTCGGTGCCGACGTCAAGTTCCTGTCGTCGTATTGTCACCAAAAGCTATACAGCTAATTCCGGATGTTTAAAGAGACTACGTACCAAATTTCTAGTTGATAGGTTCAAAATTGGGGCCTGTAGCGCGAAACACTCGCGCACGCTGACATATATTTATGTTAGCTGAGCCAAAGTAGAGACTTCAAGAGATTTTGTTCGTCAATTACAAGTTCAATATAGAATTATGAAAGTAGGTAACTTGTCAGCAAAAAATTGGTTTAAAGTCCTGGGGGATGCTTCTGTAAAGATGTAAGGACGATAATTCCTAGTAATGCAGTATGTTCATTAAAATTTACCACGAAAATATAAGTGTTAATCCCCTCTAAAAAATGTATTAAGATCAGGAATTTGTACGATTACAAATTAGGTAGGATTACAAACTTGAAAAATCCATCCATCCGGCCGTCGTAAGTCGTCCGTACTTCGCACACCGTCCGAAGCATTTGTTCCAAACTACTGAACCAAAGTTGACGAAACCTAATGGATCAAAATCACATATGGACCATAGTTGGTCCTGAAATATCGACTTTGCTTTTAATAAATTTTAAAGAGAAGAATTGTAGGTCATTGTAAGTGTAGGGCAAAAATCAGGTCCTGTTCTTTCTGAAGCAATGGACTAAAAACAATCAGGTTGAACAATTTCATCAATTTTTCAAACAAAATTATAATGTTACAGTTGATAAATCCCTATTTAGTCACGTCTGTGGCTGTGAGCCGGCTAGTAGCGGAAGGAGGTGGGTGTCGTCGCTAATGGGACACACTTGAGGAAGCTTGCGCCTGGTCACCGTCTTCTGTCATCATCATTCTTGATATCTTGATCTCCACAACCCAACGACCATGTAAATTCAAGAATCTGGCGTAAGGAGCTAGCTGAAGTGTGTTTCGCATTGAATTACTGAATGGAAAGTAACTTAATTCCTTGAGAAAAATAATACATCTTTGGCACCTAAGTATTTCATGGAATGTACTCCACAACCATAGAGCAAACTCTGTGTGGTTGGGAGAAACTGCATGTATGGGAGGAATTACATAAAGATGTGTGTATGTTTCCTGTAGATAGTTCATAGAATTAGCGGTGTCACAAGAAATGAAAAGCATCGTAGCTAACAAGAGCGAATTTTCAAAGAAAAGTAATGGATACAATTAAATTAGGCCCTTAAATTTAAATTTAAATTAAATTGTTTTTAGGACGCCCCTTTGTAGCTATGTCTTATAGGCAAGGCTTCGTTAATAAGAGGGACGCCTATTGGAATTGATTCAAGGGGGGTAGGGGACATAACCGCAAACAAATCCGATTCAGACCGTTCTACGACAGAATCCGAGAGAAAAACCAAAGTTGTGGTGTGTGTGTGTGTGTCACAAATTTTGTCGACGCTGCCCAGACCACAATTCTCAACCGATTTTCGAGATTCATTCTTTGTTCGATCCCAATTTTAGTCTAGTTGTGCAAAAAACCTCGGAAATTTTGGATTTCAAGATGTATGAGAGGGAATGGAGGGGGTTTTCGACCAATTTTGTCGACGCTACCTAGATTACAATTCTCAACCAATTTTTGTGATTCTCATTTTATTCGATTCCAATTTCAATCTAGTTGCGCAACAAAATTAGTGAATTAACGAAGCCTTGCCTATAAGACATAGTTACAAAGTGGCGTGGTGGGGATAATTACCGATTTTGTCAAGCGCTGCCCATGCAACAAATCTCTACCGATTTTCGTGGTTCTTATTTTGTTCCATTATGAATTCGGTATGGTTTTTGGAAGTTTGTCAGGATTTTCAAATTTCTTCATGAAAGGGGGTGAAATTGATAAACCATCATGTTTTCACTATTCTCGTCCGATTTTCGTGATTCTTTTTTTGTTCAACTTTGAATTCGGTCGAGTTTTGAATAAAAAAAGAAAAAAAATAAAATAAAAAGAAATGAAAAAAAATAAAAAATACAGTGCCTGAAATATGTCATCAATGTATGTCATAAATGTCATCAAAATCAGATTAAAAAATCAGGTATAGTTTTGCCCAAGACACGGATTGACTACAGGCAAACCAACAAAGAGTCGTACACGGATCCAAAATTGTTATAGAAAGTGTGAAAAGCAAATGTCGAGAGGTTATTTTGATTTCCTTAGAATCCCAACCGTAGAAGGAAAAATAAAAACATATAACGGCGAATGCAATCTGTACTAAAGCGGAAGGGGGGGATTGTTTAGTAATGTTATGTTGATGTAATTTTGACATGATTTTGCACTTTTTACCTATGCTATTGTTGAAGATAGTGAAGAGAAAATTATTTTAAATTTTGTAGTTAGTGATAATTCCATATCATGATGAAACGCATAGTATGAAAGAATTTGTGTGTGGGCCAAAAGCGAATAAATTTTCAGTACACAATCAAGTCAACATTAATATCTAACCCCGCTAGTCATCCAAAACGCCCAAAACATTGCTAAAATCCCTTCAATGTAAAATTAAATTCTTTCCGATTGGTTACAAGTAATTATGTCCTGTTTACAATAGTGTTTCGGATTTAATTTCTTTTAGTTTAAAATGTGAGAGATTATCAAATGTATTACTTTCACAAAGATTTTGCATTTTTCAGGATTTGATCACTTGTTGAGACTTGGATTTCTGTATAACCTCATCGCTCTTTCATCAATAATAGCACAACGCGTAGGAAGAGAATTGTTCGGCCGCCGTGTGATATTTGCTCGCGTGGGAGTAGATAGTGCCAATGATAAAAGGGTGCGCTGATCGCAACGGAAAACGATAAGCGGACCGCGCTCGACCTCCATAGGGCAGTGCGAATTTTACGGTGAATGGCAGTTGTTGAAGGATTACGGAGTACACGTTCATACGGGAAATAGATTTACCAGCTCTAGGTGAAGAAAATACATCAGCAAAGTTGGGTGGGTAGTATAGCTTTTTAATTTATTGTTGCGAGCAAAGACCTATAGAATTACCTAGTTGATGACAGATAAGACCTGCAAATTGACAAACAAGAGCCTACCTGCTTTCAATGAAGGTGTCTTGTTCCATTCAATTTACTTTCGCGAATGCCAGTCACGAATCAAGTTGGCATTGACAGGATTTTGCAATTTAAATTTCTGCTTAGAATGAATTGTTCAAAAACCACATAAGTAAGTATATGAATGGTAAGTGCTCTAATTTTGTCAAATTCCGTTCAAACATCAAAAACCACTCCGAGAGACGAAGAATAACCTCTTTAATTCCTGAGGAAACCAACAAAACGTGTACGTCGAAATTAGAGACTAACTCGCTCAAATCCAGATAATGTCATCAAAACGAGTCAAAAATTACGGCGTTAATTCTGGGATCTAATGGTCCAATTTATTGCGCATGCGCAGCAGCTATGAAGAACTTCCGAAAACGGTGAAACGTATAGCTTCCAACGTAAAACCTTCTCCGAGAATTTTCCAACAACCCTGTTAATTATATAAAATTTGGCTGAATAATTTGACTTTTTATTTATTCAACTATTTATTTAGAACTGGATATAATAAGTTCTATTAATACAAATGCTAATAGTAGGTACAACTGACGAAATATTGGGACCTATAAAATTAAAATAAAAAATAGGTGCTCCGTGTTTTACCGGTGGTGAACATTTTGAAGAGTTCGGAACACGCTTTTACCTCTGGTCTCGGTAGTTGAGGCTACCCACCAAATTTCAATATCCTTGGGCGAAAAGGAGAGAATATTGAGTTTAATCAGCTGATCAGGATGGAGTCCATCATCTCATTCGACATAGTGGACAGGTGGCAATTTAAGTCACAAGGCTGATCAGAATGGTACCCGCCGCCTCATTTGTCTTCCAATGTCTCTGAGAGGCTCCCTATCAAATTTCACATTCATAGGGTGAAAAAAAAAAAGAATTTAGCTCACTCAGCTGTTCAGGAAAGAGCCCGTCGTTTTAATCCTCTCTTAATGTCCCAGAGAGTCTCTTTGTCAGATTTCAACTTCCTGGGATGATCAGGAGAGAATTTAGCTCATGCAGCTGATCAGCAAGAGCCCATAATTTTATCGGTCATTTGATATCCCTGAGAGGGCTCCTATCAAGTGATTTTATTTTTCAAACAGGTTTAGGCAGCGATAATCGTGCCATTTTGGTCTCGAAATATAGTTTCATTTTTTCATAGGTCTCCGTAACAGCGTGGGTTAGAATTAAATAACCGTTGGGGAAGTTCAAAAATAAAGTGCAGGTCGATTATACTGTTTTACAATCCTCAGGTTTAGTTCACACTTGAATATTAGCGTGTAAAGCACAGGTCGGCAACCTCACAGCCGCGAGCGCAGGTGCTCGTGCCTGGCAGATCCTCAATGCGCCCACGACTCATCCGAACATTTAAATCAAATTGAATACCACGTCTGATAATATTATCATCTTGAAATTGGAATCAAGAGAACTAATAAATAATTTATTCAAAATCTCTTCAAATCGGTAATAAATATGGAACACCGCTTCTTAATTTTACACGAATATTCATTTTTATTTATTAATGTTTTAATTTTTAGAATCCGGGACGCATCTCGACTGGAAAGACCATTTGGACCAAGGTGTTATATGGGACACAGCAAAGGCCCTTCGTCACAAGACCGACTGCCGTCGTGACTTCACGGTCCGATCGGGGAAGGAACAATAGAGACATCGCCGCATTCTGTCACAAGGTAAACAGCGATGACTATTCTGCCCCCCCCCCCCCCCCCCCCCCCCCCCCGCAGATAAAAATGTCGAAAAACTGAAAACTTCCACGAAGACTAGATCAAGCATAAGGTTATAACTACATGCATACTATCAATAAACAGCAGTGAAATAAAGTTATGTACGGATGCATGCAAAAATATCCTATACATGAGATATCTCAGTTCGAAGTAAATCCCAGTGGTACTTCCAAAATGTGAATCAGCAGTATAATAGTTCATTATTACAAAATTCCTCCGTCGACAGTTGTTTTCCAGTTTCTGTCCAGTGAAAATAGCAAATTGCAACGGAATGTACAATTTTAACATTAATTGCTACCTTCCATAGATGATGCACTCCTGACTACCTATCCCGGAGAGTATTGAAGAAGTAATTCTATATATTTGAACACCCAATTGGTCAGTAAGCCTGTTACTTTTGCTCCGATCATGCAAAACGCTCTCGGATCCTGCAGGTAGACTGCAACTCTCCTCTCGAAAAAAGAAGTCTGAGCGCACGATTCACGAGAGCATCACGACCAGGGACCTTCCTACCCCAACACGCCTCCGCTCGTGGGTACAGAGTCAGATGATTCTTCGAACCCCCTCAAAAGGCCTCCATTAATCAAATTTGCCTCTCTCATTTCACAAAGCCCGTCTTGAAAGAACGTCAAACAATGATTTCATATTAGATGCGATAAACGAGTTGCATTATTTATAAGGAATTTCATTACTTAACACCTGGTTCAATAATAATACATCTCTTTGTATTCCCGAATTTGTACAGTGAAACAGAACATCACCAACTGCACTTAACACATCTAGACGTTCAAGAGCACGGTTGGACCTCCCACCACCACGGTTTATTATACGGAGGCCTATTTTTAAACGTATTTCACCTCCGAAGGTTTCAAACTTAATTCTGATCAACTCGTCCAGCTAATCTGTATTTTACTATAAGGATTGATTTAGGATATTTTTTATTTTTGAGGTGTTAGCTTGTGAGCATCCTGATCACAGCATTTTGATCTACTATTATACGGAGGCCGGTTTATTATAACGTAGGATGATTATGGTGTATACGATGGCTGGTGTTGGGGTGTCTTGTACGCCAAATCGAGACAAACGATCAAACTGTACGCTACCTAGGTATTTTTGACCATAGCATCAACCATCAATTTATACACAAAAAATATCACACTTGCATTTTTTCTTCTGTGTATTAAACAATAACGATTTCAATAATTTAGATGAAATGCAATACATTTTGATGCAATTGTCCAGAATGGATTTCGAATTTGCTACAGAATATCCGAAATTATCTTCCTTAGCACTGTGTTTATACCTAAATCGTTCAGCATATGTACCAAATGAGTCATTGAGCCGAAACGTATATGATTCAACATAGCAAAGAACCAAGTTCTAAGGTATTTGGGGTTTTGAATCACCTACAGATCATTGAAAATGTCGGCCCTTAGAATAACGTCAAGTTGATAGAACGTGATAAGGATATTTCTGGAACCTTATCAGCCGATGTGTTTGTGTTCAGATTTTCATCAGCTTTTCCAAAATTTTGAGGAAAAGTTGAGAAACGGATTTTCAGTTTGATTTCTGGAATCTACGAAACTTATAAAGCCAATAAATTTCTACTCCCCTACTTTCGGTAGTGAGCAAAATAGAACTAGAACCCGGAGGGATAATTAACTCATACTTCAGGAATAAAGCAACTGAATCGAAATTCTAGAAAGCCTCCCACCTCAAAAGGTCCCTTCCAAGGATATTTGAAGAAGGGCAGACATATTTATGGAGAGAACAGCTTGCGTGTCATCTATCTGGGAACCAGCTTGAAAGGTAATTAGGTTCAACAAATCTCAGGACAGAGGTTTTGAGTGTGAGATTTACCATTTCCTGTCTGAAAGTTGGAACTAAGATGATTCAATCTGGCACCATCTCGAAAAAAAAGGTGATCAAGTCGTGAATAAGAAACACGCGCACGCAGATTTTACATCATCGGATGTGACACAACATTAATCTATCTTCCCTACCTTGTCAAGTGTGAAACTGAAAAATAGCGACATCCTTTTTTGGGGGAATCCACTCAACGGGAACTCCGCTATCTTTCGAAGGTACGGGAATCATTGGTGTCCGCGAACGGCAATGATGTTCATTCTGAGATACCTAATAAGGTGGCTTAAGCTGTTCAATATGGTCAATTCCAAAGTTTTGGAAACTTACCGCATAAAGTACCTACGCAACTTTCGACAGAGATACTTCTTGCGATATTATAGGTAAAGCTATTTATTCTCGAGTCTCTGATTTTGCTTCGTATATAGGTATTCAATTTAACTATGTGGAAGGATGATCACTCTTGGTTATGATATTAGACATTTTTTCAACCGTAACCCTTAGCCACATTAGCATACAGCCTTCTTTTTGATTTTTTAATGCATGGAACATGGTTTAGCCGAGCTCTAACTGTCCAAGGCGTTACGTTTTGTGTTGCAATAATACGACCCCAAAGTAGCGATCATATACGATTTTCCGCTAGCTACGTACCTACGTTCTTAGAAAAATGGTCAGTGGAGAATAGTTAGAAAAATATGTTTTAATCTGGTTACGAATACGTTTTTATAGAAAAGGTTGATTGTTTCTATACAATAATATCCCCCAAAAAATAATCTGCGAGTACAAAACAAGCCAAGCCTCAAAATGCATGATATCATCCAATTTTCGCCAAGCCCATTGCCGGATCGCGTTCCTAGTACAGCACATTCATTATTTTACTCTTTTTGATTGTTTTTGGGGATGAGACGCTTCTTCAACGGCTTGGAAGATTTTCGTCTATTGCACAACCGTACTGGTAAGAGTGTGGCGGTGGACTCACATATCTTACCGTGACTGTAAATATATCCCTAATGTTGAAAAAACAGCGTAACGGAATAAAGAACGTGACGGTAAAATCGACACCCCGCTAAATTTTTCGACGCGGTGCGCTTATAGAAGTTTACACTTCAAAATTCACGTGCCGGATTACAGGAACCCATGAGCGTTTGAAAAAAGTGGAGATTTTCTAAAATTTGAATAATTCTCCTTTTCAAATTAATTTTTCATCCGTTTTACCGATTCAAAAAAAAATGTCGTTTTTTATTAGGAAAATAATATAAAAATAGACGGTGTAGTCATATTCGAATATGCATTTAAATCGAGGGAGCTATGGCAGTTTTAATGTCATAAGATAGAAAACACGAAAAAATCTTGAAAACTGAATACTGGAAAACAAAGCGTTTAAGAAAAATGTCTATTCAGAACTTTTGACCAGAAATTAGCACTAAAATTGGTCCCTGGCCTGTGGCCGTCACCAAATGTAACATCCTGTATAGGCGTTATAAGCATGTTCCATGTTTATTTTGTTTTTGTTTTTTCGATCACACATCTTTTATGAATTCGAGCGTTGAGTATGAGTGCCTGAAAAGTTACGGAAATCGATTTGATGGCTAACAAATCATATTACCTCAATGGTATTCATCAATAACAATTTTAAAAATAAATTAAAACGTTAGGTATTTGCCTGGTAATCAATGAATATACACATATTTTATTATTTTAGTAATCATTTTTCCTTTTTTCGCGAGTTTTTTACCACATTCTTGTAATCGAAAGGGCTACCCTCTGAAATCTATTCTTACGTGTCGTACGTTCTTATTTTTTCAATAATTGCGTGAACTTATTTATAAGTTCGACATAGTTGCTACCTGTAATGGGGTGAAGGTTCAACTGCCGTCAAAAGAGAGCAGGCGAACGATATTTGGTTCAAACCGTCAATTAGTTCTCAATATAATAATGTCTGATAACACCAGGATCAACGATTGTATAACGTGTTTCATTCCTTGAATGCAGGGCAGCCGAGAGAATGCAAGGCCGAATATTATCTTTTTTTTGATAGATGATCAGAATTATCAGATTTTTTTGGCTTTCGCGTTGGATTGATTTTGGCTTTGTGTTCGTGATTGATGTTTAAAAAAATTTTTTTCTCCAAAATCAAAATTTCCACCTGCATTTAGCGAATTTTCGTAGAAAATGAAGCTATTGCAATGGGTCAGAAAATTTATAAATCGAAATTTTTGAAAATGTTCATAATTGAAATCCGTTTTGAGGCATTCTGAAACGAATCCCAGAGTTTAACGCTTTTTCATATACAATATGTATGTCATTCCAGACGATAACTCTCCATAGAATTGAGATCAAAATTTCGTTCTTGCGCCAAACAATCAAGTTTTTCAAACGAAAGGATGAGTTCGTTAGCCAGAACTTTTTGAGTACATTAAATTGGTCAAATTTTTAAAAAATTGCTGAAAAAATCACTAAAAATGGCTAAAAATTGTTAAATTTATAGTTTTTAGCAGAGAATTGCTGAAATAAATTTTATCAAATATATAATAGCACATTCGAATATGTATACACAAAATTATGTTGAAAATGTACTTAAATTTAATTAAAATTCGCTATACAATCGATAAAAACTCTTTTAAAAAAACGAAAAACCCAAAAGCTCTTTTCGAATAGGAGATTACTACTTAGAATACATTTTTTTCCATACAAATAATGGTTAACAATTTCTTTGCACTCATAAAGCACAAATTTCAAAACAATTCAACATACTATAGTACGATAATTTACGAAAATTCACTCATACGATCATGCTGCATGACTGGAACTTTTTGCGTTTCAGGGATTCCTGGTCAATTTTAGTTCCGTGGCCGTCTGTATGTCTGTGGTAAATCCTTGACACGCCCAATACTATAGTTTTAGCCTGATTCCAATGAAATTTTCAAAGATTGGGCGGGTTAGGTCCTAGACAGTCCCCTATATTCTCAATACCGTCGAATCAAAAGTAGTCTGTGCGCATGCGCAAACGTGAATTCTTTATAACGTCTATTTCTCATCATCAGTTGGTCCAATTTCGCTCACACTCGGTAGGTGATCGAGTGTATGTTCTAAAAAATGGCCTATCAATTATATCGTGATTGGTAGAGTTGATAGAGACCATTGCGCATGCGCGAAACTATCGGCTGGCGCAGGCAAAACTCCGATTCTAATGGAACGATTTTGATGAAATTTTCAGGGATTGTGTGGGTTAACTTCTAGACCGGGGTTTTTTCATAATCTTTTTTTCTAATATATGATTTGGTTGTTGAAAAACTAACGGTGACGTGACGTGATGAATGATGTTTATGGAAAGGCGGTGTCCATTCACTTCATTCTATACACTGTATTTAACAGGTCATTGACGGAATCAGCAAGTATTACTGTATCGTCGATATACCTCCAGTGTCAATCACTACAGATCCCTATATGGGTGCTAATGTGAATGTCTGATGGAAACCTGAACGTGGAAATTGAATCTAGAGTTGGGCAGATTAAAGGCAATTTCAATTATATGCGCTTGTTTGTGCTTACCATGCCTTGTCATGTGCCGTTCGATCCGTGATGCTCTATGAAGTTATAACTTAAAAAACGAAAGCTGTCATCATCAACAAGCTTGGGGCCTTTTATTTGAGGTTATTTCTGCATCAAATAAAAATATCTGTGGTCAATAATGTCAGGAACGAGGATTTTGAGCTACGCTAGAGTGTCAACAACAACAACATGTTTGTTACAATGGTTGGCTATCTTGGGCTTATCCTCCCAGACCCATAGAAATATTATCTCACGTCTCACTTCGAATGAAAAGGGAAGTGAGGGAAATAACCATCTCTTTTGGTTACGGAACATGAGGGCCAGTATAAGGATCGCCGATTACAATAACCTCTGTCGTGCTGCAGAGGGCAGAAACGGTGCGTGGCCACAAAAGAAGAAGGAAATTAACGAAACTGAAGGAATGCATAGTAAACTGCAACGCATTCAAATCTACAAAACGGCACCCCTGCGCACCAGCGAACGGGACCTTCACACAGTTCTCAGTTTTTCTCTGGATTGGGAGCTAATCTTTAGAAGATCCTTCTATTTAATAAAAAGAATAAATATTAAATTAAATAGAAGCTATCTTTTTTTTTTTTTTTTAGTAAGCTCAGAGGTAATTTTTATCAACCGAACGTGTTTTCTCATGACGATCATATTAACTTATGTTGCGCCTGAATCTATCAATATTCCATTCCTTTGGCATCGATCTTAATAGGTGTAATCATTGAAGCTATTACGGAAAGCAATCAACTAATGGCAGCGAAACCGAGCAGAAATAATCATGGATTGGCCGACTTCTCAGGGTGATCCGGATCTCTTGTGTGGGCGTCCAAAGTCGAAAATCCGAGATACAAGATCTGCAGATGCCAGAGCGACTCTTTGTCACTGTTACTAATAATTCGTTCATGGGCGATCGTATTTCGAGTGGCGAGGGGGCGACGGGGAGGTCAGGGACGTCCAATAACCAGTGAGGCCCACCCAAATAAGGTGAGGAGTCAGGCCCCGGCCTGTGTTTACCAAACATTATGTCATTATGCTCTTTTATTTGTTTGCCCATTAATGCTTAGCGAAGGGTTTCATTGACATGAATGAAACGCTTAGTTAGAATTGGGGAGCCATGAAAATAACAAAACAAAAAACGCTGCAAATTATCTTATCACACACAAAGTTTTATTATTCCTGTATTAGATAGCCGTTCTACGCTGATCACTGGTCTTTAATTATTAAACCCCGTAAATGTTATTTATATCCAAACTCGGGGCTTCGCGCCTCGCAAATGGGTTTACTGGATTACAGCAACAAGACCTCATAATTTTACGCTTTTTAGTAAAGTTCAGGAAAAAAACGATCTATGACTAAATCATCTTCCCATCAAGTAGAAGGATGGCATACACTGTATATTGTTTTGGACTATGTTTGTTCTTTGCATATTAATTACAAATTAATGAATTTCAGTGGGTTGATTAGAGGAAAAATCAGTCACTGAGGACCCTCAGCTGATAAATTGTCACCGGTATTTAATAACATTGTCTTCAGGCCGCTCCAAACTCGCTCTATTCCAAGTTTCTGCACCGTAGGTCGACCAGGACAGAATTTGATGACCAGGAATGATTTTTAAGCTAAATTTCTTAGTTTGGTCCAATACTTTTTGAGGAAAGCTTCGGACCAAGGACGGACTGATTTTGGGTATATTATTTTCAATACTGAACCTGAAGTTCTGGTTCTTTTCAATTTACGTGCAGAGGGTCGTTGGAACTTCTCGGTGGCCTCAGCGTTACTCTTTCTGAGTCACCTGGTTATTTTATATTGCTGTAATACTCTCAGTTCTCGTGTTATTCTGATCAGCTTCGAAACCTCCAAGGTTGATTTCATTCCTAACCGACTCACGTTGCTGAAATTTAATGTAGCTCATTCAGGACCCCTCAAAAACAATTACGAGGTTTGGAGGACTGAATAGCTGATAGGGCCTCTGAGGCTAATTTTTTTCCTTTCCGACCTGCCGTTTTACCAAGTTTGTTTGTTTTGTTGTTTTGACATGTTTAGAAAATTTTCAACATACACCTACTATAACCGTAAAATTGTGGGGTCCTGGGCTGTAAAGGTGTGAACCCTTTTGGGAGGCTCGATGCGCCAACTTTTGATCAATTACTAAATATATATGGAGCTTAATAATAATTATAGACCAATGATCTGCGTAGAAGAGCTATCTAATACAGAAGTAATTCTTTCCATCTTGAAACGTAAACCAACAAATTTTGAAGAAGGGTTATTGAAAATAATAAACCTAACCCTCTCATTATTATCGCCCACAGTTGTTTGCTAATCAAGTACTTACAGATGACAAAAATGAGTAGGTGACAATGAGTTCAACAGGTTCGCAATAAATTATAGCATCTGTCATAAATATCATGATTTATTGCAGGAATTGGAATGTACCAAATGTAGTTTCGATACATATCAACTGAATAATTTTTCAACCAACGTTGCCACGCTGAGTCATTTTTGACAATTGAAAGTTACTCGTAGCTTTTTGTATTTCTTATAAGTATTCTGTTCTTGCCCGACGGTAAGAAAAAGTAACGTACGAGCTTATAACCCCCTGCAATCAACGTAGATGCTGAGTGTCTTGACGATTCCTACTCGATATTCGTGTAATTATTATCTACGAGAGATCTAGACTAACGCGCCTACGACGCATAGGGTTCTAGGAAAATGAGAATTTCCTCAGTTCTCGTGAGAATGGTCATACGATACGCGGAGAAAGAGAAAAATAATAGAACAGTCAGGCGTCAAATGCAACGAAAGACGGCCCAGCGAGGTCAGCAGTCCCCCCTTTAGACGGAGATGGGAGAAGAAGACCGGGAAACAGGTTTCAATTTGTCTTATTTCCCCAACTATATCTGCATAGGCACTTCTCAGCCAAGGCCGAAGAGTCATACTTCATGGGTACGATCGAATGCTTTTTAATTTCGATCAATTTAATCTGGTTGATTGAGTGACTGGAGGGAAGCCGCGAATGAATGGAGAAGAGATGCAGCGTGCCACCCACCCGTTTTGTATCCAATGAATTAAACATGATTGTGATCTCCTGTTCTTTTATTAAACACCTTTTACTTCGTGAGAAATAGATGTTACGGGTAAAATGCGATCACCATTGTGTTCTTAGCCTCTGGCTATAATTTATTGAACTATTAATAACTAGGTATAACAGTGCAGAGCACCTATAACATCTTGCAACATTGACATTGCCATTTTCAACAGTGACAGTTCAACTGTCGAGTAAAATCCGCTGTGGCCGTGTGGTGTAAGAGACAATTTCACCAACGAAAACGACTGAGGTAAACTTAGATTTAAGAATGTGGTTCAACAATATATCGGAGATCGTCGCCGCTCATGTTTTTGGTTTCACCTTGAGTGTTCAACTATGGTCACAGTTCAAGCAAATTTGTGAGTTAATTTAAAAATCGGATTCTACGCTTTTCAAAACCCTCACTGCAAATTTTCAGCACAAACTCCAAGTAGTTTGGAGAAGAAAAAGAAAAGATAGAATTGAAATAAAATAACATAGATGGAAGCGCTGAGATCGCCACCAACCCCACCCCGAGCGTCGCACAGTGTTTCGACTAATTTGTTTCAGGTGAAAAAAAGTCAAAATAAAAATTTTCGAAAAAAAGTCTTCAGCATCCAGGGTGGTAGGTAAAGGTCCCAAATCGATAATATTTACTTGGGTACCTCTCTGGATACCTCAGTCTCCAAACTTGAACGAACCAAATAGAAAACTACTGTGCGGAACCCCTAAGGAAATTAGTCCTCTGAAATGTAATTTTTCCCTTCTTCTGATCAACTTCGTTTGGACTGAAATGATTCTCCCGAAGGTTTTAACAAATAATATTCTCAATTTTTTTACATTAATTTTTAATATCTATTATCTTTTTATCAGAAAATGGATATTGAAAACCAAGGGTATAAAGTTGTTAATGTAAAAAAATATGAGTACCGGTCTGTCAAGCCACGAAACTAGAACCATTCTTCACAAAATTTAATGCAATATTAGAATTTTCTTCTCGTTTATTCTGCAAAACTCTGCAAATATTGATTTAATATTGACTTACTTCCATGTTCGGTAGCAATTTGCATACTTTGAAACAGTGAGTTTTTATTTAAAAAAGGCCGTGCAACATAAAAGCCAAGTGAAATACGGTTATTTATATCTTCCTATTTTCTGAATATAACTTGAAATTGAATATTCCGTGGGTATAATTAATACAAAATTACCATCCATTAGACCAAAATTACTTCTTTTTTTTATTTTTTTTTTTTTTTTTTTTTTTTTTTTCTTTTTTTTATTTTTTTTTTTTTTTTTTTTTTTTGCTAACTTCATCAATGAAACGATTAGGCCTCAAAATGATTTTTTTTCCCCTTCTCTATCAAGTTTCTATTCGTTTCCACTATTAGGGTAATAGAACTGCAATATTCATTACCATCGATTTGCGTGTTATCGGAATGTTTTCCACAAAACCCCAGGATCGAAACACTGTGCGTCGCGGGGATGAGGTTAGTCCACCACGAGTCTTTCAGCTTTCATCACACCGCTGTTTTGGCTATTTTCAACCATCCGATACTCTTGACATTGCACCATTCTGTACTTCGGGGTCTTTTATCTGATTAGGAGATGGAATGAATTAAAATAGGTTAAATTGTCCAATTAGGCGGGATGTTCTCAGTTCTCTTTTTCTATTTCCCATAACTGATCACGAGACGTTCGCAAATCATCTAATCTAAATTTTTAATAAGGGATTGCCTACTTGATGTTATGTAGCGAGCATAAAGACCACTAATCTAAGCAAAAAACTGATCTGTATAAAATCTCATGGCAATTGGAGCGCAGGGAATGCCGCGCAGTGGGTAGCCGAACCAAAAAAGCTCTAAACCTAGAACGTTCTAAAAAGCTCTAAAGAACTAAAGAGCTCTAAGGAGGTTTAGAGTCTCGTGACTCGAATTGATTGTTCGAGAACGTCACGTTAACTGACCCGGGTCTTCGAGATTCTCTTTGATCCACGTGGTGGCGAAACTCTATTTATTAAGACATCAGGACATGAACATTTGCTTGGAAATAATTAACTGGTGGGCCAATAAAAATACGAGGCATCACACTCAATGTAGGTATAGTATTTGTATACCTATCTTTAAGGACTATTTCCCTGATTCAAAGCTAATCCAACTAATCCAACTGGATTCGACAAGACCAAATTTCCAAACGTTCTTCTAGAACAAAACTACATATTTTTGCACAATAAAATTAGAAAACACGTTATTTCTCTCCAATGCTGGTTTTGTTTTATATGTACCTACAACTAGGAAACCAAAGGATTATGAAAATGTAAGAGGAGTAACTTATTTCATCGTTTTAATGACTTATACCTATTAGTGATCACTAAATAGTCCGAAATAATGAAATTTTCTAGAAAATAATGAGAATATATATATATATATATATATATATATATATATATATATATATATATATATATATATATTTACTTTTACAGTCTTACGGCACAGGTTAACAGATCCAGTATTAGGGCACAGGTGCCCTAATACCGCTTCTGTAACATCCGTCTTTTTATACATAACACCGATTACAGGATTGCGGCGTCAACGTTGTCCCTCTCTGTCTTGCGCTTTCGTATTCATCTAAATCAACATGATCGTCCCTCGTGTAGCCAGAACGAGAGTATCCGAACAGAGTGGAAACTTATGTCCACCTTTACTCTCCCAACATCTCAACAGAGTGGAAAGTATTGTCCATTTTTACTTTCCCAACATCTCAACAGAGTGGAAAGTATTGTCCACTTTTACTTTCCCAACATCCCAACAGGTTGGAAAGTAATGTCCATTTTTACTTTCCCAACATCCCAACAGAGTGGAAACTTATGTCCACCTTTACTTTCCCAACAGCCCAACAGAGTGGAAAGTATTGTCCATTTTTACTTTCCCAACATCCCAACAGAGTGGAAAGTAATGTCCACTTTTACTTACCCAACATCCCAACAGAGTGGAAAGTATTGTCCAGTTTTACTTTCCCAACATCTCAACAGAGTGGAAAGTATTGTCTACTTTTACTTTCCCAATATCCCAACAGAGTGGAAAGTAATATCTATTTTTACTTTCCCAACATCCCAACAGAGTGGAAACTTATCTCCACCTTTACTTTCCCAACATCCCAACAGAGTGGAAAGTATTGTCCATTTTTACTTTCCCAACATCCCAACAGAGTGGAAAGTAATGTCCATTTTTAATTTCCCAACATCCCAACAGAGTGGAAAGTATTGTCCAGTTTTACTTTCCCAACATCTCAACAGAGTGGAAAGTATTGTCCACTTTTCCTTTCCAAATATCCCAACAGAGTGGAAAGTAATGTCCATTTTTACTTTCCCAACATCCCAACAGAGTGGAAAGTATTGTCTACTTTTACTTTCCCAACATCCCAACAGAGTGGAAAGTATTGTCCATTTTTACTTTCCCAACATCCCAACAGAGTGGAAACTTATGTCCACTTTTACTTACCCAACATCCCGAAAGATTGGAAAGTATTGTCCATTTTTACTTTCCCAACATCTCAACAGAGTGGAAGGTATTGTCTACTTTTACTTTCCCAATATCCCAACAGAGTGGAAAGTAATGTCTATTTTTACTTTCCCCACATCCCAACCGAGTGGAAACTTATGTCCACCTTTACTTTCCCAACATCCCAACAGAGTGGAAAGTATTGTCCATTTTTACTTTTCCAACATCCCAACAGATTGGAAAGTAATGTCCACTCTTACTAACCCAGCATCCCAATAGATTGGAAAGTAATACCCATTTTTACTTTCCCAACATCCCAACAGAGTGGAAGTAATGTCCATTTTTACTTTCCTAACATCCCAACAGAGTGGAAAGTAATGTCCATTTTTAAAATCACGGCTAAAGCATGTTCCATGTTTCTTGAATTTTAGACGAAGGTTCTAAGCAGTAACCATTATGGGGGTCCAGAGGGGGCTTGTCCCCTGGCAAGGTCCGAAGAACCGAGTTTTTTTTTTTTTTTTTTTTTTTTTTTTTTTTTTTTTTTTTTTTTTTTTTTTTTTTTTTTTTTTTTTTTTTTAAGCCGCGTCTCAAATGTTCTGGTATTGTTCCTTGAATAATCCACTTCCGTTTTTGCAACTTGAGAAAACATTTAATTTGCTCAATATACTGTTTCTGCTACGTTTCAAGTACCTAGTGCTTATTCCAAATCAGAATTGCAATTCGGCCGAGAGAGCCATTTACCTTAGTAGAAAAATCCCAAAACACTTCTGGATGACACAACAATCGGATTCCTAAAACCTTCACTCGCTCTAAATAAAATGCGCTACATCTCGAGGAATTTAACCCCATCAGTCATAATCACAACGCTAAAAGTTGAAATAACATCTGCTATCCACCCAGCAAGCATTAATCTTGGAGAAATCGGCTTTGATCAAGCTCTCGGTCTTAGTAGACAGACTCAAAAAATTTGACACACATGCGCTCCACGCGGATGACTGGAAAAACAGAGGGCAGTGCCTGTAAGCTGCCTATATACTCATATACCTTGGACAATGGAGGAAGTAGACAACATCGGCTCTGCGCCTCCTAAGCTAGGGTTTGGAAAAAAAAAAAAAAAAAAAAAAAAAAAAAAAAAAACTATATATATTTTGTTATTTTGTAACAAAAATACTATTTTTTGAGCATTTAAATAATCTAAATTCGGTAGTGATATTACCAGGTTTTTATAGTAGAAGTAAGTAGGTACCTGTGGAATATTATGCCCCAATTGGCTGGCCCATTGTGATTAATTTGTTATTCTCAGTTACCCGCCTATGGGAATGTACCTTGAATCGTCATATTTTCAAGCAAAGATTGAGGTAGGTATGTTCTACAGAATCCCTTTCGAGCTGTTTAAAAAAGTAGGTAGTTCAAAATTTATCTAGGATCCCTATATTTCCAGTTCCTATTTTCACGATAAATCATGGAAAACAATATTGCATGATTACATTCATTTCAATTTGTTATATTTATTTCAATTTATATATTTATTTAAATTTGTTTAGTAATTTGGTAATACGAGTGACAAAAATTAAATTTTCGAATGATATTTATTTCTATATATTTATTTATTTTATTGAATTTTTACAAAGAACACTTTCAATTAATTACAAGGAATATATCTCAATATACCTAATGCTAGATGGAAGGCAATAGCCCTTAAGTATCAAGCAAGCTTCGTTCCGAGCTGAGTTTCTAACTATTCACATCTTATACATGGGAGAATTACAAAAATTAAGATACTTTTAAAATGAATCTCTATCATCATGTACATAGTTAATAATTAATACTGATTAAATTTATACAGTGTAGGTACTACTGAATACAGCTTCACGTTTGCTGTGTCCAAGCTTGACCCACCTTCATTATATTATTTTTTCATAGAGCGCGGGAGTGAAGTTGCGGAGATCTCAAATTTCCGTCGATAGACCGGTACAAAATATACAAAATGGGCTCCTCGTGGTTGGCGTCATAGATGGCTTTTGGTTAACTACATTTCCCTCCCATCTAAATCTTGTTTCATAATCATGGTCACAAGCATTCCTATTTATCATGCCTGGATTCCGATGGAACACTGATAGAAGTGATTTTACAAATAACTGATGAGGGGTAAATAGGTATTTTAAATTCTTCATAAAGTTGGATGTTCGGATATCGGTGTGGCTTTCTCATTATTATTTTCATAATAGACCTTTGAATAAATTATATTTAACGGTTTAATTGTAAGACTGATTGTACCAAAGAATAATATATGAAAGACTAAGCTTATCATTCCTGAATACATTCCTCACATTAGAAAACAAAAACGAAAATCTCCTTAGTTTTTCATGTATAATGTCTAAATGTGATTACCACGTTAACTTATTATCAATATGTACACCCAGATAACGATAGGTAAATGCTCTCTCCAAAGTCGCACATGTACAACACGATTTTTCTAAACAGTAATCCATGATGGATAAACTAATTTTTCAAACGGATTTTTCTAAACTAATATCATATTATGACTCATATTTTCTACGATTTAATTTTTACTCCCTACTTAAATGTATTTAGTTTTGTTTGCATTTAGCGTGAGGTAACTGTCCGAAAACCAGTTATTCAATGAATCCAGAGCGTCATGAGCTTTAGTGTATACCTTCATTCCAGGACTAACCAGAAACCAATGTCGACGTATCATAAGCCAAGAGATATGTTTTAGCGTCCTGCACGTGAAGAGGTAAATTATTATACTAGCCTAGTTCTCTCGCTCGCTACCCACGCTCGGTATGGCAGTATAGATCCCATGGTCTTTACTGTTGAGTGGGACATGTAGAATCATTGGAAACGGTGTATCACTAAGGGTGATTTGAAATGTGTGGGGAATGTTGCTCGCTTCGCTCGCTCTCAGTGGGATGCATAGATGCGATTGGATATAGTTAGTCCCCATACCATCGAGACTAACAGCCCATGGTTCAGGTGGGGGTGGAACATTTGAAAATTACTTACAAACCCTTTCTATAGACAATCCCAAGGGAATGAAATAAAAAATATCCTCATAACATATCCATAATTTCTCCCTTGATGGGAAAAACAATAGATCATGGATATGTCTAGTACCTACTGCTTACCAGTAGGTACCTACTACTCAATTGTATACCAACCATGTAGGGCCTTCTTTTCACAAGATTATTCCATTATGGTTACAAAACAATATTAGTTTATAACTTGGAGTAATAAATTAGCATTCCTTTACACTACAATGTCCTAGAGGTCATGAGATGTTGTAATAAAATGGGAGCATTCCAAGAAGTGGTGAACGATTTTCCTACTATGAAACCCGACGACTACGATTTTCCTAGCCTTCACTTTTCGAGTTAATAATAATCTAAAGTGCCAGGTCATCACAAATTTTGGTGTCGTTACGCAAATTTTAGAATGAACCCCAGCCCAAAAACATATCCATGTTAAAATAATGAAAATAAAATACGTAAATAAAGTTTATAAAAGGGGCAAAACGAAAATAATAAATTGCTGTGTAATAATTTGCTGCGTTTTCTATGTGGTTCCACGAAAAGTTTATTAGGTTTAATTATGATAAGCCATTTATCTGCGAAGAAGGCCATAGAGATCACGTGGAACCACAAACATTTTAGTATTATGCTACAAAACTGCCCACCCAACATGACAGACTTTTTTTGTTTTTGAAATTACTTTCACACCCGTCACCTCCATTGATGTTTTTCAAGAGAGACCACGAAAGATTATGTGGAACTAAGAAAAGTTTAGTTTTAAGAACATATCAGTACTATTTTTACTGCAGACTGCTGTATAATAATTCGGTGCGTTCTCTATGTGAGGAAGTTATACCTCCCACCCAACTTGGCAGACTTTTTTTTCTGTTGGAAATGACTATCAAATGCGGTACCTTATGTGGAACCACCAAAATTTTAGTTATAAGATCATTTACTAACAGAACTGTCGGATATTAAATGTTTGCTCGTATTTGTTTTCTTCGTCTATTTTTGTAAAGGTAGGCCATAATTTAATCTGCGTAGAAGGGCTATCCCTTTCCCTTTCTATTCGTACATGTTACAATATGTGAGGAAGTTATACTGCCCACCCAACTTGGCAAACGTTTTTTTCAGTAGGAAATTACTTTCAAACAAATTAAATCTTATAAAACTATGTAGAACCACAAAAAGTTTATTAGGTTTAATAAAGATATGTCATTATTTCATCTGCGTAGAAGGGTTATCGTTTTTACCGTCTATTTTTCTGTTGGATGTGTCTTTTAAATCAAGAGACAGGTTCGAAATCAAACTTCAGACCTACATAACTTTCGACGAAACAGGAAGAGCGCGTTAGCTCAAAATGTAGCTTGTCTACTTTTTGTTCACTAAAATCGGAAAAGAATATTTCATGTATCTGAACTCGCATGTGACCAAATTGGAACTTCAACGAACATTTAAGGACCAACCCGAACCAAGACCGTCAAACATTTACTGTGTCTATGGCGGGAAAAAACAGCGGGGAACACTTTTTTTTTTTTTTTTTTTTTTTTTTTTTTTTTTTTTTTTTTTTTTTTTTTTTTTTTTTTTTTTTTTTTTTTTTTTTTTTTTTTTTTTTTTTTTTTTTTTGTGTCGTTTCCCGCCTACTGTCGCTGATTTATCCAGCAAGACATCATATTTCGGCAATTTTGACGGCACCATCGCGTTCTACTGATCCAGAAACGCAATTTTCTCGCTGACGTACGAAGTGCTCTCGATCAAATTTTAATGTGGCAACGGATAGAAGATCGAGCATCGAAAAATATAAGGATACTAATTTTGGTGAATTTTAGACAATTTCCAAGGGCGTTTTGGGGAGATTTTAATGAAATTCATGAAATTTCGTATATCCCGTGAACGAAGCGTCCTAGCGCAAGACGGATTTCAAAATCGGATTCAGCGACTCAAAATACATACCGTCAAGCATTTTCGTCGAATTTCCTGTGTGTTTTAATGGAGAAATTGCGAATTTAAGATAAAGAATAATTTTTTAAAACAAACAGTTTCTTCAGAATGAAGCCCAAGTAGTTCCAGTAAGTGCCCGCTCGGCTTTTTTGGCAAAATCATTTTCGTAAAATGTTTTTTTAAATTTTCACCCACCATACAGGGGTCAATCAGTGGGTGGGGTTGGGGGAAGACCTGAAATGTTTGATATTTTTAGTTGTTGTTTATGGAGCACCTGCTTGTGATGGGGATATAAAATTTAGTTTTTCCCATGTGAAATCGAACAAAGAAACACAATATGAAGGAAATTTGGGAAATTTCATGAAATTGTGTTTTTTGTCACTTGCCGGTGAATGGAACGGCGTAGAACAAAACGGATTCCAAATTCGGATTCAGCGCCCTGATTTCCATAATGTAACACAAGTTGATGAATTTTGAACAATTTCCAAGATGAATCTTTGGAGTTATTCATGAAATTCATGAATTTAATATATCCGAGCAGAACAAAACGGATTTCAAATTCGGATTCAAAGACATAATTTACCTACTAGAACACATTTTGATGAATTTTAATCAAATTCCAGGGGCTGTAAAGGGGCCTCATACAAAATGGTCGGATTCTTTTTTATACTATTCCGAAGCACCTATGTAAGCTGGGGCCTCCAAATTTTGTATGATGTACCCTTCAAATACTCTGTAGAAATGGCGTGAAGAATTAATTTCGAATTTTCATGAAATTGTGGAATCTGGCGAACGCAGCTTCTGAGAGCAAAATGGACTTCAAATTTGGACTCAGCGCATCAAAAAATATAAGGATACTAATTTTGGTGAATTTTAGACATCCAAGGGCATTTTGGGGAGATTTTTATGAAATTCATGAAATTTTGTATATCCCGTGAACGAAGCGTCCTAGCGCAAAACGAATTCCAAAATCGGATTCAGCAACTCAAAATACATACAGGAAAGCATTTATGTCGAATTTCCTGTGTGTTTTAATGGAGAAATTGCAAATTTGAGATAAAAAATACGTTTTTAAAACAAACAGTTTCTTCAGAATGAAGCCTAGGTGGTTCCAGTAAGTGCCCGCTCGGCTTTCTTGGCAAATTCAGTTTCGTAAATTTTTTTTCTTAATTTTCACCCACCATACAGGGGTCAATCAGTGGGTGGGGTTGGGGGAAGACCTGAAATGTTTGATATTCTTAGTTGTTGCTTATGGAGCACCTGCTTGTGATGGGGATATAAAATTTTGTTTTTCCCATGTCAAATCGACCAAAGAAATATAATAAGAAGGAAATTTGGGAAATTTCATGAAATTGTGGTTTTTGTCACTTGCCGGTGAATGGAACGGCGTAGAACAAGACGGGTTCCAAATTCAGATCCAGCGCCTCAATTCACCTACAAGAACACATTCTGATGAATTTAAAACAATTTCCAGGGGCATTTTGAGGAGATTTTCATGAAATTTCAGAAATGCGGTAAAAGGAGCGTCCTTCAGCAAAACAGATTACAAATTCGGATTTAGTGCCCTGATTTCCATAATGTAACACAAGTTGATGAATTTTGAACAATTTCCAAGATGAATTTTGGGAGTTTTTCATGAAATTCATGAAATTTAATAAATCCGAAGAACTAAAAGTCGTAGAAAAAAACGGATTTCAAATTCGGATTCAAAGACATAATTTATCTACGAGAACACATTTTGATGAATTTTAATCAAATTCCAGGGGCTGTAGAGGGGTCTCATACAAAATGGTCGGATTCTTTTTTATACTATTCAGAAGCAACTATGTAAGCAGGGACCTCTAAATTTTGTATGTACCCTTCAAAATCTCTGTAGAAATGGCGTGAAGAATTATTTTTCGAATTTTCATGAAATTGTGGAATCTAGCGAACGCAGCTTCTGAAAGCAAAATGGACTTCAAATTTGGACTCAGCGCATCGAAAAATACAAGGGTACTAATTTTGGTGAATTTTGGACAATTTCCAAGGGCGTTTTGGGGAGATTTTTATGAAATTCATGAAATTTTAAATATCCCGTGAACGAAGTGTCTTAGCGCAAAACGGATTTCAAAATCGGATTCAGCCACTCAAATTACACACTGGAAAACATTTCCGTCGAATTTCCTGTGTGTTTTAATGGAGAAATTGCGAATTTAAGATAAAAAATACATTTTTAAAACAAAAAGTTTCTTCAGAATGAAGCCCGGGTGGTTCCAATAAGTGCCCGCTCGGCTTTTTTAGAAAATTCAGTTTCGTAAATTTTTTTTTTTTTAATTTTCACCTTTTAGGTAGGTTATCTGCATATATTATTGAATATTTCTAGTGCATTTTCATCACCATACAGGGGTCAATCAGTGGGTGGGGTTGGGGGAAGACCTGAAATGTTTGATGTTTTTAGTTAATGCCCATGAAGCAACTGCTTGTGATAGGGATATGAAATTTAGTTTTTCCCATCTTAAATATACCAAAGAAATATAATAAGAAGGACATTTGGGAAATTTCATGAAATTGTGGTTTTTGTCACTTGCCGGTGAATGGAACGGCGTAGAACAAAACGGGTTCCAAATTCAGATCCAGCGCCTCAATTCACCTACAAGAACACATTCTGATGAATTTAAAACAATTTCCAGGGGCATTTTGGGGAGATTTTCATGAAATTTCAGAAATGCGGTAAAAGGAGCGTCCTTCAGCAAAACAGATTACAAATTCGGATTCAGTGCCCTGATTTCCATAATGTAACACAAGTTGATGAATTTTGAATAATTTTCAAGATGAATTTTGGGAGTTTTTCATGAAATTCATGAAATTTAATAAATCCGAAGAACTAAAAGTCGTAGAAAAAAAAGGATTTCAAATTCGGATTCAAAGACATAATTTATCTACGAGAACACATTTTGATGAATTTTAATCAAATTCCAGGGGCTGTAGAGGGGTCTCATACAAAATGGTCGGATTCTTTTTTATACTATTCCGAAGCACCTATGTAAGCAGGGACCTCCAAATTTTGTATGTACCCTTCAAAAACTCTGTAGAAATGGCGTAAAGAATTATTTTTCGAATTTTCATGAAATTGTGGAATCTAGCGAACGCAGCTTCTGAAAGCAAACTGGACTTCAAATTTGGACTCAGCGCATCAAAAAATACAAGGGTACTAATTTTGTTGAATTTTGGACAATTTCCAATGGCGTTTTGGGGAGATTTTTATGAAATTCATGAAATTTTGAATATCCCGTGAACGAAGTGTCTTAGCGCAAAACGGATTCCAAAATCGGATTCAACCACTCAAATTACATACTGGAAAACATTTCCGTCGAATTTCCTGTGTGTTTTAATGGAGAAATTGCGAATTTAAGATAAAAAATACATTTTTAAAACAAAAAGTTTCTTCAGAATGAAGCCCGGGTGGTTCCAGTAAGTGCCCGCTCGGCTTTTTTGGAAAATTCGGTTTCGTAAATTTTTTTTTTAATTTTCACCTTTTAGGTAGGTTATCTGCATATATTATTGAATATTTCTAGTGCATTTTCATCACCATACAGGGGTCAATCAGTGGGTGGGGTTGTGGGGGAAAACCTGAAATGTTTGATGTTTTTAGTTGATGCTTATGAAGCAACTGCTTGTGATGGGGATATGAAATTTAGTTTTTCTCATCTTAAACATACCAAAGAAATATAATAAGAAGGAAATTTGGGAAATTTCATAAAATTGTGGTTTTTGTCACTTGCCGGTGAATGGAACGGCGTAGAACAAAACGGGTTCCAAATTCAGATCCAGCGCCTCAATTCACCTACAAGAACACATTCTGATGAATATAAAACAATTTCCAGGGGCATTTTGAGGAGATTTTCATGAAATTTCAGAAATGCGGTAAAAGGAGCGTCCTCCAGCAAAACAGATTACAAATTCGGATTCAGTGCCCTGATTTCCATAATGTAACACAAGTTGATGAATTTTGAACAATTTCCAAGATGAATTTTGGGAGTTTTTCATGAAATTCATGAAATTTAATAAATCCGAAGAACTAAAAGTCGTAGAAAAAAACGGATTTCAAATTCGGATTCAAAGACATAATTTATCTACGATAACACGTTTTGATGAATTTTAATCAAATTCCAGGGGCTGTAGAGGGGTTAAATGTCGGAGGTTAAATAATTGTTCTTTTACTAATCCGTCCATGTTACAATATGTGAGGAAGTTATACTGCCCACCCAACTTGGCAAACTCTTTTTCTGTTGGAAATGTTACTGTGTCTCTAGTTTTCCTAATAATGTATTTCAACTTATTTCAATATTTTTATAGTAATCTTTTAATCGTTTACTGTAGGGTTGTTTAACTAATTTGCTAAACTTGTGTTTATCGCGTCTTGTAATAGAAATCGTTAGACCATTCGTAATCCACGGAGTATGTCTATTGAAGGTGGGTTTGAAAGTTTCAACTGTAGTATGATACTCAATAACATTTTCCAATAAATTAATAAATGCATTTGCCGACTGATTCAAATCTTCTTCATACACCGAAGACCGATCCATGTTAGAAAAAGAAACTCCTACTGCCTCAAAGCCAATTTTTTTCTTAAATTTTAAGGCGTTTTTGTTATCATTCAAGATTTCATTGTGTGAATCAACAATAGTCACCACCGTGCTAAAGTGGTCGGTAATCGCTCTCTTTATTTCAGCAGGGTTGAGCTGTGAGTGCTTTGATCGGGCAATTATATGATCTCAGCAACTAGTTGACAACCCTTGAACTCGGGTGGGCTCAGTAATTAGAGAAAGAAACCCCATGGAAGAAATCATATTCAGATGATCATTACTATTATCTTCTTGCAATAAAACGATATTGATATCTCTTACAATGTAAGTAAAACAATCTCGATCAACATTTTCAAGTTCCGACCTCAAAACTCGAATAAACTTGATAAGGATTGGTTGTAGGGGATCTATAAATTCCATAGACCTTGTCACACACAAATCTAATTTTAAGTACTGTTGCATCACACAATGTTGATTCTTCAATACTGTAATCATATTTATCATTGCCATAAAAAAAACCCTGTCATTATTATTTCTATTATTCGCTGATTTTGAGGCCCTGTACCCATTCATAAGTTGCAATAGTACGCAAAGTCTACCATAGACTTCATTAAGAATAATAAAATCTGGCTTAAAAGTAACAGTTTCCAACAATACTCTCATTTCATCAAAATTACAATAAATTGTAGCTCCTAAAGTGCATATGAAAAATAATTTTTTGTTCCCAATAGCAAGTTCATTTTAACTCATGTAATCATTGAAAGATTGGTAAGACATTCAATTAGACTCACTACCAAATTACAAAAACGTCTGCCGAGTTGGGTGGGCAGTATAGCTTCCTCAAATATTATAACACAGACGTATAGAATTAGTTGAAGAACAAAGTACGAGTCAAAATGATCGATAAATCGTCGTTATAAGAAATAAACGTTTGCGCATGCACACAAACTACCATTAATCCAACAGTAATGAAATTCATGAGGGAACGTCTAGGAGCTAAATTCCATAATCCTTGAAAATTTCATAAATATCGGTCCATTAGTATCGTAGTTATTTCTGTCTCGATCAATTTTAGTTTTGCGCATGCGCTATAGTTATTACTCCACCAATCTTGATGTAATTCATACGACATTCCTCAAACAGGCAGACAGACAGACGGACACGTAACCAAAATTGATCAGCAAGCTCTGAAACGCAAAAAGCAACAGAACATTTTGATTTTGGAGGACAAAACTTTTTTTCGACTTCAATCACGAACACATAGCTTTCCTAACTTCGGTAGTGAGGAAGCAAAATTCATTATATCCATCACTGAAATTGTCTACATGTGGATCAACCAATTTTCAAAAGCAAATATCACGTTTCGAATGTTATCTAGGTCGTCGAGGGTACGAATTACCTTCACTGGCTAATTTTCATTTTTCCTCGTATGGACTAGAAAGTTCTTAATCCAGACATATTTGATGCTTCTTTTCTCTGCTTTCTTCTTGATCATCCGTAGTATATCTGCTCTCAGTGGGGTCAAGTTTTCCGTTACGAATACTCGAGTGTTCGGCCAGGATGAGACGAATTTATCAGCAGTTAAACTTCGAACATGAAAAAGTCAGGTCTTTTTGCCTTTCTTCTTCCGATCCACAACTATAAATAATACAATAAATCCACAACTTATTTACACCGATATAAATATATTTTTCCAACATACCAACTATATTTTTTCGAAATTTTGTGCAAAAATACCATATATAAAAAGCCCGTGAAGGCAACCCTACCTAATCAATTAAAAAATTATCCACCCATAGTTCATCTTCAACGTTAACTATTGGCCTAACCAGTCGTCAAAGTTAATAACACATCCTTATAAAATATCTCCCCCCCCCCCCCCCCCCCCCCCAAAAAAAAAGTCTGCTAATTTGGGTGTGGCACATAGCTTCCTCGTTTGCGTATCATGAATGTATAGATCATTGAAAAGTTTTAAATGACCTTGAAAAATCCCATAGCGGAAAAGATTAAATCAAGAAGTAGCGTAAAACGTCATAACTGGTCAAATAAGAAACGAAAAAATGATAATTAATGTTATTCACATTTGCTCATGCGCAGAATGAAATGATGAGTTGAGAAATATGAAATAGGTACGGGACCACCTACAACCTACCCGCGCATTCAATGACAATTTCATCAAAATCGGAAGAAAACTGTGGAAATTAAGGTCGTTGCAAGTATTTCACATAGGCGCATGCGCAGTAGCTATTAGTGATACAATAATGTTTAAATTGATATGGGATGATCAAATTGTCATCCCCCAACTATCATTCAAATTTGAGCGAGATCGGAAACCTAGGGTGTGGGAAATGATGCTTGGTAGAATTCACGTTTTCGCATGAGCAGAGTGAAGTATTGAGTCAGAAACGAGATGCAACTACTCCTGATTTACTATATAACCTCGACTTCTTATCATCTAGTGGTACGATTTTGATCAAACTCTGGCGGTAGGTGGGTATACGTAATATTGAAATGAATTCATCACGAATTTTACTACTGAAAACTTTTTTTTCCGATTTTAAAAAGCTGATATATAACAATCTTCACATTTACCCCTTCCCTGCCCGACCAGGTCCTAGGGACCATGAAAAATGAATTCATCGCGAATTTTACTAGTGAAAAACTTTTTTTCCGATTTTAAAAAGCTGAAATAAAACAATCTTCACATTTACCCCCTCCCTGACCGCCCAGGTCCTCGGGACCATGAAAAATGAATTCATCGCGAATTTTACTAGTGAAAAACTTTTTTTCCGATTTTAAAAAGCTGAAATATAACAATCTTCACATTTGCCCCCTCCCTGACAGCCCAGGTCCTCGGGACCATGAAAAATGAATTCATCGCAAATTTTACTTGTGAAAAACTTTTTTTCCGATTTTAAAAATCTGAAATATAACAATATTCACATTTACCCCCTCCCTGACCGCCCAGGTCCTCGGGACCATGAAAAATGAACTCATCGCGAATTTAACTTGTGAAAAACTTTTTTTCCGATTTTAAATCTGAAATATAACAATCTTCACATTTTCCCCTGACAGCCCAGGTCCTTCGGACCATGAAAAATGCATTCATCACTAATTTTACTAGTGAAAAACTTTTTTCCGATTTTAAAACGTGAAATATAACAATCTTCACATTTGCCCCCTCCCTGACTGCCCAGGTCCTCGGGGAAATGAAAAATGAATTCATCACGAATTTCACTAGTGAAAAACTTTTTTTTCCGATTTTAAAAAGCTGAAATATAACAATCTTCACATTTACCCCCTCCCTGACAGCGATTGTAAAAATCTGAAATATAACAAACTTGATATTTACCCCCTTCCTGACCGCCCAGGTCCTCGGCCCATGAAAAATGAATTTACACGAATTTTACTAGTGAAAAACTTTTTTTCCGATTTCAAAAAGCTGAAATATAACAATCTTCACATTTACCCCCTTCCTGACTGCCCAGGTCCTCGGGACCATGAAAAATGAATTCATCACGAATTTTACTAGTGAAAAACTTTTTCCGATTTAAAAAAGCTGAAACATAACAATCGTCACATTATCCCCTCCCTGACCGCCCAGGTCCTCGGGACCATGAAAAATGAATTCATCACGAAACAAAAAAAAAAAAAAACAACAAAATTTTTATACCAACCCTCCAATTTTATATCATCAATCGCCGATGCACATATTTTATTTGAATCCCCAACCCATAGGAAGGTTTGTCTCCACCCCGGAGGTGCGGATCTAAAATAATCGTTTGTACCAATCTTTCAATCTCAAAACATAACCCATGGTGAGCCCCACGACAAGAGGATAGCTGTGCCGCTAATGACCCTTCTGGTTGAGGTGCGGCCGAAAAGAAAGAAAAAAAGAGAGAGAGAGAAAAAAAACACGGTATGTGTGCCACAATCCTGCGTTTCACGTTACTCACTTGAGCCCCTTCATTGGTTTTGGTTATACCTCGCCTTCAAGACAAGTGGTGCCGTATGCCTGTTTACCTTTTCAGGGAATGAATTGTAACACATTAATGATACACGACATTTTCTAAATCAGATTTGATGAAAATCACGGGTTGATATTTGGAGAGATCAAAACATAATAAGTATATCATATAGGTATTATTCGACACTAATGATTTATGAAACGATAACCAAATGACACAATGTAACGAGTTTCTATTTTCATGTTCTGTCGTAGAATTGATGATTGGAATTAGAGTAATACAGAGCCTTCACATTCAGTTTTCATCTCACATCTGTAATTTTGAACGGCGATTTACGATGGTAAGTACTAGAGTTCTATTGAAGTTTTCGTTTTGCGGGATCAAGATTTTAACCAAGAGTAAATCAAATGATCGACAATTAATAGGTAATAATTTTTACCAAAATGACTCCAAAACCTTGAGTAGTAAATAGAGAGAAGAAACAGTTTTTGAATGAAAAAATATACAAACATTTTTGTGGTCACTACCTCTACACTGAATTACAGTAAACGGTTTATCTCCCGTTATGTCACTCGATGTCATCATATCTAAATATACCGTATACCACCCAAAACCATGGATGGATGAGTCACTTTGCTCCATCACTATTCCATCGCAATCTAAGATCGCGGCAGTGGTCCGCGGTCTGTACCTAATATTTTTATTTATCTCGTGGAAGTTGTTGCACAACGAACGATCTTTTGAAGACCAACAGAGGTCTTGCCCCTATGCACTTGTACTGACTGAATATCGTCTAATAAAACTGGTATAAAAAATTGCAATAATGTAGCTTGACCATATGAGCCAATGTTTGTTACCTTTTCCGCAATATTTTAATTCATTTTTGTCTTTTTTTATTTCTATTATTTATTTTTTATTGGAATACTTTATGTGCACAGACATTTTTACTATCAAATTAGCTATAAAAAAATTAATATCTAATAATAATATTCTGCTAGACATACAAATAAATTACAGGATTTTAAACAATTTATTATGTTTTGGTCGATTTTTCTGCACATTTTCAAGAAATTTAAGTGTTGTTTAGTACAATATTGTGAACACATTTCTGAAACTTCAAGTTCTCATGATAAACTGCTAACTAGTAAATATTTTGCTTCCTCACTACCGAAGGTAGGAAAGCTTTGTGTTCTTGATTGAAGTCGAACAAACTACTGTACTCCAAAATCAAAATTTCCACTTGCTTTTTGCCTTTCAGAGCTTGCTGATGAATTTTGGTTCCGTGTCTGTCTGTCTGTCTGTGGTAAATACTTGTGACTCCCAAAATTATAACCAAGTTTCAGTCCGATTCCGATGAAATTTTTAGGGATGATACGGATTAGCTCCTAGACGGTCCCCTATAATTTTCAATACCTTCGAATCAACAGTAGTCTGTGCGCATGCGCAAACGTGAATTTTTCATTACGTCGATTTATCATCATCTTCAAACTTTCAAACTCGGTATGTAATTGAGCACTTATATGTTCTAGAGAAACGTCATAGGTATATTTTATATTGCAATTGGTAGAGCAATAACCGTTGCGCATACGCGAAACTAATATCGATTGATCCTAATGGAAAGATTTTGATCAAATTTTCAGTGATTGAACGGGATGGCTTCTTGACAGTTCCCTATATAACATTCATGGCCGTCACATAAATAGCACTTTGCGCATGTGCAAACGTTAATTTAGTATAACGTCGATTTCTCATCATCTATTGGTCCGGTTTCGTTCAAACTCAGGGAGCAGATGGGTATCTGTTCCAGAAAAATGTCCTATTAATTGTATTGCGGTTGATGTAGTAATAACTATATACTTACTTATAGATGGTGAATGCCGTTGGATTGATGGTGGAATGTTGAATTGTATGTGCCATGAATTTATTATAGCTCTATATCGCATTTTAACGTGTCGTATAATCGTCGTATTGTGTTATATCATTGCGACTCGTGTATTTTAACAAACGTCTGTCAAATTGGGTGGGCAGTTGTCTCCTCACATGTTGTCTCATGGAAGCATTGTATTAGTTTAAGAAAAAAGTATGAGTCGAGAGTTCTTAAAGGTCAGCGTTATAAGAAATTAATGTTTGCGCATGCGCACAGACTACTATTAATCCCACAGCAATGAAATTTATAGCAGAACTCGAGGAGCTAAACCGTACAATCTTCGTAAAGTAAGTATATAAGGTATATAAGGCGATGGAATGGGTAGTAGATTTTCTAGAGACCAACCCACGCAAACTTCGAAAATTTCATCAAAAACTGTAAACTGAGAGTAAAAATTTAGATTTTGGTGAAAAATCGTTCATCTCTCAAATTTGAAAACGTTGCTTCCGCTAACTATAAATAGACCCCGAAGCAAAAAGAACAACGGAAATCACAAAAATTGGCAAACCTTGTTCGATTAATATTTGTTTAAATAATATTATTAAGAAAATTTCATCAACTATGGACAACAAGATTGTGGTGAATGAAGTATAGGTACTTTCACAAAAAAGTGCTGAAAATGGATGAAAACTGAAGAAAAAAAGTTGACAGTTCTTAAATTTATCTTTAAGAGGTTATTTGTAGAGACGGATGTCATTTAGACAACTTTTGGCCACGATTTGATATTTATGTTATTTAATTTGATAATGTTTGTGCGCACAAAGCGCTCATATTTCAAAACAATTGGCATTTTCATAAATTTCATCAGCAGAGGTATCTTGCTTATACCTCTTCAAACAGGTGCAATATGGAGGGTATCGCATGACTGAAATAGCTGTGTAATGAATCATTGGAATAACGTCATAGAAGAGAACGACCTCAGTCCAAACTTTTGAAGTTTTGAGCAGGAAATTCGTAGTCAGGGGTTTTCAAAGGCTTATAATCCGATTCATAGATTGAACGAAATGGGAAAGTTCAACATGAAAAAGTTGTTGAAATAAGTGAGATGCTAAAAATTGCTAGTATTAACGCATTTGTCCATGATGAATTGGTTTTAGCATTATATTGATGTTAATTTTAGTGTCTATAGTCCAGGATGATATATGCAGAGTTACGGTGAGCTTCGTTGCTGATAGGTTTTAAAAATAACTGTTGTCATCGTCGCTCGCATACAAAAGGTCACTTCCCTCCGGAAAGTGGTCGTCCCTTCTCGATAAGAGCCCTCACATTGGGTTGCGTCCCCTCAGTAAACACGTCTGGAGACCACCTACCCTCTGACCTGTCAACAGACTACCTGCTAAAGGACTCAGCCCCCTGAACGTGATGTTGCAATCGTTTGCCGACGTATAGGTTCCAAGTGGGAAGAGTGTTCCGTAAAAAATCATGGACGATCATTAGTTCAGTCAAATAGGAACCGGACCTGGCAACGGCGGAGAATGCTGGAACATTTTCTGAAACCTTCATTTTAAAACAACGAATTATTTTTATTGTGTACCTATATTATTATTTTTTCCCCCTAGGCATCATGAAACGTTAACCAATAATTTTAAGGGGGGTTACAAAAATGTTTTCTTGGTCATTTACAAAGGTTCATTATTGAAATTAATAAATCAGAACTGTGGGTTGCAAGCCTCGAAAATTTCAACTAGTAGGTCTCGGTGGAAGTTGAGTTGGGAACTGCTGTCTAAAAACAATAGAATTCGAATTAAACTCCTGTCTTTTTATTATCAGAATAATTCACTCTTGTTCGCCATGGCTCGTCTTTTGGAGGCTTCAGAGTCCAAACAATGATCATCGCGTGCAATTAAAAGTATGCAATGCAGGGATTGGAGAGACGCGGAAGAGGAAGGCCTGGCTCAGAGTCGATATCTGCGAGCAGGTCCACATTTACCAGCAGGTCCAGGACCTCGGGAGCCGGCAGGACGCGGGTCCTTGATGTGGTTCACGGCCGCTGGGCATTCTTGCCTGCGGACGTCACACCCTCCGCTCCGCTTCACCCTATAAGGCTTTACCGTCTTCTGCCCTCTCTCAAGTGTCTTTCCGATCATATCGACTCTTGTCACCGGGATCTCCTGCCAAGTTCTTATCACGTACGATATCGCATTATGGATTCATATTGCGCAACGTCATACAACACTACTCCCAGTACACCACTGGCTTTATTGTACTCTTCAATGATTACCGATGAGCTGTAACTTACAAAATGTAACCCCGTTTCTAGGTAATTGCTTAACCCTCCGATGGTAAGGTGAAAAAATTGACACTGGGGTAACGCTAAGTCTGACAAACCAAGTACTAAAAAACTGAATTACTAACCACACTATTTAACATAAACTACGTCATAAATTCATAAGAACTTGCTTACAATAAGCTTCGTATCTTGACTGCTTCGTTCAAAATAAGGTGGTGGGGCTCTTGAGGTTCAGTCAGAAATGTTACCACGGTTTGTATTGGCCAATGTCTCGGTATATTCGTGTAACATCCTCAGGACTACAAAGAAACACGCCTGAGGAAATCAGAAAAGCATCAAGTCAAGTTCATGTTAATGTCATTCGTGTAAGTACCTATAATTAAAGTTCATGTTTACTTAAAGTTAATACTTTTCCGACTTCTTCTTGTGCGTTTCTTTTTAGTCCTGAGGATGATTTACAAATATACCAAAACTTTTGCCAAGACAAATCATAGAAACATTCCTGACTGAACCTCAAGACTCCAAAACCTTACCCTGTTCTCCATAAAAAGACTGTTTCCACTATTTTCAAATTAATGTAACTAGTTAATTCATTTTTCACCAAATTAGTAACTCGAAAAAAATCAATACGTAATTTTTTCTCAACGCTCTTTATACTAACTGAACATTTATCGATCGTTAGTCCAGCCTTGTCATCATGAGTGTAGAAAATGTCTGAAAGGATAATAGAACAAGATGTTGCTACCTTTATAAAGAAGGGAATTACCGATATCGGTCATGAAAAAATCATCCAGAGGGTCTCATAAATTTGAAGGCAAAAACTCGAAATCAGCAGCCTCCTCCATTTGATTTCTTAGGTACATATTAGGTAATATCGGGTCTAACATACCCAGAGATCACATTTTTCATCACGCTAGTGGAAATATTATGATCATATTTCAGATGGTTCCTGTATCTTCTATGATTGTATAATTAAGGAGAAGGTACTTGAAGCTTCGCAACGCCAATCAACTCCCCCACTCAGTGTACCAATAATGACGCCCATCAAGCAGGCCAGACCCAGAAGTTACCATCAAAAGTTTAATTTCACAGTTACTCATATCCATTGCAAGCCCCAAGACTTGCAGTAAATATAAATAAACTCATAGTCACCACGGGTCGACGAGACTTCCAGCGGTAACAATTCGTTGTGATATCGTTCTATTTTCGAGTCTTCCAAGGTAGAAAAAGCACCGTGTAAAATACTAGGTACCTACCTAATGGTGCCTAGTGCCTAGTTTACTAATGGTGTTGCTCCGAAATTGAAATTTCTACCCTTTTTACGTTTTATAACTGCTCGATCAATTTCGGTTCCGCCACCGTTTATTTACTCTTGAGTCGTCACAATTATTGGAATAGGTATTGACAAGAATCTTGATGATGAAGTTCTGGATAACAACGATCGGTGTGTACTTATACCTACCACAAGGATTGTATATATTTCATTAATATGTTTTGGTACCAGATAGAAGGGCGGGTTTTACAGCTGAGAAGGGACAAAGCGCCAGTGCTTGTAGAAGTAAGCGGTCTTCGTACCAAAAGTGGCAATAGGTGCTTTTGGGACGGAAGCGCGACGGTGCTTAAAGCGTGCATCTTGATCACCAAATATTTCACATCATTATGATTTATTTGTTCAACTTATCTATATTTTACTATAAAGATTGATTTAGGGTATTTTTTATCGTTTAGATGCGAGTTTGCGAGCATCCAACACACCAAACTACATATACATATTCCGATTTGTCCTCATACTTGTTTCGCCTTCACCGTTTGACAACGTTAACTACCATCAAAACTACCGGTACTTGTGGAGAGGAATAATTGGTTTAAAAAGTATTTAAACAATACACCATCGCTTTTGGGTGGCAGCCATAACTGTGCGTGTGTCTCAACTACCATTATTTTTAGAGCGGTTCAAGGAGCACATGATTGGCGCGTAAACTGCGATCTTTCCAATGAAAGGGAAACTAACTCTATGGAATGAAAACTGATGGTTCCCTAGGATCGGCTCAGTCGCAAGCGGGAATCACACAATGTTTCAAATAGCCCAGCGATAAGACATACTTCTATCCATGTCAATAGTTACTGAACTAGTTTGGGTTCTTGATCATTTGTATTTTCTAAAATCAGGTTAGGTAAATATGACGGCAGATAAAACATAACGAATGGTTCTCCATTTCATTACGCATGAATAGATATTGTGTATGAATGATCAATGTCAGAATCCAGGTACTTAACCAGGTGTTATTCCATGGAAGGGAAACTACCTCTATAGAATGAAAACTGATGGTTCCCTAGGATCGGCTCAGTCGCAAGCGGGAATCATACAAAGTAAAGGAATAAAATAAACGATGTTATTACTTAACATTACTAATAGTCCATTTTGTTTCTGAGTTATTCTTTGTTTTAGATAATTTTGGTAGAGCTATTCCCAAGTACAGCAAATATAGGGCAATGATATGTCTAGGTGATCTGGTGTGGTAGATCGAACAAGGAACTCGTGAAACTTCGGAAACTCAGTAAATTCTTGTCATTCAAAAGAATAAATAACCACAAACTGGTCCTTCCAATGGATGTATAAAAAAGAATCCATTTTTATCCGCAATATAGTAGTTTCGGATGAGAAGAGAAACACTTTTTTATCGACACTGCGACCCCATTGAAGCACATCCCATAACTTGCGGTCTTCAAATGAGGTTTTGAGTCGCCGACTATTTATAGGCCATGTTAGGAAAAGTCCTTCGAGGCTGGATGACTGGACACTCGAGGCAGATGACCGGCCAGCCCCTGGCAGCCTGCAAGGACTCGGTGACAATGACCAGCCATTAGACACGGATGATGCGTCCCCACTTCCCCTCTCCTAATTATCTACTCGTGATGCCGGTGGAACTACCGTTTCATGATTAAATATCATTAAAAAATCTTCCAAGAAGATAGGGTAGTCATGATTTCCACCTCAGCGAAGAATTCAGTAAACAAGAGCTCCAGGGACCTAGCAATAAAAATGTTAATAACGTTATGTGATTACAGTTTTCATATGATTTTGATGAGATTTGCAGATAGATCATGATTTTATAGGATGTATCCCTTCTGTCGTGGTTGAGTGCGAACTTTTGTGAACTTTTGCTTAGTGAGTCTACCGAATTTGAACTCTGAAAATGATCGTGATGATCCTGAACTAATAAAACCCCAACATGAATGTGGTACGTGCAACACAACCCCCCTCCCCCGTCATCATCAATTTATGAACTGATTTTACATTGTAGATTAAAAAATAATTATTCACGGAAATAGAAAATATCACGATTTCTTGAAACTCCCTCAGGGGAAATAAACTTCTCTACTGAGAATTGTTTTCACAGAGACCAAATACTCCTAGCGAAATAGTAGGACAATCTGACAAAACAAGAAAATATGAAAGCGTATAAACAGTTCACCCCCCCCCCCCCCCCCCCCCATCAATCAACCAAACAATCTATCATCAAAATTAAACCCCCAATTTTTTTTACACATACTAACCAAAAGATTTAAAACTAGTTTTTTTGTGATTATTTCAGCACAATTTTTGGCAATTTATTGTGCTCAAAAAAGGGTTGTCTAACGAGCTTATCCTTTCTTTTGGGATGCCTGTGTATCTAGGAATCTTTTCAGAATGCCTCAAATCGGATTTCATTTTTGGAAAATCGTAACTTAAAAATTTTTGAAGCTCAGCCAACAGTTTTGATCTTTTGCGTTACATGTACAGTACCTACAGGCAATATGAGGATGTCAGTTTTCGCAACCGACGGTTTACTCAACTTCAGAAACCTCGGATAGCGAGTTGAAATAGTAAGTAGCACAAAGTAAAAGCTGCACCCTCCCACCAGAGCCAACGTGGAGAATAAGAGAAGACGAAACCTGATAAGTGAAGAATGTTGATTGTGTCAGCTTGGCCTCTTGGCTCAACTTGCCTTTACTCCGACGACACTTCAGTCACGGAAAGTCACATCCATCGATTGTGATTTATTCGAATGACTTTTCTAGAAAACTAGTGAGTAGACGAAGTCATGTTTACCACGCATATATTCCAAAACTTAAAATATTTTTCTACAATTGTGTTTTAACGAATTTTCGTAGATATGAAGCTATTGCAATGACACTTTAATTTTTTTTATAGAGCTGTCATGTGAGCCCTCACACGAAAAATACATATTTTACAGCCCCCCTCTTCGTCATAAGTTTTCATTTATTCATATACTCGTAACATGGTTATCAAAAATTAACGAGCGGTTGCAATCATGTTCACAATATCAATTATTGAGAATGTCACCTGTGTGTACACAATTATTCTTATAACCCTGCTCATAATTCAGCATGTTGGCCGTTGGCCACGTACTTTGCAGTGGTTAACGTAATATGGTTGGATGAAACGAGAGCTTTCGAACGAATGGTCAACGAATTTTGTGGGATGAAAAATGACAAAGTACCATATCTCTAGCAATGACTCGTTTGAAAGCGAAAATCATCAGTAAATTGTTGCAACACATTTTCGTTACATAGAAATGTTTCGTTTTCAGTCGGAGATGCCGAAGCTACAACACTTTCTGTGTTAAAAAGATTAACAAAATTGGTCGAGATTTGTAGCTTGGGCAGCGCCTGATAGAATCGGTAATTACCATCTCCACCGCACCACCTCGACAGTAAACCCAAAATTCCCAAGGTCGGTTGCACAACTAGACTAAAATTGAAATCGAACCAAATAAGAATCATGAAAATTGGTTGAGAATTGTAGTCTGGGTGGTCACGACAAAATTTGTCGAAAAAAAATACATTTTTTCCGGCTTTACCCTCGATCCCCCCTCTTCCATCATGGAATTCAACATTTCCGAGCTTTGTTGCTCAACAAGACTAAAATTAAAATCGAACAAAGAAATAATCTCGAAAATCGGTAGAGCATTGTGACGTGGGCAGCTTCGACAAAATTTGTTTTCCTCATGCCTGGGTTGTCCCCTACCCCGCTGGATCAATTCCAATAGGTCGTCCCTCTTAAATAAGAAGCCTTGCCTGTATGACCCAGCTTCTGAGGGACGTCCTAAAACACGACATGCGATACCGATAAACTTTGTAGCTAACCTTCGCTTTTAATTAACAACATTTGCTATGCATAGGATTACTAGATTCCATGTTATTTCTTACACAATATTATTATGCATTATTATAATAAAATTAAGTAGAATTAACATGCGTGAAAACACGTTCTGTGTTTTTGTAATTTCATGCGGAGTATGAAAAAAGGGGAGTTCCGGAGCCCCCCCCCCCCCCCCCTATTAAATAAAACGCGAAGTTTTTTTTTTTAAATCGAAATCCGTTTTGAGGCATCCTGAAACGATTCTCGACCTCTTTAGGTATAAACATCATATGCTAGCTGGTTTACCCGGCGTTGCCCTTGTAATGTGCATTAGCATAGGTGGGAGGTTCACATATGTACCTGATAAGGGATGCTCCAACCTCATCATTAGGTATAACCCAAAAGTTCCACAGAGGCTCATTATGAAACGTCAGTATTGTTACGTTTTGTACGGTTTGTCCTGAAACCCGCCGCTTGACCCGCTAACCTTTGTTCCACCAGTAACGAACCGTATAAATGTGACGGGTCCAGGAAAAGAACGATTTTAGTCATCCAATACAAATTTAGAGAAAAATGCTTTTGGAATTTTCACAATTAATTCTGAATTCAAAGAATGAACGAAAAAATAGTATTTTCGATATCGTGCTTTGGAATAGTGTATTGAACGAAATTAGCGAAGTAAAATTGTTTATAAGAAGAAAATATAATTAAAATACCCCTTTTTTTTAGTTCATGACCTTGATCATTGTTCCCCAGCACTATATGCGTCACCAATCTCCCATGAGGGGTGACATCGTCAATTCTTTCCCGGGTACTCTATGACTTCGAACATTCTTCCCGAGTGCCTGGACTCCATTTTTCAAATGACTAAGCTCGTTCTTTTCCATACCATTCAGGGATATGAAAGGTTTGCAAGTGCTTTGATTTTGGAGACCAACAATTTTTTCTCTCCCGAAAGTGAAAACATTGCTTTCACTGCCTTAAGGTATACTCGGAAGCAATAATGAACGCACGTTTTTCGCACCCATGGTAACGCTCATTATCTACAATCGAATGATAAGTGCAGAAGAGCTGTCCAATATATAAAAAATGTGCAACATTTTCAATAATCATTTCGGTACCTGTTTTCATTATTCGCTACCTAATTGGTTCAGTTACTGTTAGTGAGTTATTTTGTAGATAATAATCAATATTGTATAGTTTAATATCAAACTGGCTTACTGGGTTACTCTGGGTAACGCGTTTCGTCTTATACCTACATCAACGCTCAATTGGGTAACTCCGTGTAGTCCTCGCCATCCAGATGTTTAGGACGTCCGCGCCCGTAGCCCGCGTGGGCGAACGCGTGGCCCCGAGGCGCTCTTGTCTCCTCATGTGGAACGCATAACACAATATTGTTCCTTCAAGTGGATAATAACAGGTGGTAGGTGCCTTGGGCAGCTCCGTGCCCCGTGAGGCTTCCCCCGAATGGATATTTCTTTACACAAATTGTTAACGCTCTAGCTAAGCTTTTAGTGAATTATCGTGCCACACTTGGTGATGTCCAGTGACTATCTTCTCGAACTCGGTCTACTGCAAAGGAGTCAGAAGGAGAAGATGAGTTTACGGGTCGTGAGTTAGACAGAAATGAGATGACAAACAATGGGAAGTAGACAATTCTTTAGGAGGGTTCAACGAAAGTTCTTGAATTTCCAAGTACTGAAATTAAGAATTCCTTCGAAACAAAATGATTTCCCGCATCTGGGTGATGAGTATGGCTTACCTACATCGAGAAGCGTAGTGAGGTGAATGACATAGTTTTTCTTTTTCACAAACCAGCGAATCACAAACCAGTATCCTTCGTTCCTCTCCAAAGTGAGCGTAAACGCACCCCTACCGAATTCATCACACCACCTTGTTTCATGCGGTTTTTGATACCTTCAACTACCTCATGCATCGGCCTTTATGTCGTTTGCGTGGGTTTATGCATTCCTGGGAGGGAAGGGGGGGGGGGGGGGTCTAACCCTTTTAAGGTATTGACAAACGTGGACATACTAACCGTTCGTTAGCGGGCAAAACTACATTCAATAACAAGGATTTAAACGACCAAGAGTATTTAGTTTCAGGCATTACCGCCAGGAGCCAACCTTTATGGTGGAAAAATTAATTCAAATTTCATCTTCCTTCACTGAAACAATAAAGACCTCTGAACTCATAGATGTTTCAGCCAAATACAAATTAAGATGAGGACTTAAGAGAGGAACCTTCCACTTCTTCTTCATATTCCCTCCTTCCTCGTCACAAAGCTCAGAGCACCATCACCAGCTCAAAATCCAATATCGTGGCATTATGTCTTTTGCTAGTCTCTCAAGTAAAGAGAAGTTACCGCTTCGTCTAATTGCCGTTTGGTAATAATTATTGTAGTAAGTAATTGTAGTACAGGTTTTCCATGTATCGTTTCATTCAAACAATATAATTAAATGACTTACAGGGTGATATAGGACGAGGAAACTCCAAAATCTTAATCTATCTATGCCTCATCACATCTTATAAATCAAAATAACCTAACGAGGCGGTGAGATAGTTAACTAGAGTGAAGTTGGTTTAACAAGAGTGCAACCAGACAGAATACCATGACAAATAAACCACGGTAAAGATGGCGGCGTTAGTTCACACCGTATAAAGTTACAGAACCCCCCCTCCCCACCCTTGTAGAAAATTAGGTTACTTTTTCACCATCGCTCCCCACTTCCTGCTTTGAAGCATCGGCTAGTGGAGTGGAGTGCATTGGTTTAACAAGAGCGAAACCTTACATAAAACCTCGACAAATAAACCACGGCAAAGATAACGGCATTTGTCCACATCGAATAAAGTTACGGATACCCCCCCCCCCCCTCCACCATGTAGGCGAATTATTGTGATTTTTTTATCACATTCCCTACTCCGCCAATATGCAGCGTCGGAAAGCGGAAGTTTCCTGCAAGTCTAGATCGCCGTTTTTCCAATGTTTGCAAATTTCATTTTGAGAAAAATTGCTTAGTTCGCCTTGAAAATCTTGCTAATCTTGTAATACCTATAAAAGAATGAAACTCCGTCTGTCTGACTCTTCTTCAACGCTATACACCTCCTAAAGGCTGAACCGATTCCATCTACGAGTGGGGGGGGGGGGGGGATTGTTGAGGTTCGGCAATGACCCGCAAGACCGAGCGGCCTTGAAGGCGACGTTGCTGTTTGCCCCGTGTTCCTACTTATACTTCCCAACTTGAGCGAGCAAAGCGAGCGAGAAAACTACACTAGTAGAATATAAAGAACAACCGCTCTATTTTATTTTATTTAAAAAAATTGAATATGGTTTAATTGGTCTACACTATATCTAAATCCTTTTAATCTAAATGGTTGCGCGTTTTATACCATTCACAAGATCGAATAGGTTCAGAATATCACTCCGCTATCAAACGTCTCATTCTCTCAGGTCCATGTACGGCATCACTTTATGCATCATTGCGCATTTTAGACATAAACCAACCTGAAGAAAGACCGTTCAACTTAATTGCGGTTCTATCTGGTTATGTTTCTACATAATTGGCTGAAATTATTCAAGACCGATAATAATAATTCACCTTAGAGCCTGTGATATTAACAAATAGTGAATGTTAATTGTCTAGCGATTAAAGATCTGTACTGAGATAAAAAATATTTTAGCCTTACATTTACATTTAGATCTTCAACGCAATTAGCTACGTATACATTATAGGTACACGCACACAACCATGCCAATGTAGCCATAGACAGCAACATATGAAAACAAAACATTAATAAACTTTAGTAAACAGTATCTCGATTTGACAGAACACAATCCAAATTGACTGTAAGTTATCCTTTCCAAATTGCAAAGAAATACAACCGCCGAGTCATAAAGTTATGATAAGATGGCTCGATTGGAACTCAAGGGTGAACCATACAGGCCCTCGTTGTTATCCAAAAACATTATTTGTACCCTCCCATCATATTTCTTGATGCTGCTCTTGTTGATGTTCCCACCGATTTTCAAAGTCACCGAAATGAGGGAGGCGAGAGCTTCGCTACTTAGTAAGACCACCAAGACTTGCTGCTCTTTTCCTTGCCAAAACGGTGGCATTTGTCTTGAGTCATGCAACGACTATTCTTGTGACTGCTCCGGAACCCATCACTACGGGAAGAATTGTCAACATGAAATGTCATTCGCGAAAATAGTTAAGATAAACCACGGTTTTTGGGACACCCTGGCTAGAAATTTAAGGATTCGAAAAGTTGTAGAATACTTCGATTTTCTGAACTCGTTGTTCTATGGGATAATGGTCAAATCAATTGTGAAACGCGTACAGGAACCCAAATTTTCTTCTTTTCACGATGGTATGTGCAATCAAGTGTTTAACTCTAGCTCAGAAGCCTTACTTTTGAGCCCAGTGCCTGCGTACTGCCCAACCCCACTGGGCGTCACTGGATTCCATATTCTTCCTCCCCTCGAAAGCCTATTTGAGCTCGTCCTCAGAAGAAATGGCCGTACTCACACGTCAAATAGTAAAGTGAATCTTCTTTTCGCAGCTTTCGGCCAGTTTCTAGCGATACAAATGTCTTGTTCAAATAACATTAACTGGCTCGGGTCATCAGGAATGTACGGAAATTTTGAAAGAATACATAGTCAGGGTAAAGTCAGTAGAACTGGAAAAGGACACGGAGACGGTCCACAAGGAAAGCCTACAGATTTTTTTCATATGTCTTCTATGTCTGATGCTTTTCAAAACATTATTTTACGGGAGCATAACAGAATTTGTGATATATTGTACAGCAGTCATCCAGGGTGGAGTGATGCACGTTTATATGAAACTGCGACCCAAATCGTTACGGGCGAGATAATTACAATTACAACTAATGAATGGTTGCCGTTTCTAAGAGACTACGGGTTAAGAATGAAGTTCAAGTCACCTTACTCATCAATAATCTCAAATAAGGTTCCTTATGAAATTCTTCTAGCGTTTTTCTGGCCGCAGATGTACCCAGATTCTATATCGATCGGTGGGTCTAACATTGGTTTGGAAGTATTGTTAAATGGTGGGGTTGAATCACTACCGCGTGGAGGAACATATCTTCTGATGAAAACGCTAGCAGCAACGTGTTCAGGTAAAATGGGACCTCAAAACGTCCCATCAGTGTTGGAAGAAAAAACCAAACGGTTGATACTGGAGGGAAGGCGACGAAATTTCCAAAGTTTCAATAACTACAGAGTGTCTCTAGGCTTGAAAAAGTTCAAATCGTTTGTGGAACTCACTGATGACATATCTGTGCATATGGTTCTACAGAAAATGTATGGAGACATTGATGGTTTGGAATTCATTCCAGGTTTGCTTCTGGAAACTCCAAAAAACGGCAAAGTTTTGGGAGATACCATGAACGCGTTACTAAGCGATTTTATATTGAAAGCAGCAGTAACTCACCCTCTTACAACAACTTCCTATCTCAGAAAAAGTACATTTGGAGGTAATCAAGGTTGGGATATAGTAAAGGGCGCTAGTTTAAAGAACCTTATTTGTCAAAGCTTGAATGAAGACTGCTCACAAGATGTTTTATTGTCCTTTAGTACGAAAAACTGTAGGGAGGAAATAACTTGTGGCAAAAACAAAGTACAAGAACCAGTTATAATATCGCCTCCAAAGACAGTATGCAGGCCAGAACAACCGTTACCCTCACCAATAGATCAAACGGTTACCGAACCACCGCTAGAAGTACCTGAAAACTCAGTTCCACCTGAAATATGTGGGAAAATCGAAAGTGCACCAACACAAATTCGTAAACAGCCTTGCACATTCACGATGTCACCTCGTCCGTTCCATAAACCAAAACAACCACAGCACAAAAATGTCGTGCATACGCCTCCAAAAAGTACTAGTCATACCAGTTCAAAAAGCCCTCGGGCAGAAGTAAAGCAATCACCGACCGCGAAAAAATGTTGCATCCGCAGGCCGTGGTTAAAAAATAAAAACTAATAAGTGAGTATCCTTGAAGCACGCCAAATGCATAAAAGAGCTTACAACTATTATAATAATACCCCTGAAATAGCTGGCAAAGGAAAGAATAATTCATTCTTACTTATCTTTGAAGATATAATGATAATATTTCATCAGAAAGATGGATGTGTTAGTGAGTTGGAATACCTCAAAATTCCATACACACATCTAAATCCGATTAAGTTGATCCCTTTTTTACCATAGTAATAAACAAAGAAACTGACCCACCCATATAGGTACTTTTTGGTAAATTGGTATATATATAAGATGGTATCTTAGCATGTTTTCATATTTGTCCCTTCTATACTCCGCTCTACATAATTTCTTCCAGGTAATATACTGCTTTCCAATTAAATTTTCAGGCTCAATTTAAAAATTGTTAAGTTGTGACCTCAACCCTCATGATTTGACTTTTTCAAATTTCGTATTTCGATCCAGAGATTGTCCAGATCTTCAGGAATAACACTTTGATACATAATGATGTTATTATTAAAAGACTATGTACTATTATTGGAAGACTTGGTGGAAGCCAAATCTGTATGAGCTTGTTTTCAGTGCCTTCCCCTTAGATGCTGAGCTTCTGTTTTTTTCTCCAAGTCTATGGCCTTGCTCGGGAGTTACCGTCGAGGGCAGATAAGTATAGTTTTTGTGGCCTAAGGCTATTATAACAAGTTTCACTCACCTCATCCAAAACCCTTGCGACTAGGGCAGTGTAAACACCTGAAGCTCGTCTGCGAACCACGTTTTCGTAATTATCTGACTCAAGCTCTACCCTCAAGAGCTCTGTCGGCTTCAGTCTTGAAAGCGCCTTCTTTGTGTCGAATTGCCTTTGAGAAATCTCTTCACTTGTATCAATATCTCTTCCACATGTACTATCTAATCGCAGACTATCATTCAGAACATTTGTCAAAGGGTACTGAGTGGAATATGAAGTCTCACTGGTCTTGCAGCGATCTTGAATAACTAATTCCAAAGCTGATTCAAATTGTTTTTCATACATAAACGAGTTACTAGCCCTATTTTTTTCTGACTCATGAATGTCGTTTTGGGATTTAGAAGAACAGTATGTATCCTCGAATGTTTCTTTTGACATTAAAAAGCCATCATTCTCATCTGGATACTTTTTTTCGTCGAATTTCGAGTAACACCACGCTTCATTGGCTCCATCAAGACTTGGAACTTTGACATTTGACTCCAGCAGTTTTTCAAATACAGCTTCGTATAAATCTGAAGATGAGTGTGTGAGATCTGAATTAGGGTGAGTGAAAGTTGTGTTTGCGCCAACGATACTTTCTGTTTCAACTGGTTTTTTCAATCCTCTATATTTATAATCACCCCTTCCAATATGTTCTGATGAATTTGAAATCAGGTATTTTGAGTCACATTCACTACTAAAAATATTTCCCCTTAACTCCCCCAAAGATTGAAACTCTTCCTCACATTGTTCTTTATACCTGTTATCTCCAACCATCACTTTCACTCCAATATTGGCCTTCTGGTTTTCTAAGCTAGGATAAGTTTCAAGTATTATTTGCTGCTTGCCACGAATATCTTGGCCAATTTCATCCTGAACAGTAAGACAGCTCGTGGGCTTTGGCATTGCTTGAATACCCGCAGCAGAAGCTTTCATTTTTCCTGCTAAATCTTCAACATGATCGCCTTTCTTAAGTATTGGTGTAGTTGGTTTGCTCAGGATATTTCGGATAGTTTGAATGTTGACATATTCATTTCCAGGTTGGAGGGAACATGCTTCATTCTGAAAATCCTCTTGTCCGTGCGTTCTTAAATAAAAAACGCTTGTTTTTCGACGCGATATTGGGGACGCTACACATCGCATAGAGAATTTAATAGTCCTGAGCAGCTTTCCAAAAATAGAGAAACTATGTGTTGATGGAAAATTGGAGGACTTCCTTCCATTTCCACTAACCGGTAGAGTGTTCAAAGATACTGAACTTCTTCTTGAGATCTTTGGCGAGTTTCCTTCCACATTGACATTATAATAATCACTCATGGAGAGAAAAGATGTTCCATGAGGTATGCAAGAGGTATATTCGTGATCTTTGCAACGATACGTTACTAAGTCGTAAGAGCTACATCTGGTGATGATTCGACTATAACTAGTACAAGATGCATTGCAACGAACAAATTTTTTGCATTCAGGATCAAGTTCGTTGGATATCTCCTGATGCCATTGTGTAGTAGTACTGGAGGTCTCGCAGAGGGAGTATCGATTTCTATGTTTCAACTTCTCAGTACGTTCCGCGTATGATAAACAATCGGTGCAACACGAATGTTTCCGACTTAATCCCGTCCATTTTCGGCACAACAAATCCGTTTCGACCAAAGAAACCGCCAAACGTTCGTTCTCCCGACATTTTGGGCACGTCCACCTTCGAATGATCCACCCATTCACCTCGCAGCCGCGTTCGGAACATTCTCGGTGGCAGACGGCCGTGCAAGCGAGGTTAGCGCACTTGATCGACGAGCCGTCCTCGGCCAAGGAGCGACCGCAATTCTCAGCGAGGCAAACCCGAGACATTCCCGGCAAACTAGCTGGGGCGAGCGAATGTTTTCACGCCGGGTGCAAGCGATAAGGAGTCGCCAAAAGAGAGCAAGAATAGGCGATAAGATGTTTTTATTTTCCTATCAGCGACGATTATTTTAGTCATAAATGGAGGGAAAGCTTTTATGGATCAGAAACCTCACGTACAGTTGTCTCGGTTCGAATCAAGACATTTTGCATATAAGGAGAAAATTCTAGCAGCCCAGTCCCCCAAGGAGGATCACTAATTAATCCAGTTCTCCCACTGCTGTTTTTGAGGGGTAACTCTCGACTCTGTAATAAATCCCATTTGGTCCTAGGAGGTTGCACAGGCCTCTTAGAGTTGCAAGTATGAGAATTCATATTTAAATAGTTATTCCTACGAAAAAACGGACGGTCAGATCATTTAATAATGATTAATTTCACACATTATTAGTTCATTATGGTTACTTAGCAGTATTAGTTTATAAATGAGCGTTATAAATCAGCTTTCCTTCACACTACAGAGGCTTATGGATTATGAGATGCTGTTATAAAATGAGAGCATTCCAAAAAGTGGCTAACGATTTTCCTGCTATGAAAACTAAGGGAGTTACAGTTCCCTGGTAACGCATTGGTTGTACGTGAAAATCACATACGAATTGACAAACTGTAGTCTACCCAAATTAAACACATGGCTCAACCTTCATACGTTCTTCTCAAACATGCATTTGACTTACATGGTTGATATAGGTATTTTCCTGTCAAAAACCAACAACGTTGCTTATTCGGAAGTATAAATTGGCCAGCTATATGTTGATTTTAGTTGTTGTACCGAATGTTAATCACGCTCGGAAATTCATGTTGCGAGGTTTACTGCCGGTGACGCTACCGGATTTCGCCCACTTGTTGATTCACTGAGCGCCCGAGGGAAGGCCCTTATATTATGTAGAAATCCAATGAGGTGTCCGGCGTGGCCTTCAGGAATTGTTAGCGTTATGGTGCAACCACTTTACTGTAATTAGACTGCATACAATACACCAACTGACGTGACGTAGTACTCGTTGGAAGTAAGTGACCCATGAATTCTAACTGCATAGATGTGATACGGTACCTAAACTCTCGGAAATTCCTATATCAAGTCCCAGAATTTTCCCAGTAGCAAGCAGATTTCACCAATGATATGAGGGTAATTTTTTATCGTGGCCGACTAGATGTATGCCTACATACTATATACAAGCAAGGTTTTCTCCGTGAAATTTAAGTTTTTTTAAACCAAAAACTTAGTTCTCGAATCCAGATATGTGACGTTATGCACCACTCTTATTGTCCTTCCATGGGTCCATGAGTAGATTTCGTCACCACCAACCAATATTCAATAAACTGCTCACTTTCATTTATATTGCGAAGCTTGAGTAAAAAGTACCCAAAAATACAGTAACAACAGTGTAAAGTATCCATAAAATTGAGAAACCCAACCGCCAAAACATCAAAATTCAGATTCACCGATAGTGACAAAGGAAACCAAACATAACATATCTACGTTAAAATTAATTATGTTCATTGCCTGTTTTTTTTTTTTTTTTTTTTTTTTTTTTTTTTTTTTTTTTTTTTTTTTTTTTTTTTTGCGTAATTAAGAATGTTAGGTACTTATTTAAGATATCGAATGCCGTGTAACACGCTTTTACCTCAAGGTCGGAAGTGTCGGAAGTAGAGGCTACCTACCAAATTCTAACATCAAGGTGAAAAGGAGAGAATTGAGTTTACTCAACTAATCTTGACGGAGTCCGTCATTTTATTTGACTTCCGTTGTCTCAGAGAGGCTTAATGTCAAATTTAAATTTTGTAAAACTGAAGAGAATTCAGCTCTCTCAGCCGGTTAGGAATTAGTTCATTCGTCTCTTAATGTCCCAGAGAGACGGCTCCCTACCAAATTTTAAATTCCTTGGGTGAGTAGGAGATATTTTAGCTTACTATAAGTTGATCACGGAAGAGCTATTTATTTTATTGGTAACAATGTCCCAGAGATTCTCCCTTTCGAATTTCAACTTCCTAGTATGAACAGGAGACAGTTACCAATAGTCCCGGTAAAAGCATGTTCCACGCTTTACTTTCGTTTCTAGGCAATAATAACACAAAATTTTTCATATTGTTTGGTCTTATGAAATCAGTCACGTAAACTTTCATCTGATCCCCAGTCCAAAAATATATTCATGTTAAAACCTATATTATGTACAAATTGTAAAAATAGGGATTTTCTACTACACCATGTACTACTTATAATTATCAGATTTGTGTAGAGTACATAGTTACAAACTTAGATTATAGGTAACCTATATGCTCAACGAAAATCTGAAATAGTTACTAATGAAATTAAGGTCAAAGCATAAGAATCAATTCTTAATTCACAGCCTTCATAATCTCATTGCATTAAATGTTGAATCACTACATGAAAACGCAAGAAACGTTGTCTTAAATACCGGATTATTCCCATAAAAGGAAAATACGACTCACGACAAATACAGTGGCCGATATCGTCACTGAAGTAAACACATGACATTACGGATTTCCAGAACTAATGACGCGCCAGATGAATTGCCATCTTATCTCAATACGTTCAGAAGATTCCATTCGGCAAATCTCAAACTACGTTTTGAAGTTATTCATCTTGGCAATGGTCTTCACTTCCTATGTCTTAACTCACTCTCATGTTGACTTTATTTCTTCCAATCTTATTTCAGTCCCTTAGAGAAAGCAATCTGCTGATTAGGTAGCAGCTTTACTAGAGGAACTCCAATGATTCAAAAACTATCACACTTGCTGAATGGCAATAGTCGGTTCGATTGCAATGAAAATATACTCCTGCTCAAAATTAGAGCACCACTATACATTACTTCGTTTGTCCCCTTCTTTTTTCCCTTATCAAGTTTTTATCCGTTTGCACACATTGTTTGCAAACACAGAAGGAATAAGGTAACCAAAAAAAGGTGAAAATTCATGAAGAAAAGATGTTTATAATAAAATTAAAGAAAAATGTACCTTGTGGTGAAATTATAAAAATTGTAAATTTGAAAAAAAATATGCCAGTTTTGCTTTTCAATACTTGGTATTACCTCCTCTAGCTCGGATGAGGGCTTGGAGCCTTCGACCCATGCCTCTAATCAAGTTTTGGTTGATAGTTGGTAAGGGAAGAAACAAGGGGACAAACGAAGAAATGGATGGTGGTGCACTAATTTTGAGCAGGAGTGTAATTACAATCACGTCAAGGCAACACTCGAACAATCCTCAGATTTTGAGCGAATTCCCATTTGTTCGTGATAAATATCCGTTCATGTTCGTACATACTTCGACGCAGACCTGTAGAAGCTTCAATGAAAACTAGGGAAACTGGCCCCTTAAAAGACAACAGATAGTTTCCGATGTACCTATTTATCTTAGAGTTCAACGTTCAAAAAAGTAAATTATACATAATATGGTTTCCTCAAACTTGTAAAGCACGCGTTCGACCCAAAAGGTCAAACACGAGATACAACTAATTCAAAATCAACCAAGCTGTGTATGGTATCAAGGGTTTGTCGAATATAATTAAGTTAAAATGAATCTTCAACATTCTGAACCTTTATTTTAATGTTCTGTTCTGATGATGACCATATCACTTTAACATAAACAGTAATCTTGATTAATATAATTAAGTAGAAGTTTATTACCTGGCCTTCATGGTTGGTGTTCACGATACTGAGAGTGAAGGTACCTCGAGTCGGTACCGAGGCGCGTTGGACTATTCTCGCGTCTTCGTGTATTTCTTGACCGACGGACAGACCGCGACGATCATCTCCAGAGGCGGAGTTACCGACCGCTGGAACATTAAAACTTTTATAGCCCACCATTTCGTCTCCCGGAGGCACCGCGGCACTTTCTGCAGAATTTACCTCGACGCCCGGCTGGATCTCCAATTGATCAAGATCCGTTTCCAGACAGGGCGGTGGAGGAGGGAAGTCATCTTCTTCTTGAGAAACCTCATCGTCGGAGACTTCAACTTTGCGAGTCAAACTTGATTTCGGGGTGCCGAACAAGGGTTTCAACGATGAGATCTCAGTAACCTGAGTGCCTCTCTGCACGATTGGAGACACATTATGGTAAATCCTTCCATCATCAATCAATCCTCCTTTATTGTACTCATCAACATTACCTCCCACTGTGGTTTTTCCGATCGCGCCAACTGATTTTTCTTGGCCCTTAACAGTGTTTCTCATTTTGTCTGGATTTTCGTTCAAAACACCAAAATCATCACGTTTCTTCACGCTTGATTTTGGTGAAGGGTATTCCAAATTTGAACGAATAGGCATTTCTTTTGCTACTGTTTGTTGTTCAGGATGATTCACAGTCATGGAATCGCGTTTTGCCCCAAATGCAGTTTTTATATCACTCACACCAGCCTTAGCCAGTTCCTTCTGATAAGGATGAGTAGCATAATTAATCGGGATACTTGATTGGACAGGTGATTTGATAGAACTACCGTATGGTGCATTTTTTAGAGCTTCAGGATGAGTACTCTTCATAGGAGATTTATCCCGAATACGACCATAAATATGATCCATTGCTTGTTGATTCGCGTAAACAGCATCAGAATCACTATCTTGAGGCTTGAAGTTTTGTTTAACTGCGGGATACACCATCTTTGAAAGCATCTGTTTCGATAAGTTTGGTTGCTCAGGCTGGTTAATACTCACACTGCCATATTGTGGATCACTCCTTTCTGCTTCAATCATTTTCACTGAGTAATAGCTTTCTCCCTTAAGGTCGTGGGGCTTGGTGACGTTTTGGTCAGTAACAAATCGGTTCGTGGTTTGATTCTTGGGCAAAGTTCCTTGTACGTCAGCTCCCCATCGAGCGCTGGATTTCGGCACAGGGTATTGCACCTTCGAACGACCAATATCTTTTCCGTTATCGGCATTGCGAGACGCCAGATGATCTTCAAGTTTCGACCCGAACTGAGCAATCTTATCTCTCACCAATCCGCCTCGATTTACGCCTTTATCTTTCGAAGCACATTCGTGCTCCTCCAACCACTTGTAGAACGATTTAACCGTTTCATCGTATTTCTCATCGGGCGTAACAAGTCTGACGGGTACAGGGTTATTATGAGGGTGATTTGTGGTCGTTATTGGGGTTGGTTCTTTGTTGGGTTCCATGGTGCCTTTTTTGAGTTCAGTGGTGTCTTTTTTGGGTTCCGTGGTGTCAATTTGTAACTCAACGTCGTCTTCAGTCGGTGTGGGAGTGAGTATGGCAGATTTCGGACGCACAGGCAGAGTAAAGTTGAGGTCTGTCGGTCTGGGATACCTACCGAGTAATCCTCCAGTACTGGCGCGGTAGTTGCTCCCCCGGTCGAAATGCCCGCGGTCCCGGTCCCGAAGATTAAGAGCGTCAATGGTTCTATTTTTACCCCAGTCGTCCTTGATGCGGTTCAAGGTATCCCCCGCGCGCGGTCGCCCGTACACGGACTCGTATCCCGATCCCTGGGCCGGCGAAACCAGCTGACACTCGGAGCACCTCCAACGTGGAACACGACCGCCGTCGTTGAGGAGCAACGGGCCACTGGCGCACGAAGAATGGCAGAGCGAGGTGCATCGCGGGTTCGCGCATTTCAGGGACAGCTCCAACTCGCCTAGAGGTTGTCGGCATTGGGCGCACGGGCGCGACATTTCGGTGACTAATCACGACTGAGCGAAACCTGGGCTCGAGCGCTAGATACTACCGATCGATAAAGGAGCTTATCTCGACATTCTTGCCCAAGTGGAGGAGCGTCACAAAGAAAGCTGACGTGATCACTCCCACCTGACCATCACCTCCTACCACTCACTTTGGTTTCTCCGTTTTCTATGAATCATAAATACTTCGGTTTCTCGGAGTCGAAAAAATATGTAAACTGCTTCTTCAAACTTGTCTTTGTATAAGGTCTCGAGCGAACGAATTTCTACTGACCAATATTGTTGGAAATCATTCCAGACAGACTACCTATTTTAATGGAGACCAAATCTCAACATCTCGAAAATTAATTCATTCACTAGGTGTCGATCTGGGTATCGTTTTGGCGGGAGTATATGACACCCACATTATTGCATTCTGTGGGTGTATATCACTTAAACGTCTGATTGGAGGTTTGACTCATCAAATTGGAGGTTTTGCGCATCAAATTGGAGTTTTTACACATGGAGTCTTTACACTTCAAAGGAGGTTTTTACACATCGAATTGGAGGTTAAACTCAACAATTTGGAGGTTTTAAACATCGAGTTAGAGGTTGATCAATTTTTGTTAACGCTGAGTTTATTTCATTTTGGATTCAGACTCACCTGTTCTTCATCACATCATTCTGTCTCGATTCACTTCATTGTACCTACATGGTTATTAAGGGCCACATAAATTTAATATTCATATTTATTTATCACGCCAAACACAAGGTTTGATGTAATATTGATCTCACATCATCTGTCAGCAATGTTTTGATTTGCACTTGCAAGACTTTAATAATAATGATAAATTCCAGCCAATCTAATAAAGCTAACAAATTAGTAGAACATTTCTTACAAATTTCGCCAACGATTTTTAATCAAGTAGCATACTTTGTAGGAAAAAACAAACAAGATTTGTAGAGAAGAGCACCATCTACTGACTGCTACCAACTGAAGCCAATGGGCAACCGCTTCATTGAACTTTCCTCCAAAATTTTGATCATTTTCATTTTCTTTCGTTGAATGGGAAAAGTATTAATTTGAATGAAAAAAAGTACTAATTTGGCTGGGAAATGCTATATCATCTTGCTTCCTGCCTTTTATCACAGTGGTCACATTTAATTCAATCATTTCATTCAATCTAAATTATTTCATAGAATTCTTTTGCAACTGATCGACTCTTTATTATCACAAACTCCGACATGTACCCCACTTTAGAAAAACACTGAACTAGAACATTAAAAAAGTTATTTTTGAAAAATAACAAGGAGTGATATTAGAAAATTATGTTAATATAGGTACTCAAGTATAATAAATTTCCATCATATAATATTTCCCGAGTAGTTTTCTCACCAATTCAGACATATTTTTCGACATGAACAAATAAGTTAATCAACTTATTCATTAACATAGTGTTTAATGTTTTGGAAAAGATTCAGGTTATACGCTAACTCGATTGCAGAAGTTCACGACTCATTGTCCTAGCACGCGGTAGACAACTATAATAACGATCTCATTTTTTCCGCTCGACAGATTTTCTAAAAATAACCAACGAGAAGTGCCTATAAAAACAGCATCTTCAGGTTTCACGCCGGCCTTGATGTTCTCCCAGCAGGTATCGTTATCAATATGACGAAATGAAGAACACTAGGATATCAGTGGATAAATAATTATTTAAATATTACAGTATATTTATTATTTAATGCACCTTGGACATTTATTACGAATTAAAAACAAACTTATAGGGAAAGTTGTCGTATGAGTCTCCGTGTATCAATATGGTTGTATTTGTAAAAGAGAGTTACGTGGTATAATAACAAATTCATCACAAAAATAGATGCTATATAATGTAGGAATTTATATTCGTGCTATCTTTCGTAAATATTATCTGGGATTTATTATTACGGTTTTTCTTCCTCACTACCAAAGGTAAGGAAGCTTCGTGTAGGGGAAAATGGGGTAATATCGCCACCTTGAGCATATTTGTCTATCACAGCCCGGGTTTGCACTTAAAGGAGCTTCAGATTTTGAAGCAAATTATTAAAAAACATCTCCAGTGATGAATTACAACGTTTTGGCTGGTTATGTAGCAACTTTATATTAGTAAACAACTACTTACGAAACCCTGGTCAATTGCGGATTGCGGTATTACCCCAGCTAGCTGGGGAAATACCGCCACGGGGTTAGGGTAATATCGCCATATTAAAACAAGGGAGAAATGAACAGTCTCATCAGAACATCGGAATAGCGGTTTATTGAATTTCAAAAACTCTTCCTGGGTAGCTTCTCACCATATTGGGAACTTAGTTGACAAGAAAAGGATTCACTAAAGGTTGACAAACAATTTCCACATCAGAATAGTAAAATTGGAACAAAATAAATATTGGTAAAATAATGTTGGTTCTTCACAAGAACTGAATTATTGACAAAGTTCAACGCGGAACTCGTTAAAAAAAGAAATATTATATAGCATTTCATTTTCCCGGCTTATAAAGTTTTTAAAATCTTCTTCAAGTCGCAGTAAAATTCACAAGACTAATAACGTCTATTGTAAAAATCAAAACGGGAGCATGAAGAGTGGAATCTTAAAACGATTATGTTACTATAGGAAGGAAGTTAAGTGGATAGGTACTGCGCAATTATCCAGTAGATAGGTAGGTAAATATCTAATAAACCACGATTAGGTAAATATAGAGAGAGGTGTATTGGGTATAGAGGTAATGGGTGGAAATTAAAGCTAAATGATTTTTCTACGTCATCATGTTCAACAATTTACATAAACGTAAGAAAAACTGTTATTTACCACGAAAATTCGACAACAGTAAAACTAGAATGCCAAGCTTCAAAAACGGTGAACTCGCTTATCTTTGATAAAAACAAATTAATGACCCCAAACCAACTTTTCCAACATTACTGCTGATCTAAATATGACGATATTTGGCTACAAGATTTGCCACTCAGGTGGTTGAATAATTATATAGGGTAGCGGTATTCCCCGACGTGGCGGTATTACCCCACTATCCCCTAAGTGCAAGAATTAGGTTCGTGAATTCCCCTTGTGACTTAATTTTGTGGATTCTTGAGTGTTGGTCTGAATAACATTTTTTGTTGTCTATGCCAACGTTTCGATAAATTTATTTACCTTCCTCAGGTCTACGAAAGAACAGAGAGGTCAGAGGTTTCAGTTATGGTGTATAGGTAGCAACAAACATGAAACAGGCTAGGTACATACCTTAGGTTTGGTGGTAACCTTAAAAACACAAACATCAGGTCAAACTTCCTATGCTCCTATTGATTCTCCCACATTCTACTTTGTTACAATTACAAAAATTAAATCTTTAGTATATTTTCAATTCAACAGTGGGAGCCCGAGTAAGTCGGGAGGACCAGTGACTTTAGTCTTGGCCTGAAAAGACCCATGTCCAATCTCCCAATCTTTAATATATTTAAATACAATGAAATATCCAGAATTATGGAGAACCTCATAGTTAAAAACAGTGTTGCTGCCAGCTAAACACTGTGTTTCGGTAGATCTGGCCAAAAAAACCGGTAGATCCCGGTAATACAATTTCGGAAATTCGGTAGATTTCCCGGTAATTTTTTGAACGAACTATGACTAAGCTAATACTTTATCAATTGAATGCAATATTACTGTAGGGTTGCATTCTAGGCTAAAACTCTCATACAGTCGACTATGAAATCTTCTGGGTCGAATCCACAGTATTATTTTTCCTTTTAGTATGGATCAAATCAGTGTACCCACCATTTTTTACTACTACATAATTAAATTCATCAGCCATAAAAAATTACTAGTAGGTAGGCACTTCAGTATCAAATAGATGAAATGACAGGGGATAATATTGGGTTTACGAAACACATCAGTAACAACCGAACTCAGTAGGTATAATTTGTAGGTAACATTTGAGTTGATATGTCCGCAAGTTCCTAGGTTGGTTCATTCCAACGTCTCCACTACCTTGGAAGAATCGGAAGCAATAAGAGTTATATACCTAAATAGGTAACAAGAAGCTGGTATGTAAATAAATTTAGGTAGTGTATTTAAAAGGAAAGGGAAACTAGGTTACCTGTATCGTTGAACTTATATTGAAGATCGGAAATTGAGACCACTGATCCTTATGAGAATACAACACAAGACGAATAAGCACACTAAGTAACCACAGTAAACAACGAGGTGATTGCGAACAAATATGTGAGCACTGAGCAAGTAAAACTCATGTAGAAAAAATCTACCCAGGTAATACTAATTAATAAATTATAAAAACCTAAAATGCATCATAGTGAAGAAATACAAAAAGCCTATCATAGTGAAGTAATACAAAAAGCCTAAGTTGACCACAGAATAGACATGGGCGAAGCTGGTAGGAAGGTACCAACATACCATGGAAGAAGGGAAGTCCACTTTTCCATGTAGGCACTGTGCATGGTAGAGAGAATACAGAGAATATGTACTGTGGATCCATGTGAAAGATTTTGCCTTGGATCCCGCTCAGAACTTCAAATCCCGGTAGATTCAAGCCTCAAACCGGTAGCCCGATTGAAAAAAAAATACCGGTAGATCTACCGGGATCTCGGTGGAACGGCAACCCTGGTGAAACTATGACTTAGCTAATACTTTATCAATTGAATGCAATATTACTGTAGCGTTGCATTCTAGGCTAAAACTCTCATACAGTCGACTATCAAATCTTCTGAGTCGAATCCACAGTATTATTTTTCCTTTTAGTATGGATCAAATCAGTGTACCGACCATTTTTTACTACTACATAATTAAATTCATCAGCCATAAAAAATTACTAGTAGGTAGGCACTTCAGTATCAAATAAATGAAATGACAGGGGATAATATTGGGTTTACGAAACACATCAGTAACAACCGAACTCAGTAGGTATAATTTGTAGGTAACATTTGAGTTGATATGTCCGTAAGTAGGTTGGTTCATTCCAACGTCTCCACTACCTTGGAAGAATCGGAAGCAATAAGATTTATATACCTAAATAGGTAGCAAGAAGCTGGTATGTAAATACATTTAGGTAGTGTATTTAAAAGGAAAGGGAAACTAGGTTACCTGTATCGTTGAACTTATATTGAAGATCGGAATTGAGAAGATTGGAATTGAGACCAAGCTGATCCTTACGCATGAGAATACAACACAAGACGAATAAGCACAGTAAGTAACCACAGTAAACAACGAGGTGATTGCGAACAAATATGTGAGCACTGAGCAAGTAAAATTCATGTAGACAAAAATCTACCCAGGTAATACTAATTAATAAATTATAAAAACCTAAAATGCATCATAGTGAAGTAATACAAAAAGCCTAAGTTGACCACAGAATAGACATGGACGAAGCTGGCAAGAAGGTATCTACATACCATGGAAGAAGGGAAGTCCACTTTTCCATGTAGGTAGGTACTGTGCATGGTAGAAAGAATACAGAGAATATGTACTGTTGATCCATGTGAAAGATTTTGCCTTGGATTCTGCTCAGAACTTCAAATCCCGGTTGATTCAAGCCTCAAACCGGTAGCCCGGTAGAAAAAAAAATACCGGTAGATCTACCGGGGTTCCGGTGGAACGGCAACCCTGGTGAAAGATGTGCAATGAGTCTGTGAGTTGTTGTACTGTGGTCGTGTGTCATGGAGGACATTGTTTTTGTTTTTCCATGACAAGTCTTCTTTGTATATGTTTTACATTCATAATTCAGGCAGTTGTTTTTGTGTGCCCTCTTTTTTAAATTATTGCATTACCAATACATTAAAGTACTTACAACAAGGTGCAAAACAAAATAGGTATTTAATAACGTTTTCTTGCATGCTTATTAAGTAGGTAAGTAGGTGCAAGCTTACAAGGCGTCAAGTAGGAGCCAATACTGTTTTAGGTACCATGTGGCACAACATTTGATATTTACAACATATAACTGGATGTGCGCATTTTTTCGTTTTTAATTTAATTGAATGACTTAATTTATAGGTAAATTCTTAAAAACTGAGGATAATTATATGTGAAAAGGAATCAAATTTCTTCGTGACATGTCCATGAGATTGTAATACGAGTAAGTATATTCGGCTAAGTTTCTCAGTGTCCCTTCTATGGTTGCAAGTGTCAGGGGTCTGCGCAATGTGAATAATTTCTTTTGGAATGATTAGGTTCTGAATTCATAATTTTGCAGCCTTCAAAGTAAAATATATATTATGTGGTTGTGGAAGAGTAGGTATGTTTAGCCAGGGCGTACACTGGGCTACCATTACACCATAACTGTTATGTACTTAAACCCCTGATCTCTCTGTTCTTCTACAGCCCTGATGAAGATAAATAAATTGATTGAACCGTGGGCGTTGATGAGAAAATTTTTATTTCAAGAATCCACAAAATTTATTCGAAGAAGTCGAACAAAATTGTTCCTTGCAGAAATTTCCTTTTGCTTTTATTTCAGAGTTTGCTGATCAAATTTGGTGCCGTGTTTGTCTGTGTGACTGAGTCAACTTTGATGAAATTTTCAGGAATTGTGCGGGTTAGTTCCTATATGGTCCACTGTGAATTTGATTGGCGTCAGATCGACGAATCAACGTGTGCGGATGAGGAAACACAAATTTCTTATAACGTCGACATCTAACGATATATCGTTCTGATTTCGTTCAAAATAGAAGTTGTTTCAGGAAGGTGGCTTACAATTTTTTATTGTGATGTAATGTATTTTTTATGTGATTGTGTGTAATAACTATTGAGCATGAGAATGCGCGAAACTGAAGAAGGTTGACACGTAAAACTTCGAGACCAACGGATGATTTCGATGAAATTCTCAAAAGGCTCCTAGATGGTCTCTCAGAAATTGTGTTGCCGTCGGATCAGTAGAGTCGTTTGCACATGCGCAACCATGTTTTTGATAGTCAGACTGCCAAAATGGGTTGTTTAATGTGAAATTACAAAAAACAAAAAAAAAGCCAAGTTGGGTGTGGCACATACGTAGGTAGTTTCCTCGTTTCCGTAACATGAAAGTGAGAATATTGAAATGTTTCAAATAATCTTAATAAGTCCCACGGAGGTCCCTCCGGAGTTTGAGAAAAATCGTCATTAACGTACTTATGCCCTATGGCTCTTAGCCAAAGCAAAACTTCGCCATCTGACCCTGTTTCGAGCCAGGTATATACATCAGCTGACCCCACGTCTTTCCGACCACCAGCGCTTCTCCCTCCACACTCCTGCGTCAGGTGATTTGGGGGAGGCTCCCTTTTTTCTGTCCCCTGAGGGTTCCAGTTAGGGACACACGCATCGTACGGATCAGACTTAAGGATTCGTAAGTCCGTTAAATAATGTGAGTGATCACACTCAGGAAGAGCGAGTGACGTTTTTCATTAGTAACTAGTTCCGATTCTATCATCTGTGCAAGAGGTTATCTCGAAGCTACGAGTAATCGCGATAGGCGAGACCTTCCACTGTGATGAATAATGTGCGCATCCCAAGAAAAAAAAATCAGATCCGTCCGATGCGTGCCGTTCTTACGATATAATAAGGGCGTGACGTTTAACTGCGCTCTGGTCTTTACGAAGATTGTGCCCCATCCACCTCTACTCCCTCCTCCTATTTTGGATATGGATTGGGGTCCCTTAGGCATTGTCTCCAAAGGTCTTGTTTGTAGACGACATTTGGCCAAAAGACACGGAGGATTTTACAGAGACAACAGTTCGCAAAGTCTTATTTTGTATCATTCAATTTTGAGGGAGAGGAGGTACATTTTGTATCCTTGGTCGATAAAACACGTTCATTAATGAAAATAACAAATCAAAAACCATTCCTGGTACACACCTGTAACACATATTTTTAGAGAACTCTTTAGAGAAATATGAAAAATTAGCAAAATGAGGCATATCATTTATTACAATTATTAAAATGTATTACAATTATGTGTTGGAGTTCCCGACTTGAATTCTTAATAATTATCTTACTGGTTGTAGAACCTAATGAAACAAATTTGGTTGAAATCGGCAATGGGTTCATCACATGGCCTCCTGCGAGAACTATACACATAATTAAGTAGACCACGAGACTTTTAAGATATGGCGCTGAATATGTCTAGGATAGAAGTCCTAACATTTATGCAGACTCATGCCATATTTATCTTTCACAAATAAGGCATAAACATGTTTGGTTTAATCCTCACAGCACTTAAGTCTGCTGCAATGATAATAGTGTACCTATTGGATTCACTCCGATCGATCGCCAACAATGCGTGTGAGGTCTAAATGAGCGTAGGCAAATCGCATTCCACCTCATCGCCCACTATAAGAACAAGTTGGCGACCGGGCGACAAGACTTTTTCAATCTGTCTTCTTTGCACTACTCAGAGCAAAATATCGAGCTGTAGACACTGCCCGATTAGTTTCATTTACAAATAAATTCTTCACTCTGAGCATCCGCAACGTAAAATCCATCAAGCATAATTTTCTCTCGGCCTATTCGTCCGATCAGAGCTTAAATTATCGTATCATCAATCGTATTTTCTCACGGCCTATTCGTCTGATCAGAGCTTAAATTAATCGTATCATTAACAACAGACTGCTGCGCATGCGCGAACCACAAATACTTGTAACAACAATGACTTCTACAGTTCTCATCCGATTCCGAACTAATAGACAGGGGTTGAAAGATTCATCTTTTGACGCAATTCAAAACATTTTAATGATCTATACATTCATGTAACGAATACAAACTATGAGCTATTTTTGAGTTATCTAAAGTTACTGTAGATAATAGAGAGTTCCTAGAGATCCGTCGGTCTCAATACGGCGTGCGGTAACGAGAAACTTTACCGCACCTTAAAGTCACGTCAAGTCCTTAACGGATCTAAATGTAACACTAAATCCAAGGACTGAGGAAATTATCCCTAGTAGGTTATTTGAGTCCATGGAAGGAGTTTATTTCAGACAATTACGTTTTTTCCGGATTGCAATAAGTTAACGTATCAGTACGGAAGGATGCGTCACCGTAACTCAATGCGTCAGAGTTACGGCGCCGGATTGTCAATACCGCACGACGTATTGTGTTTTACGGATCTGCTAGGAACTCTCTATTGTGATGGTGTTTTTCACATTCTGAATGGTATAACAATCTCAAGATATTTAATGAATGTGTTTATAGTATAAGGCATAACGCCTAGCACAAAACTACTCTTTATACCTCAGGTAAATGACAGCAACTAGTTCCAGCTACCGCAACTTTCCGCTCTAGTTTCTATATGAAGAATAGAGTCATATTGGCTTACTTAATGTAGTATTTTTATTTTTTATTATTTTATTTATTTATTTATTATTTATTTATTTTTTTTTTTTTTTTTCGAGGTTTACATTCTCAATATTACCCCAATGAGCCTCAATATCACCCATGCTTCATTACTAGGGGAGAAAACGGAAGTTAACAAAGAAAGGTGTCTATTTCTCGAACATAAAGAGTTACAATGTTATATCAATATCAACGGTTAGGTCATCATCAGTTAGAAACAATAACAATAGTTATTACGACGACCTAACATTCAAAATCGATTAAACATAGGTACAACTTTTTTCGTGGAAAAATATACTTACAACGGTTTTTACTAACTTCCATTTGCGTGATTGAAGTCGGTTATTACAACTTCGTCGCGAGTGATTTAGTTTGCATCATTACTAGGGGAAGGACAGCCTAAAAAATAAAAATATTAACTCAGAACTCCAATTTCGCACGGCTGAGCTAAAATGATGAATTTCTACAGACTGAACAGAAACTGATTTTTTACCTATCAACTGTAAATTTTATTCAACTTGATGTTTATATTGTATTTAAAACGGGCACTCCCAAGTAGCTGCACATTCGCTTATATTAGCGGCAATGGGCGTGTTGTCCTCGAATCGGCGTCTTGGAGCCTTTCATCTGACTTTCCGGCCGCTCCTAAACGCCAGGGCTGCCCGACGACCGAGTTGAAATTGCACCATGCGTCGATACACGTCATCTCGCGGCTCCCAATGTAGCCATTGTTGAACTCTCTCATTAGCAGTGATGACGCGAGAGACGAAATCCCATTGTCGACGCTAACAAAGAATCCATCACAGTTCGGATGTTGTAGGATTGTATATACAGCACGAGGGTCCAAATCATGTCAATCAGCAATGAAGGGTATTGATGATGATGTTACGCATTAATTAAAACAACTCATTATGAACTCCCCCTAAAGCTTATTCATTTTACATTGCAGGAGCCATAATTGGCTCTAAATCTGAAATATGTGTGTATCGACCCATATATACTTATACTTATATATACAAGTAGACCCACAAATACCGTTTCCCTCATACGATAATAACTTGTAGATTCCGAAAATTATTTCCCACTGAGTAAATTCAATCTTGAATTCTTAGGGATTAAATTTATCATTGACAAGCAAAAAGTTACTACTGATACTTAGAGTTTTCGAGATCTCGATTTTTTTAATGTTATTACAACCTTTATTACAACACTGTAGGGTTGATGAAAATTGATGCCGAGCTTCTAGTACCATCTAGACCCCAAATGTGATTTTTACCACAAGTTTCATATAGTTTGATCTAGTATTTTCGGAGAAAAGCTGCGGACGGCGGGCGGACGGATTTTTTTTTTTTTTTTTTTTTTTTTAATTTGATTTATGGATTCTACGCATGAAACAAATTTTCAGGGGGTGTTACAATTTTGTTTTCTTGGTCGATTACAAAGGTTCATTATTGAAAATAATAAACCAAAACAGGTTAGGTACATCTAATCCGAGCGCTATTTAACGGCATAAGATCTTGCAACGAGCCTACCCCAAGAAACATTATTCTTTTGGCTTGAAATATACGGCAACATAAAAGCGGATGAAAAATACTGCCGTAATCTCTGGAGTTGCACAAAGAACTTGGTTCAGTTCCATCAAATTTCGATCAGAAAGTATAACCTCCCAACTCTATTCCCAGAAAGCCGAACTTGGCAAGCAAGCCGGTCCATATTCAAAGGGAGATCAGATAAATGATACCCTGAGGTGCCGCTGGAAATGTACAATAATGTTTTGAGTAATTGCAAAAGCATCGTTTTCTACAAAAATTCGCTAAAAGAAGCTAAAATTCGCCGATAGTTGTCTGATCCTTGGTAGCAGCAAGCAACAAGTGGTCATCGATCAACGATCGGATCAAGGTTTTTGGCTCAAGAGCGGTTATACCAGTCCTCAGTAGTAGTCAGCTATTGTATGTGGTAGGAGTAAACTCTTACCATTCTTGGTTATTTCGTCTAAATTTCGATGCTTTGCCTCTGAGAACGAATTGTATTCTTACACATGCGATCTAGAATGGTCATCAATCACGATAAAATTGATCAGCAACCTCTTGGAACCCATCTATAAACTACCCCTCGATTTTTGACAAAATTTGGACGATTTGATCGTGAGAACTAGAAAGTTCGAGTTCCACGTGAGCTTACCTATTGGTCCAAATGGTTGTATGAGCTAATCCACACAATTCCTCAAAATTCTAAAATCAGGCAGATACAAATTTCATACTGTTCCAAATACAAATATATAGGAAAAGTATTATAGTATCTTCGAATAGGGTTAGATTCTGGATGCCCCTACAAAACAGAAATGGAGAAACCTTTCCAAAAAGAAGCTACATACTTGAGATATTCAAACCATTGCATTAGCCTCATTCTCTCCAACATCTCGCTGATTGGCCGGAGCCCTTAGTTAATCTCGCATATGTTTAGTGTTCTCGCACAATCAAATCAATGATAGCGCATTATGCTACTCAATCAAATCTTGCATTGCATATTATGATAAAACAGATTTGACGTGTAATTAGACATTGGACATGGTTATGGTCACTCATGTGAATTTCCAAGAGCACCTAAATCCCACGAACTTGGTACGAAGTATGATGGAAGTCAGGCTACCCACAATGTTATTAAAAATAATATGGAGTAATCTCCATATCATTTCATAAAGATCGAAATCCATCCATCCATATTTGTTCAATTTCTTGTGATAGTTTGGTTCTGGCTTAGGTTACTTAGTTTGGTAGATAGGTTACTTAGTAAGTGCTATAATTTTGAACTAATACTAATTACTACTGACTCGACAATGAATCTGAGATAGTACCAATTGCTGCCCATGGTACAATGCATTTTTTATTAGGTAAGTTGTCAGCCTCATCTTTATTCTCAAAATCTTCCTTGTATAAGATAGAATAGGGTTTTTATTAAGGCATTTTACGCAAGCTCGAAATCTGATCAAAGGACTTCTTTGGCCTCGCAGCTGGCATCTTAGGACGTGAAGGAATTAGCTTGTCCGCCTAAGTAAACTCCGAGAAGGTCCGTATTCATGTTTACGTTACTTGCTTATTTAGTTAGGCCAACACATCACGAGGCGATAGTTATTGGTGCCTCGAGGATATTTCTGGACTTAGTGAACCCGTTACCGTTCCTAGGAAAATACAAATAATTTGAATACCGCACCGTGAATGAAAAACCTTTTGGGCAAGAGAATGTTGTACAAGTTTTCTTGGTTTATTGATATGAATAAAAAACATTTGTAATCGACCAAGAAAAATAACCCCTATTCACTTGAAATTTTTTGATTTACCTTTCTGGATACGTAGGATCCGTCCGGTCCGTCCGCCATACCCCGGCGTCGACCGGAGCTTTTCTCCAAAACTACAGGAGCAAAGTTCATGATACTTGGATCATCGCCAGCATCACTTTCGATCAACCCTAAAGGATAGAATCGGAGGGCCGAAATGAATGAAATGAATTATTCTTTTTTTAACTTCCATCGATAGATCATCCCAAAGAATCCAATGAAACCACCCGGATCGAGTCTACCCTTCGCTCAGCGTTGGTTCAAACGGGCTTCATTCTCGAGTTGTTGAGAATTGAACTGATCTTTCTCCAACTTAGAGATTTAGTTAAAAAGATCATTTATAGTTTTGCTTTCATTATTAGTAGAAACAGGTGATAGGTACACATTGCTACCTATTTTTAATAACAAAAATAAAGTTCCAGTCCTGCAGCATGATCGTATGAGCGAATTTCCTTAAATTATCGTACTATGTTATGTTTCAGTGTTTTGAAAATTAAGGACTTTGCGGGAAAAGAAATTGTTTACCACCAATTTTATGGCAAAAAACTCGTTCTAAATAATATTCTGCGATACAAAAATAGATTTTGGATTTTTAAATTTTTGGAGTTTTTATCGACTTTTTAGCACATTTTAATGAAATTTAAGTACATTTTTCACATAATTTTGCAAATAAATTTTTTACTGTTCTATTTTATAGTTGATAAACTTTATTTGTGCAATATTCTGCTAAAAAAATATAAATGAACGAATTTTAGCCATTTTTTAGTGATATTTTCAGCACATTTTTTGAAATGTGACCAATTTGATGTGCTCAAAAAAATGCTGGCCGACGAACTCGTCCTTTCCTTTGGAAAACTTGATATTTTGGCGAAAGAACGGAATTTTTATCTCAATCTTAAGGAGAGTTATCGTCTGGAAGGACACACTCACACACATATATGTATGAAAACATTTTAAACTCTAGGATTCGTTTCAGAATGTCTCAAAACGGATTTCAATAGAGAACATTTTCAAAAATTTTGATTTGAAAATTTTGGGAGACATTGCAATAGTTTCATTTTCTCGGAAAATTCGCTAAAAGCAGCAAGCCACATATATGCGTACGCGTACCATCACTGTCTTGGACCTGTTGTACAGTTTCTATCCTAGTATATTATTTTCAATAATGAAATCTTGGATGGGCAGAGAGCAAAATCCGTTCTTCGTTTTTCCCAAGCTATTTACATTCTGAACCAAAGTATATAAATTGATAGAAAAGCAGACGAAAATTCTGAAATTTCGGCATCAAATCCGTATCACACAAAAGAATGAAATTTATTGGTTTAAGTAAATTGATTGGGTTTAGAGATGAGATAGTAAAGTGCCTTTGTGTTGAAATGATGGGGAAAAATAGCTGCTCAATAATCGAACGACACTAATTTACGACAATTCGTTTGCAGGAGAGTCTCGCCGTAGCTGAAACAACGTTACCTTCCAAACAACAAAGCCGTGAGAGTTGTAAAGACTAACGTTATTTACCTGTACTAATTGTCTGCAATCTAATAATGAAATCATATTTTCCGTGGATAGAAAATTCAATGTGGGTATGTTTTTGGGGTCGAAAAAACGTTTGACGAGTCTTTGGTATGGAATATTCAACTGTACCTTTGTAGATCTTGTTGCCAGCTAAATGAGCTGTAAGGCTAACTAGGTTTCCTAATCAACGTTCGACGATGAATTTTATACTGAGCCTCTTTGGTACTGCAGAATCAAAATGTCGAAGTATGGAGGGCAGGCTCCTAACGAGCAGTCCACATACTTGAAGATGAGGACCCCTGATCAGCTGTATGTGCTACGAGGCCAATTTGATTGCTATTCAACCTGCGATGTTACAATTTGAAATAAAGTATTTTGGTAAATGTTAATTATTATGATGAGGTACGAAGAATGTGCAACTGAATGTGTTGTGAGGCCAACTCCTTTTATATACAAACGTAGGTACAATGCCGGCATTTAGAATTGAGCCATTTGGTACTTGCAAGTTACTACTTATGACTAAATATGGAGGACCTATGATAGGCTTAGAAGAACATGTATAATAATTTTCTGAGAATTAGTCAAAAAGTTAGGGAACTATATGATATGATGTACTGAGTTGGTCGGTAACTCTGTATTATTTTGTTGCAAATACTCATAAGTGAATGCGATACACCCTACACTTCACAACGCGCAGTTCGTATTAACCTAATTGTCTTTCCTTTGATTTTGGCTCATCAAGTGTGGAGTCTTGGAAAGCATCAAGGGAAGAAGAAAAAGTATATTAAACACTTTCTCGCAAATACTCCAATAATTCCCATCAATTCAATAAATTATTGGAGCCCGATCCGGTATGGAGGACCCAAAAACGGCCCATCCTGTAGAACTGTTCCCAAAAAACATGTATTGGAGTTTTCAGGAGGGACTACGCGTATTTGTAGCTACCCACAATATCCACGTGTGAATGCACCAACTAACTTGTTAAAGTGTGATTACAATCTCAATATTAATCTAATTTATTCACATTTGTTTCTTATCTATCAGGGTTTCTACCTAACCCCCTCCCCCATCTTATCTGCGAGAAAATCAGTAACTGCAAAGTTCGATTTGGATGGCATTGTAGGGTTCTATACAACTCTTAACAATTTCATTTTGTATCAGTTCATTTCGTTTTGTTGCCTGACCAACGGCAACCTCTGCAGATGCGCAAGAGAGAAAGGCTTGCCACATGCATATCTCCCTAAATCGTCATTTGGTATTGAACATATTAAGAGAGACCACTGCACCCGACAATTGAAATCCTAAATAGATCTCTTTAAGAGCAAAAGACCTTAAAATTGCATTTTATAACAAAAATAAAAGTATTTAGAATAATTTTGTTATGCTTAAAAATGATAGAAAACATTTATTCTAAACCATTAAAAATGTAAAAAATTATATAATTTGCCCATAAAATCATGGACCACGACCAAAACATTCTGTTGCTTGTCTTTTTCCAAAAGAAGGCCATGACAAGAACATGGATTATGTTAAAACAACTGGGTATTTTCCTCTCCATGCCCATTATTTTCTTACCAATGGGAGCATACAAAATAAATTTACACTTAAAGGTAGTAAGTTCCTATGTTTTCAAGAACTATTTTGAATAAACTTGACATAGGTTGTTAATACTAGTCTTCACAAATCTTAACTTATATTTACAGCTGATGATTAGAGTATGATAACCATGAATAGTATAATTAACTTATTTAGGCCGGCAGTTACATGAGCTTGCTCACGCTGATTGATGAGACCAATTTTTCGCTCAGCTGATCTCGGAGAATTATTTAAGCTTCCGGCAGCATTCATATGGATGTACGAATTCAATAGATAAAAAACCCACTAATAGAAATCTATTTCTAGGGGTTTTGTGAAAAATGTTGAAGATCTAGTTAACTGCTATGCTTGTAACATACCTACTAAAATGTGTGAATGAATACGCCTTACCGTATCTTTGTAAATTTGTCTTGATACTCGCGCCATCCTTTCAGTTATTCCTTAAGAAATCACTGCGAAGTAATAGTATTCACCCACAAACACTACTGAATGTCAACTGTCACGAAAACGATCGAGAATGAAGTTTGAAAACGCGGAAAACGACGTCAAGCTTCACAACGTCGCGAGTGCCGGCACCGAACTGCAACTGACAGCGTCCCGCTCAACAGGTTGTTTGAGTCCAGTGATACCAACGCAAAGCCGGTTCATCCCTCTTGAGTGGGCCTTAGGCCTTTGAGTCTGACCACCTGTGGATTTTTCTTCCTTTTATCTTCTTTTATTTTTGGGACAACTCACGAAGTGCATTATAGCTATGTTTTATACCTCAGGTATAGATTCGACCAAATCACTAAGTAGGCGTTCGAAACATCAGTGTAACTTATAGATACTTATTTCATTGAATCGAAGAGATGCAACTGCATTTTTAGAGATAAAAAAGACCGTGGTATTGCATTATGAATCTTTGTTTCTGATTTTCACAACCATTACAGTTGAAGTTTCCCCTGATAGGAATTTTAATGAAGAAAACTCATAAATCAGTTCACGATACAAAATTAATTAAAACCCGAGCAACATTCATCATTTTGAATTAAATCAGAAATTTTGGTACCATTCGATTCGGCCTGCATAAACGTAGATTGTCTCATAGGCTAATCAAGAATAATACCAATGAGTATTCTACGAACGGAGGAGGGTTTAAATTGCCTCGGCCTACATTTGTCTGAATAGGCCTGTGTCGGTCTGAACAGCATAATTGGCCGAAACTTTGAAGCAATCGATCCATACATCCTTATGCTTCTTTTCTACTAACATATAATATTAAAGGATGGATTTCGAATTGGAATATCTGGGCAACTGCTAAATAGGTACGAATGTAAAGGTACGAAGCCGGATGTTTCTACCATGCAGTATATTTTGGCGATATTAATATTCTTTCCGAAATATTTGCCACATAATGATCAGATCTGACGATTTAGAACCATTCTACCTGAAAATATCACGTAGTCCAATTTCAAGTAGCGCGTAAGGAGTAAAGCTCATGAACAGGATAGTGAATAAAGATGGCAGATGTGCAATTCCTTCATCGTCACCTGGAACACACAAGTTGGGTAGGGATTTATGTTCAACGACAGTCAGACAACTACAATAAATTCTATCTTCATTATATTTTCTTCCCTTATGTAAAAAATTTTCATCAGGTCGAATAAATATGTTTGTCAGACATTGAAACTCGGTGTGCCATATGTTCTTACATAAGTTTGGGAAGTCCTGTCGTGAACAATGACCATGTGCAAAACTGGTTTCGGTGAAACAGTTGGAACAAGGGCCTCCAGGAATATAAATGCTCCTGCTAACTTCTTTTCCTAATGGTGCATAGTTGCAGATGAGCACTGCGACTCCAGTGGTGGGGCTCGGCTCAAAGGTACCGTAAGCGCAACCAACGTAATAGGTGTGCGCCCATATTAGCTGGACAAAGTCGTCAACTTTCGGGCTGGAAATTGAGATGATAAAACGAAAATAAGGATAAAACAAGAACAGTAAGTAACGTAAAAAATTCTAAATGGTAGGTACGAGATATTGAGTACCGTATTAGTGTAGTCTTCATAGACAGCGTGGCATTGAGTTGGAGTGCTCGGTATTCCCTCCTGAACGGAAACTTAACTCATTAATCCCTAGGTGTGTACTGCGTATGTTCTGGTCTCTTCAGTTCCTATAAGGACTCTCAATGCGTCCACAAAAAGCATGAGAGGATTTTTTGTTGATTTCTTGGGCTAACTGTTCCCAAAATCACCAGTCAGTCACTACCCTGAGAGGTAGAACTGAGTTGAGAATAATTATGTTAGAACAAGCGTAGACTGGCAGAATGGTCTGTACTACATTTGAAACCAACCGAGCGCAGGTACTCTTGATACTGTTTCTAACATAGTAGATAAGATCTCAAAGAACCGGAAGAAAATAAGAAAACAGAGAGCATCCTAGTTGAGGACGGTAGTTAATGAAAACGTTGAGCATTTCCACGAAATGAAGGGTCACAATGTTAGATAGATTCCGGCAGTTAGGTTCCGGTATATCGGTAGCAAGCAATAAATTACTGAACATTAGAAGAGAGCCAATTTATATTATATTTATGAAAGACACTCGTGAAAGGGGGTAAAGGTTAGGAAAGTAGATTTCTAGGTGGACTAATTTCTAGGAAAGATATAGGATGGAGCATGAATAGAAACAAAGAGGAAGAAAGGGAAGTACCTACAGCATCCTCTAGTTGAAACTTTTTAAGCCCATGATCTAATTTATAGCCCACACTTAAAATTGATAACCTCCTAGGAATCAACTTTACTACTAATTTCCAACAAAAAGTTCATCTTTGCGATTTTTTAAACTCTTAATTTTTCGAGGTTTTTCAGTTTCAAGTTTTTTCTTTTGTGTTTTCGAACTTACATCACTAAAATGGCCATATCTCCCCTAACTTACAATACAATCTTAAAAATAGATTTATTGTTGGAAAGAGCGTTAAATTTCCCATCTTCCTAAGGTATTTGGATTCTTTTTATAGTAAGTCACGTAGGCGAAAAGATAGGCTAAACATGAGACTTTCTAACTTTTTAAAAATTAGTTTTTTTTTTTTTTTTTTTTTCAAGGTGCGTTAAATATTTTTAAAAAATTGCAAAAAACCGTACCAGTTAAGAACAAACTTGCCCAAAATCTCAGCTTTCCAACGGTTATTCAATTTTTATTTTACTTTGCTAATTGGGGGAGAAAAGTGTACGTTGAAAAACGTGGTTTTTCCGAAGGAATCGAGGGTTTTCGTGAAAAATGACCCTCTAAGGGCATACGAGTTTGGGCCCCGTTTTTAAGTATTTTTTCACGCTCACGCTGAATCAGATGGTAACACTCGCAGATATCTCCAACTCCATTATAACTTAATTTTACAATTTAACTAACAAGTTTTACCCTTAAACACACATAAAATTGAGCACAACAAACAAAAAACTAGTTAGTTGAAGTGTAAAACTTTATTGTAACGGAGCTGGAGAAATCTGCGAGTGTTACCATTAGATTCTGCGTGAAAAAATACGTAGAAACCGACCACAAACTAGTATTTTCTTATGGGGTCATTTTTCACAAAAACCCTAGATTTCATAGAGAAAAGCACGTTTTTCAACATACAAACATACTTTTCTTCCCCAATTAACAAATAAAAATAAAAAATGATGACACCGTTAAAAAGCTGACATTTTTGGCAAGTTTTTCCTGCAACACGTACCTACGGTTTTCCAGCAATTTTGTTTTAATACTTAACGCACCTTGAAAAAAAAAAGAAAACAGTAATTTTTAAAAAGTGAGAAATTCTGATGTTTAGTCAATTTTTTCGCCTACGTGACCTACTGTAAAATGAATCCAAATACTTAGAAAGATGGGAAATTTAACGCTCTTTCCGAAAATGTATCTATTTTTAATATTACGTTGTAAGTTAGGGGAGATATAGCCATTTTAGTGATGTAAGTCGAAAACAGGAAAAATACTTGAAAGTGAAAAAAACTCAAAAATCAAGGGTTTTCAAAAAAATTGCGATGAGGAACTTTTTGTTGAAAATTACTTGTAAAATCGACGCCTAGGAGGTTAACGATCTTAAGTGTGAAACATCCTGTATACCTACCAGTAAAAATCCTCATAAGTTCAAATATCTATACAGATGTATATGAACTAATTTAAATCCAGAAATCGGTTCAAAGCGCTCCAAAACGGATTTCTATCATATAATTTCCGAAAATATAAGTTTTTTAAATTTTGGAGACATTTCTACAAATATTTCCACAACAGATTTGTAGTGCTGATGCATGTAAAATAAATGTTGGGGAAATATTGCGAAACGTCACTCCAAACAGCTTGGACATGCACTTTCAACTACCTATGTTACGGTGTGGACCTTGTGATTTAATGAGTACCATAATACTCACCGTCCTTCATTGCTAAACGACAAGTAGTCGGTCATGCCTTTACTGCTGAAGTTGACGGCCTGCGCTTTCCACTGATTAAATAAGTCTCTGTGAGACGGGCAGGTGCTGATTAGTTTATAATATTCCCACGCTATGTTCTGACTTACCCTGAAAAGAACCGTTTTTCCTGTTGCTGTTCATGAAATAAAATATCAAAACTTATTAGACGTTCCAAGAATCTAGGTCTGTTTGTAATATATTATATTCTAATAATATAATTCCTAACTACTTGAATGATTTGGTAATTTTAAAAGCGTTTGGTAGGTATATCATTTACAATAAGAAAACTTTTAAATTGACCAAGAAGAAAATGTAATCCCGTTTAACCCATTTATTTCATTTCAATGAATCACATGGGACCAACAGGATCCCTATATACATTCAAATATATTATGGAAGGCGGTGAACGGAGGGTTGACGTTTGTCACACACATATGTACCTACTGACACAAACACACAAGCGAGCGGATTGTGCGTTTTTCTCCTAGACGTTCCCCTATGAATTCCATTGTCTTCGAAATAATAGCAGGCTGTGCATGCGAAAACGTTAATTTCTTTTAACATTGACTTATCATTCATTTCGGCTCGTACTTTGTTCTTCAACTAATTCTCTACGTCCATGGTACAATGTGTGAGGAAGCTATTCTGCCCACCAGAAGTTTTTCTCTAACTTGGGTTATCACCCACTCACTGGATCAATTCCCATAGGTCGTCCCTCTTATACAAGAAGCCTTGATTTTTTGACCAAGCTTGAAAGCGACGTGTTAAAAAGGGCTAGTTACCAAACATTAGGCAAGTAATAGCGACTTAAGTGGCTTTTGTGACCTAAATCTAGATACCTAGATTAGTGAAGCATAGGTATGTGCTTCATTATAGAAAAGTGATCTGCGCAGAAAGGCGTATCTAATACAGAAACAATATACATTTATTTATTCATATGCAGCGTTTTTTGAATTCAAGCATGAAAAGAAGAACTTCCCATTTTTGTAGAAGTTTCTGGTCTGAAAAAAACCTTTTATTGCGCTGTATTCCACAAAGTTAGTTTACCTATTAATAAGAAATTAATGGCTTATCAAGGTGCATCAGATTTTTCCATGTTGTTCTCTTGGATTCGTTAAAATATCCAATCATTAGTTCCGGCTAGCTGATCTAAAATCTGGAACGAGCTTCCTAAAATTAACTAACACCCAGACACACAACTGCAAAATGAAAAGTGAGCCATAAGTTGTGGAACGCGAAAAGCAATTTTGCTGGAGTAATTTTGTTTCCAGTTTGGAACACATATTTTAACCTCCTGCATGAAAAAAAGCTACCCTAACTTCGGTAGTGAAGAGGCTAATATCTATGTCACACCCACTTTGCGAACGTTTCATTTTCAATCATTCGTATTTTTTTGATAAAAATATTCGATCATTTTCTAGCTACTTTACTTAAATATTTAGCTGTACTTATTAAGTATATAAATGTTGTACATAATTTACCAGGAGATTTCAAGAGTGAATCTCTACAGACATCGTGGTCAAGCTTACATTGTCTAAGCCACATATGAGCACTCGATTCTAGTTCTTTGCTCCATCGCTGCAACCAGAGATTGAGTTATAATTCAAATAACACCAATATCTTGAATACACCTGATCTCATTTTATCGGAAAATCAGGAGTGACCCAGCCATCTGAATCAAAAAAGCTTTGATTTCTTGAAGAAATGGTTAGTATTCGATTTATATGGTGCACTATTCTTCCCCAATTCATATTACTCTCTCGTTTCATGATCGACGAATCAATAAATTAATTTGCCAAACACATTAAAGGCCGAATCGAAAAAACAATTCGGTAGCTAAATTTATTCCGCAACAGTTATATTAAAACCAGCCGTTGTTGTTGCTTTTATATTGGGGGCCAAGTTAAGAATATTTTCTTAAGAGAGAGAGAGAGAGAGAGAGAGAGAGACTGAGAGAGTGTGTGTGAGTTGTTTGGCCCATTGCTATATTGTCACTTTGGTTAACATTATAATTCAATAGTACTAGTATCGTGGTCGATAAGGTGTCAAGAATTTCTCAAGAAAACAATATGCGAAAACTGAACAAGAACAAAATCATTTCGCATAAACGTATTTTTAATATACAAATCAGTTATATTTGTATGGTATGATATTCATAAATAATAAGATTATATAAAAATGAGATATAGATAGAAGGGAGGACTTTGCTTGAAGCTGAATGTGATTGGTACGCTCATTAATAATGTTTACCTATTCGCCCCAAATAGCATTTCACTCCAAACTTCCAGATTGACGAATAATTTGAGAATCTGGCATTCATAGGATAAATGATACTTATAGAATGATCACTTACAATGCGGGCCATGTTGCTAACCAGTGGGTGCGGTGGTTTAGTTGATCCCTCGGTGTACGCATCTCTGAACTCGTTATGGAGACGGAGTAAATCGTCTTGCGTCATTGAAGTTGTCATACTAGTGAAACGCTTGCAATCTGACGAGGTTCCCTAGAACGTCATGCGGAATCAATACAGAAATATGAAATTAAAATGAATTATTTTTTGAAAAAGTCAATGTCAATTTAATAAGTTTCTTGATTTTTGTCAACCATAATTTCCATCTAACATTTTATTTTGAATATTGGAATATTTTTTTAATCCAGCCAATTAAGCCAGCCAATTTTGAAGTGGATAAAAATTCGTTTTCCGTGTTGATCACAATGATCCATTATTGAAAATAATAAACCAAAATGAAAAAGAACGGAACCAACCTGATCAACTGAGGTTTTTCTATTTTATTTTTTTGAAACGTAAACTTCTATAGGCGCACCGCGTCGAAAAATTTAGCGGGGTGTGAATACGATTATACCGTCACGTTTTTTTCCGTCACGCTGTTTTGACAACCAAGCCGTTGCTGGGGAAATGAAACTTCTTTATTTTTCACCGGACAAAAATCGTTCTCCACTCGTTGGAAAGCTCTCAATTTATCACGCATTTCTTTCGTACTTGTTCTTCTATTCATGTCGTAGTTTTATATTTATTTATGTTATAAATGGATATAGTGAACAATGCCGCTTGTTTTGTTGTCACTTGGTTGAGAAGTTAATCTTGCTTATAGTAATTGTAGACGCGCACCATAATAGAAAATTACCTACTTAGGTACCCTGTTCTAATTTCGATTTTTAAAACATTTATGTCGTAGTTTTAAATTAATTTACATTCACGAATTAGCGGGAAGAAAGCATGCTCCATGTTTTAGCATTTTAGCCGAAGGCTCAAGGCGGAAAGTTACCGAGGGTCCAGGGGCGGAGCCCGTCCACTTTTACTTTCCCAACAGAGTGGAAAGTAATGTCCAAATCGTCATAGAAGTTTACACTTCTCCCGTGTGATCTTTACCACACCTGGTTTTTAAGCATGTTCTGTATTGACAATACTCGAGGCGATTCACCATTTACCAAAGACTGGTCGCTAATTTCCTATTTCAAGGAAGATTTAATAATTACATTTTATTAGTACTAATTCGAAAAAATAAAAGATAAAATTAGTAATAGACCAACGGGTCTGAGTAAAATTAGTTGTTTCAATGTAATAGCTGATGGTTATGAATGACGGAATAATTCCATAAGAATGGCAGTAATCACAGGAATTTATTGAATTTAATGAACCAATATTACAAACTCTGGTAGGTTATTGCAAAGGTTCCGAAAATTCCAGAATACAAAATTTATGAAAATTGTCTTCATTGAAATCAGTTTTGATTCATTCTTGTGAAGATTTGAAAACTTTTTCATATGAATATACATACACATGTGTGGGGTAGGGGGGGGGGGGCGTGCAGAGGGAAGCGTTCCACCCACATCGGTGCCTGATGGAAGTTGCAGAACAGCAAAACAAGTAAGAAGTCCGGTAAACCAGCGGATCCAAGGGTTGTGGAGGAAGCATCTGGCTCGTGTAGCTGGAGAAGTATTGGAGAAACTGAGGATGGACAAGTTTTGACCCCTCACCAGGATTTTTTAAGATTTTGGGAGTGCTCCCAGCCATAACCCCAGTGAGCCGGTGCTAAAAACCGAGGATTCCTTGCGAAGCATTATGTGCATGCCGGTGCCTCATGATAAGGCACACAGGTGCTGTGTCAAAAACTCCACTTCTACTGGACCTAGTGATATTTTTGCCTGACACTGGAATAAAGCCCCTAAGACCCTCAAGCTGCTCATCCTCAACCAGTTGCTTCTATTTGCAGAATTTAAAAGCGTTGGGCCCATGCCCGGATAATTTTCAAACCCCATCATAACAGAATTTTACACCTTAGCTAACTAGTTTCACCCTAAAAACACATAAAATGTATCATGCCAAATGAAATCAAATTTGTGAGTTGAAAGTGTTAAACTGGCTTGTAATGGGGTCGGGGAAATATGCAAGTGTTACATTCGATTCAGAGTAAACAATACGTAGAAACCGACCCCAAACTCGTATTTTCATAGAAGGTCATTTTCAAGAAAACCTTCGATTTCATTGAAAAAACAATGTTTTTCAACATTAAAAAATATTTTTCTCCCCTAATTAGCGAAGTACAAGTAAAATTACCTACACCGTTGAAAAATTGGGATATCGGTGCAGTTTTTACCGGGGGTAGAATCCGAATTTTGATTGGTTTCTTAAGAATTGTCAAATTTCAACCTTACCTGATTTCTCTCCCGTTAAACCTGCTCACAAAATTTTGAATTGGTATTAGAGTGGTAGTAAATATAAAGCTCTTTCCAGCGGTGTACTCATTTTTTAATTTTCACTACATTCGAGGGAGTTATGGTTATTTTAGTAATATAAGGTTGACAACACGAAAAAAATCTTTAAAGTAAAATTACTTTTCTAATTTTCTATACACAATTTTCTATGAAGAAATTTTCGTTGCAAATTATTTGTAGATTCTATTCCTTTTTTTGTGTGACACCTGTTTCGGAGACACCCTGTATACATAAATGTCATGTATCATAATCTGTCATGTACACATGTCATTCCCGACTACAACTCACCTTAGGATTGAGACGAAATTCCGTTCTTGCGCCAAAAAATCAAGCTTTCCAAATGAAAGAATGAGTTCATTGGTAAGCACTTTTCGAGTAAATTAAATTGGTCAAATTCCATAAGACGTGTTTTAAAAAATCACCAAAATAGCTAAAACAGCTAAAAATTGATAATTTATAGTTCTCAAAAATAATTTAACAAATGTTACACAAAATCAGGCTGAAAAGATAACTTGAATTTTTTTAATTTTTTCGAGAAAATCGATAAAAGGTAAAAATCCAAAATCTTTTTTGACTTGCCGATTGTTTTTTAGAACTATTTGCTTGCCATAAAATTGGTAGTTAACTTTTTTTTTTTTTGCCTCAATGTGTTTTATTTTTAAAACAACGTAACATAAATATATAATTCGAAAACATTTACGAAAATTCTATCAATCGATCATGCTGCTTGTTAAAACGAGCGATTTTCTCAGAGTCGTTAGGTATTTAATGAGAACAGTACAAACAAATTTGGTACAGACTTTTCCCATCCATCCATTTAAATTTTTCCACATATTCTCTCCGAACAGAATCGTGTATGAAAAAATTACATGTCTAGTTTATTAGGAAATGGATTACATACATTGTACTTGCATAGGGTGTGTTTGACGCGCACTGAGCAACGAACTTCGCAATAGTTAATGTGTCCATCCGAATCCATTGGGCCATGATTCTCGTCGTCTTCCTCACTTGGATCATGGTAACCGACTGTGTGCAGAACAAAGTTCGAGATTCGTCAATTCTGTATTTTATAAACTTGTCAAAGGGATAAGGAAGCCTAAAAATTACGTTTTTGCATTTTGTAGCAGCTAACTAAATTGTGTACCATAAGATAATGTTGGGTTAGGATGTTTTTTATTTGGTTTTGGGAAGTTTGTTTTTCAGCTCCAGTAACATATTGAAGTGCTATAAAAGCTGTAATAAGCTAAAAGTGGAAGGGGAATGAGTGATAATGACACCGACTCACCCTGGTGGTAGTTTGGGGAAGGTAGTTTTGCTGTTTCTGAGTATGCCACGGGCACTTGTTGAAGAAGGTAGGTAACCTTGGTTCTCCTGTAAAGTTCTGATACCCAACGATTTAGGGCAAGTCTTCAACGTTTTCTCAAAAAGTAGTGAACCAAATTTAAGAAAAAATTGTTTTAAAATAATTTTGATGAACAGGTAGATATGATTTGAACACGATGATTAGTGGTAGTGGGAGGGGGGGGGGGCACACATTTTGTTCATTTTTTAATATTATTTATGAAGTTGAAATGAAAATTTATTTGACATTTTCAAAACAACTTTCAACATTTTTAATCCGGATTTCTGGAGTCTGAGAAAAGGTGCATCAAAAGGCAGGTTATGTCTGCATGCTTGTCTGCCTTTTGTCCGCAAATTCTCTTAACAAGCTTACTTTCCCCCATTTTCAACCGAATTTTACGACATTTTCATGGAATGTGCAATCTTGTGTATAAATGGTTTTCTATCAATTTCATCCTTCTCAAACCATAACTTCATTCTGCACATGCGCAAACGTAAATTAATTCGAGCGTATTTTTTACGCCAAGTCGCTCAAATTTGGTGGAAAGTTGGGGGACGACGATTTAATCATGTAGCACAATTTCAACACGTAGCTCATCATTGGTAGCGCCTGCGTATTCACGAGAGTAAGTCCTAGGAGCAAGTTTAATGTTTAGATTTCATCTTATTTTCATGTAATTTTCTGGAAATGTGCGGCTTGTGCTGTAGATTGTCCCCTACCAATTTCATTATTCTCAAATCATTACTCCATTCTACGTATGCACAAACGTAAATTACTTCAAGCATAATTCAACGATTTCGACGTTTTATGTTACCTACATCTTGATTTACTATATTCCGCTATGGAGTTTGTCCTGATTATTAAAACCATTTCAGAGATCTATGGATTCATGTTACTGTCAGTTAGTAGGTACCTACCTACTTGAATATCTTTAGACTTAGATCAGGAGAATTAGTAAAGTGAAAATATTTTAATTAGTTGCATTAATTTTCCCTCCGCAGGTGCCTATTTCTATGCAGACATATTGATGTCCACCAAAGGATCTGCAATTTGAAATCGAGCTCCTTATTTTGCGATATCTAGAATTCAATATCTATGCACACTGATCAGCCGAGGGACCTCTGAGCCTAGATTGTTTCTTGATCGACTTCTGGTGCTGAAACCTAAAATAGAGCTCCTTTTGGACATGCAGAATGCAAATACAAAATATGGAAGCGCACTGATTAGTTTCGGGGTCTCTGAGGCTAATTTCTTTCCTTTTCGGCCTTTTTTACCATTTTCATAAATTTCTATACAGTCACTATAGACCGTAAAGTTGTAGGGTCCTGGAGGTGTAAAGGTTTGAACCCTTTTGAGAGGCACTATGCGCCATGTTTTGATCATTTACTATATACTTGGGCTTAATAATAATAATAGACCAATGACGTAGAAGGGCCATCTAATACAGAAATAATAAACCTTTGTGTAGAAATTTGAAGCGTTTTTATTTATTTCTCAAAGGCGTACCAGATAATTTCCAATTCTGGACCTACTGCTATCCATTCTTCAAACTGGTTGGAACACATCTCAAACCTGACTTTCACAAATTTGATTAGACTTCACTAATTTGATGTGGTTAGCTGATAATCTTAAAATTTCATACAAGTGGTTTGGAAATACTTAGGCTCTTCCAGAATGATAAATATAAAGTTGTGGCCGTGCTTATAGTTAATTTCAATGATTTGAGATAATTATTTCTTGTTATAGCTTACGTACCTGCTTGCTTATAGCTACTTTAGTTGTACGACCATTCAATCCAAAGATACATAATACGTACGATCATTCGAATTGAAACAAGGAAATTTCTTACTGGACTTTTTTCTCCTGAGCTGGCAACACTTCTCTCCACTGAATTGACCATATAGCTACATTACTGCATATTAAGGTGACTGCTTGAATTGTTTTTTTTTCTTTTTTTTCTAATGATGCAGGTCCTATTTTAGGTATTCTCCCTATAATTTATATATATTTACCGAATAATTTTCTTTACCCCATTTCCCATTTAATTAATTTCTTTAACCAACGATAGCCCCTCTGCAAACCCCTTTCGTATTGTGATCTGCCAACCAACATGTGGTGAAGTGTCGAAATTACTCTTCCTTCCATGCCACGGTTAATGACAATGAGCTAACTAGTCAATTTCCATAAACAATAAAAGCATATTACCAAACTTGTCAGAATCTTGAGACGTCGTATTAGTTACATTATGGACTGTTGTGGGCTTCCTCGTGCTGACCGAGCTTGGCATAGGCTTCTGCTCAGAATTTCCCTTGGCTTGCGTAGTAGTGATGATCTTCTTTGTTGTTTGTATTGATCCACTTTTTGTACTTGTCGTGTGATTTACATCTAATTTTGTAGTTTCATCAATGTAATCAAGCGGATCAAAATTAACTGGGCCTCTTTCTGTACTCGAAAGCGGTTCTTCGGGGTAATCGTAATTTGGGATTATTGGAGTGGTTGAGCCAGCAACTATCAGTGATACGTTTTGACGCCTCACCACTGTCACATGATTCGGATCTAGTTTTCGGTTTTTCATTGTTAGAGGATTATATTTGTTGAGACCTTTGTGACTATCTATATCCTGGTTCCACCCATCCTGAAATACCAGAACACACAACAGAATCCACAACATACTACATGTAGAGAATAATTATAAATCATAATTAATATAAAGTAATAAGTATAAAGTAGTAAGCTACTCTAATGATTACTCATAGTATAACTATAGTTTTTTCTTAGGAATATGCATATGTACCATAATTACATACACTATCTCTGTGAGATGTTTCCACGTCATTCCAGTTCTTGGGATCCAACTTTCTAGCGCCTATTCGAAATTCATGCTTTTCGCCATGCCGATCAACTGGGCAATGCTTCCCAGGTTTTGGATGCTGGTACTCCAACAAAGGATCTACAAATTATTAATTGTGTTTTCAATTATCTGAAAACCTTATACCAAATCTATAAGGATCCAAAGATGATTTTGATTAGATCCTTAATATGGATTTTCATGAATAAATTATTTCAGTTCTACAATTATTCAACGCTGCAAATTATTAATCAGTTTGATCATTTCTGTATTAGGTTCCTCCTGTGTAGATCACTGGTTTAGAGATAATGACTGAACGGAGGAGTATGGTAGGTACTCGTTCATCATTATCTAGAAATAACTAAATAGACGTAGCTCTCCGAAAGAAAAGTAGTAAAATTAAAAAAAGCTCGATCGGGAAATTGTTTTCCTTCGCTTTGAGTTCCAAGAATGTTTGCCTATGTATGTGTGCACACCGCTTATTCATATTGCTTCCGAGTCTACCTAAAGGTAGCGGGAGTATTGTTTTCACTTTCGGGAGAAAAAAAATTTTGGTCTCCAAAATCAAAATTTCCACTCGCATTTTACGTTTTAGACTATTCTGAACAACTTTGGTTCTTGGTTCAATTATGGCATTTCACACTACTTCTTGATTTACTCTTTTCCGCTATTAATAAAAAAACGTTCCAGTTGGGAAAAGGGAAATGGTACTTTCGTTTTTCATCCCACAAAATTCGTTGATTCGTTCGATCAAACAATATTATATTAACATTCATGATAGGTAAAATGAGGAAGCTATGTGCGCGGACTTTTTTTTTGTTTCGGTCCATTTGACATGAGAGGTTGGTTAAGATAAGATCTCTTTTATGTAATCGCAACTACTTCTCGGTTTTCAGGTTTTTCGATATCATAATCAGCTAAACTTTGATATATGACATAGCTAAACATGTGTAAATGGATAGCTATTACTTCAAAATCTATAAAAACCTAAAAATCGATATTTTTGACCATTTCATCGAAAAACGTTCTTCTGAAAAATTTTCCAAAGTAAGATAAGGTCCTTTTCCTAGGGCGGGTCACATTTTCTAACCTCCTACGTTTCCAAATTGAAAAATTTTCAACCGCTCAATTTGTTTGGTTGAAATTTTTTGTATGATTTTTCAAACGACTCAATTTCCACCTTGCCAAGTCGTCAATTTCTACTTTTCCGTTCAACAATTGCTTCGATTTCCTTCTTCTTGCTATGTCCCATCGGTCGTTTCAATTTCCCTACTTCAAAAATTTCTAACTTGTTAGTTTTTAAAGGAGGAATAATTGGGGGAAATTTCTAACTCTAATTGGTTTTAAATTAGTTTAGTAGGAAGTTTTTGAACGATTTTTCAACTGACTTAAACCCAAGTTCTCAATATTTCAACTTCTCATTTTATATTTACCAGTTTGTTTGGTTTTCGATTTCCTAACCGACTTTACCAGTTTTCCAACGAGGAAAAATTTCTGACTCACCAATTTTCAAATCCTCATTTTTCAACCCGCTAATGGTTTTCTAACTTTGAAATTTTGATTTCTCGGTGGTCATCTGACGATTTTAGTGGCTTCTTAAATATATTTTCACAACTTTACTTGCACAGTTTCCAACTCTCACCATTTGCTACATTTTGGAAACCTCAGCTAAAATACAATTTATTTATTAATGTACAGTATGAACATTTCGAGACTAGTATTATTTGGAATCAGAGAGAAGAAAATTATTATTTTCCAATTTCTGGAAAATACCAACTTCCCAATATACCAACTTGCGCAATTGAAACACGCTCATTTTACTTTAAATTATTCAATATTATAGAATTTCCAAAAGGAAACTCAGGATGCGAAATTGGAGTGTATCTACAAAATGGCCCTCCTTGAAAAATAGCACTCTATGTGTGTGTGTGTGTATATATCAGTAGTACCTATTCGATATCTATACAGATATCATGTTTCTGACTCGTTCAATATGATTCTGTCGGCTTTTGCATAAAAGTACCACTGGCAGACTTGAAACAAATGAGATGAGTTATTGGGCCATTTTTCGGGCCCTTTTGTTGACTTTGTTGCCGAATTCAGTCTAAATTTTAAATCTGGTTCATTCACTCATGTTCACGCCCGTTGTCGAATTTAGGCCAACCAGCACTGTCAGCTTAATAGATAGTTTTTGCCTGATCGTCTGTACTCACCCTCACATAAGTATGTACCTACCTCACTTCTATCTCACCTTTTTGGTTCATTATTTATAATTATGAACCTTTGTAATTGACTGAAAAATGTTGACACCTCCGCAAAATGTTGTTTTTCGTTTAATATTTTTGAAAAACGTGAATTCGAGTTTTGGAATTTGCGTATCTTGAAAATTAATCCAGCAAATTGTGATGAAAAGAAGGGGGGTTAATTTTTTCTTGGTGGTCTAAAAATATAAAACAGTTTATTTTACTCATATACATGTATATAGTTTGCATTTTTAGTACGAGAAGTTGGGAATTTCCCATCCAAGTAGTTGGAGAACTTCACCCCCACCTCCCAACTTTCTGTTTGTGCGACGGCCATGGATTTTGCTTTCTGTCAAGTCCTGAATCCTAAAAACAATTTAACTTAATATAGTACGATTATTTACAAACTTCGCTCATACGATCATGATGCATGACTGGAAATTTTTTGAAATTATATATCACGTGTCATTCAGTTCATAATGATTATTCTTGATTTACTACAATGGCGATCCATAATATACCTGCACATCTACGGTAATACTATTACAACAACACAGATCAAAGAGCGAAATAAAGACGTTTACCGATGCATAGATTCCTTTCGTTCGATAAATTCGGTGGCATAATATGTCCCCTCATGTAAAACTTTGTGAAACACGGTTTCCCAGCAGGGCAGCCACTGAAAAATTTTTCATAAGCTCCAATTGGACAATCACAATGTGATGCATTCTCATGGTTTGTGCATCTTTTACAGTATATGTTAGTAAAAATTATTCGATCGTACGTACTGTACCCGATTAGACAAACTTAATTCAAATCTCTACCTAGCTGATTAACCCGATGTGACACAGTTAAAATTTATTCCGTATGAGTAATGATATCATGTCGTCATCAAAGATCGGTGCAAACCAATAACAGTAAAAGTGATACGATTGTATTGTGAATGTGCATAATTGCTGGGGCGTCTAAACATGTTTATGTTAAAAATCCATGTTCATAATAGGTGTTTCTAAATATATACAGGGTCTGTCTCTGAATTAACCTTAACCATTTTTTTGTTTCGCCAGAAAACAACTTTTTTGGGAGTTTTTAAGGCAAAACCACAAAAAAACTTGAAGATCGAAACACACCTCGAAATAAACGTTGATTCAAATTTAATTCTGCGATGAATAAAAGGATCGACGGATTTCTACTGAAAGTGACATTGTATAATGTAGATTCATGCATACCGACAGGGCCAGTCTTCTTTAGGGTATTTCACGTACGAATCCTGAACGGGGCCGTAGTTACAGACGAGAGTCGTCGAGTAGCCAAAACTGGATTCTTCTACCGACCAGATGAGATATTTGGCCAGCGTGCATCCCAAGAACCGAACGTAGGGGTTGTAGATAAAGCTCAGTGGGTCCGCAGGATCGTACTTCCTAGCCAAATATAAAAATATGTTAATATTCAATAATAATTAACCTTTGTCTGAACCTGTAAATTTAATTTTGGTTTACTTTTTTTTTCAGTTAAACTTTTGTTTGATTTGAAAACCTGACTCGAAAATACTTAGCTTTATAATCTAAACTTGATTAACTTACAGAGGAAGTTGGAGGTAGGTTGAAATGTGAACACTTCGGAATCGGAGACGCCGATAGGTGAGTGACGTATCACCCCAATTCTTAACTGACTCCTCCAACGCTATACCTGGAGCCTAATCCTCCTGGTTATCATCTAGGTGTTGCGGGCTAATCGCGTTGGCTTTTGGAAGGGGTAACTAGTCCTTTTCCAACCACCACCCCTCTTACCACTTTTCCCCTTTGATATTTACTATTCTGACCATCCCTTCCCTTCGAAACGTCCCCATAAGCAAAATGGGTAGTAATTGGTACCCCTCAACACATAACTACAATCCCTGCCCAACCTATTTCAAGCTCTCGTTCCCTAATCAGACCCCCTCCCCCCACTCACGAAATACTTCTCCCATATCACTTGGATTATAGTAAGGCATACCAAATGCCCAATGAAGCATAGCAACCGTTTCCTTGCTTTCCCAGAATCTTTATAGCAGTTCGTTAGTCCTAGTTTTTGTATTTTTCTGTACCCGTCATGCCAACTGCAATATCATTACTATTATAGTACCATGCCAACACTATTTTATTGTTGTGGTTATTATTATTAGTAATACATTATTATTGAAAAATTGTTACATATGTTTTCCGGTGATAGTACAACTAGTACAACTTCCACTGCAAAGATACTAGGAGTCGATGTTGATCCAAAATTGAATTGGAAACTCCATTGTAAGCAACTAGCCAAGTCCTGGAACAGTGTGGCCTTTCTCCTTCATAGACTTGCTGATGGACTTCCAGAATTTGCTCTGCTTATAGCTTTTAATGCAGTTCTTCAGCGCTGTGCAACTTATTCAATTCTTCGTTGGGACCACTCACCACCTTCTGCCATAATATTTGGCTGCCAAAGATGAACTGCCAGACAGTTTCTACTTTTGGATATCGTGATGATTACAAGTATGAATTTTACCACAAACAAAATCTTACAATCCCAACTCAACTGAGTAACGGCAACCCGTAACTCCACGAAATGGTCGGGGCTTAAATTTTATAATGCAATTCCACTAAACATACAATTACCACCACATAACCTCATGCGATGTTTGAGGCAATTTCTATTAAGTAAGCTTGACCCCTTATAGTTTTGACGATTATTTTGTTTATGCAAGCCTTATTGATAATGTTCGAAATCAGTTTGTTTTTTAAAATTATTATTGAGTACCTTTTGTAACACTTTTAAAAAGATTTTTAGATTGCCTATACGAGGAATATTTGTCAAAGTAATCAGGCACAGTTAGTTATTTTTAACATAACAATTATACTGTGACAAAGGCTATTAGCCAGATATATTTATCATCATCAATCTATACTATCATACATCATACTTCCTTACTCCAAAAATCTACCCATCTACGTAATTTATGAATCTACTTTATTTTTTACTAATAATTATTTCTATAGAACTCATCTTACTCGTACTTCTTTTACAATAAAAAATTATGATTGATTTTATTATTATTTGACAATTGTTATGCACATGGCAAATAAAATCTCCCCCCTTCCCCCTCCCCTCTCACACGCTCTCTCTCTCCCTCACACACACTTCACGGGTGTGAAAGGGAACACGGTCCTATGCACGTGGGTTCCATTTTTTATTGGACGGGTGCAAATGGTAAGGGCGAACATGGGTTTGAATGGTAACTCACTACTTTCAAACCTTCTGTTATGAAAGGTCGGCAGCCCTTGAGGAGCACGAGTGCCTTTTTCGATTAGGAAGGAAGGATGTGGAAGTAAAGAACTACTCAGGAATTGCTACTATAATGGATACCAACCAATAGCAAGCACCCTTTATATACCTTGGACAGACAGCAGGCTGCTATGTAGAAATCGGTGTGCTTGCAACATTATTGGAAAACCTAACTGAAGGAATGTATTACAGTTTCAAATTCAACTAAATTGGCAAACCAACTGCCTATAGATATCTCTTGATCAATTGGGGTGACCAGTTCGCAACACATTCTTTAACTCCGGGATTGACCTCATTACCCTTTGACAAACTATCATAAGCAATAAAACAGTTGCACAACAGTTTATTATTATTGGCACGGTCTTAGTGATCAATTTAACAATTTTATATTTAATTTTAAATTTAATTTTTCTAATTTAACGATTTCATTTGTAAACCGTGTTTTTCTCTAATTCTATTTTTCTCTATTTTTGTAATTCCTATTTCTATCTTTTCCTTCTGTTCTTTCTATCCAAAGTAATTCTTACATTAAAATTGTCAACATTTCGCAATTGCTCTTTTTCATCTCTTAAGAGTGAAAAAATAAAAATAAAAATAAAAGGAGGCATCCAAATCAACGAATCATGTCCAAATAAACAGTTCATATGAACAAGCATCGCTACTCGATGCTCTGTTTTGTACACTGCTTCAAGAAGCTCTACCTATTAAGCATAATTAAGTAAGTAGCTGCACAACCTCATCTATGTAAGAATCGATACAAGATTTACGAAATAAGTTAAATTAAAATCCAATAATAAACGTTGCACTCTAAATACTACTCATGGTATCGCTTTAAATTAGATCAATCGTTTCGTTTAAAGAACATCAAAGGACTGAGTAATGAATTTCTATGGAATTTAACCAGAAATGAAATTCCAACACACTGTTCAGATTCCCGACACAGAAGTTCTTCCCCTAGTATAAAAATTCATAAATGCAGGTATTTACTGAATCAGGTGACGTCAACGAGTGGTTCGTTCCAATTACTAGCGTGTCACCCATAAAGACGTGCTGCGAAACCACCAAAACACACTTTTACATCAAAGACAAGTTTAGTCATACATGTTTCACATTTTCCTCTCCATAAACCAACTATTTTCTGAAAATTTTGTCTCGTTATTCCATCTTACGTTATCATTCTTCCCCAATAGTCACGCTGGTAAAATCCAGTGCCTCCTGCGATGATGTATTTCCAAATTTCTGACCATCGAGTAAAATTATGCGGTTGCAACACTGTCCAGACTATTTGGCCAACTTTGAACCTAGCTGTTTCGAAAAGAACAAACAAATAGGTGAATTTATATCTACAATGAGCAGTCAAAAATCCTGATATAATCCTATAATTTGTTAATTCGTGAAATGCCTAGTCACATTACCTACTTGTGGGTATGAATAGTGCTGCAACATGAAATCACTCTAGTGTGGCTGTATTTGTATTAGTATTCAAATATGGCAAATAGATTGAGTTCCTCCCAGATAAAATAAATATATTTATTCAGTGATGTATTTATCCTTAAACTGCATTTAGCTCACCACCTTAAAAAAAACACTACCGTACCATCATCAAACTAGTACATATTTATTAACCCGTTTTGCCCACTCACTTCGCTGGCTCATGCAAGACATGAATCTATCGCGTGTACCATCGGGATCACCTGAACTGGGCACTTTACAAATCTTCGCCACGCAGGATCTGCTCCAGGCCACTGTCGAACTGTTCCTATGATTATTACATTCTGACCTATATGTCTAACTAATCTGAATTTTTACTAAGGGATTGACTGCTTGACGTTATGTATTTTTGAGAAGCGAGCTTGCGAGCATCTAGACCGCCAAACTATATACAAATCATTCTGACCTATATGTCCAATTAATCTGAATTTTTACTGACGGGTTGACTACTTGATGTTTGTAACCTCATGACAGCTCACTCGATCTGCCAACGGTGTCACCACGCAACCAGCTAGTTGCTCGCGATGCGGCTAGGCATGTCACATGTGCGAGCCCCCCGAAAAGGGGTTTCATTATTCGCCTTTCCAGCGTCCCCAATTACGGTAATATCTCTTACAGTCTGATTTAAGCATTTCTGATTCTTATGTTGATTTGATTATTTGTGCATATCTGATTTTCATATGTAATTCTAGATACCTATATATTATCCTATTTGACATACCTGACTGATCCCTTACCTATACCCTTGCGTTGTCTTCCATTTAAACTGTAAAGCTATACTTGATAACTACCTCTCAAGGCTAGTTAGGATTCCCGTAATTAACCAGAAAAACTATTTCCTTGAATTGGTGTACCTATTATTTCTCCTTACTCCCTGATATCAGAGTAATATCATCTAATATTTAGGTGCTGTTTTCAGCACGATAAGTACTTCCTTATCACATGTTATGTATTTATGAGATGCGAGCTTGCGAGCATCCAAACCATCAAACTATTCACATCATTTATTCTCATACCTACCCAAACATACTCAGCATTCAACGTGCAGGTAAGTTTTAGTGAACCCAAAACCCCTGTGGCTGGTGCCCAGTTCGAGTGCGCCCGTACCATCACATAAATTTCTAATCTATTGTTTCAATACTGCCATGAAAATATTATCTACAGTTATACCTATCATACCAAGCACACCTCTAAATGTTTACCCATACCCCAGACAACCATATAACACATGGCAGCCAATCCTACCTCGAAATTTAATGATGAATTACATATAACAATACTGGATTTCCCCAAACTTGTAGCCCACAAACGACTGTCCCAATCTAATGAGCATTTACATACTATGGAATCTAGATATGAATATCTACCCCTAGTAAAGGCTCCAAACAAACCTGGTGACCTATATTTCTTGTTGTACCGTAGCCATCAAACCATTATAATACCTCTTATGATGGTGACCTATATTAAATCCCTGATGAGGCCTGAGCAGACGAAAGCGCTAGGATTTTGAAAGATTAAACACCTTAAACACACGAGGAGCAGCCTTAATAATCTTACCTCAACCTTAATCAGTGTTTTTCTTGTTACGTAACGATATATGTATGTATAAGGAGTACTCATACTTATAAATGTTCTTATCCAAACTCACTTACTACTCTGTTGGCATCTACAGTTGCTTTGCATTGACAAGCCCATCGCGCAGAAAGGTCTGCTAACTCTTGGTCCCAGTACTATCCACAATAGATAACATGAAATCACAAAAGTTACGATTAAAATTGATGATTCTTGTACGTTTGATATCAAATAACGATTTTGATAAATGCAACGTGACCTACTCGCTGAATATTGTCGTGAATCAATTTCTCACGCTAAAAGTTCAAGCTCTTGCTTTTCAAACCTTAATAAATAAAATATTATTTATATTAATGTAATTATTGGAGTTCAAATGTTTTAGCTCTCAGAAAACGTTATTTTGCGTCATTTTTCAAGAGAGAAGTCATTTGTTGTCTCCTAAAAAGCACATAATTATACCTTTTAAAGACGAATTCATAAAATGTGTCTATTTCCTCCAACGCACAGTGGTTCAGAAACTCCTTTTTCCTAACCAAAAATTAAAAAATCGAAAGTCTTTGGAAGGTGTAGTTTGATATCCTGAGCTGTTTAGAGGTTGTTGGAGAGTTACTAACACAGGTTCCAACTGGTATAATAATATGTTTTCTCATTCAGCTACGCCCAGTGAATCTTGCGATGGGATGTTTGATAATGCTAACACTCGTGATGGCCAACGTTTCGGTTGAATTTTCGGGTGTTTGAATAGATCAACTAGAAATATTACAATTTTACTGTGCTTATTTTTGATTTCGAAAAGCAATTTGTTACGGGGTCCGCTGGGGATCGCGACGAATTCGGTGTCTAATGGTTCTCAATTATGTGAAGAATGAGATTTAATAACTATTGGCTGCTACTAGTTGCTACCCAGAGGTTCAGATCATTAATATCTCAAGATTTGTAAGGCAAAATTTTAAGAAAAACTCTTTTTTTGTAAATTTGGTTTTCAATACCAACATTAATAAAGAACGTAACATAAAAACTAGGTCTCATAATTATCATCATGCCCGCCTACAGGTGTAAATTTATGTAACTATAAATTTATTATTAATAGTTACTCGTCACTCACTCACCAAGTTTAGAAATATAACTTGTTTACCTCTTCTTACACCCTTATTGGTATAATTTATTCAACCGAATCGTTTATGCCTCTAAAATTTGCGATCCAACAGCTCTGGAATACTTAGTTCTGTTCTATCGGAAAAACAGAAAAACCTTGAAAGTATTACAAAAGATAGCAGAGTTCTTGATCGATTTTTTTTTAAACACTTTTCGGTAAAACAAAATTGACCATATTCCAAAAGCGGTTTGTCCTAAAAGCTCGGGAATAGTTTCATTCAACATGAGGAAAGAATTTTTTATATAGTTTTTGTAGCGCGTGGATTTTGGCCAGGATTTGGAGGTTTATGAACCACCATGTCTACGTCCATTTTCTAGATTTTTACAGTTGTCTTTCTTTAGCGCGCTGTTTTGAAGAATTCAGCTACCATAATTGTATTTGTACCTCCTCTTGTATTTGTATCTAAATTAATTTTTATATTATCATTATTAATTTTTTTTACCGAATTTATTGATACTGATATACGTGAATTGGTTTCAAAATTCAACGATTTTATCAGAAAAATGAGGTAAAACTTTGTTAATGGCTCACCATCTTTAGCATGTTGGGTACGAAATAGCCCTTGAGACCTCCAGCGAACGTACTCCTGGCCTTGTTATGGTCATCCAGTATTTGACGAACAACTTTCGCGCTCTCCGTCTTATACTGGACACAGTTCTTCGAAATCGTCTAAATGTTAAGATGAAAAACATTAGCAATTTTATAACAATATTAAATAACTAGATTACCAAATGAGTGAAATGAAGAAAAATAATATACCGATGAGCATCGCGATGTTCTGCTACCATTAGATACACTCTCACCGAAGCGGCACGTTATGGAGACCACACGAGGCGAGGGAACACGAGGTTGGTAGGCGGTGCAGCGAGTAGGTATACTTTTGCCACTCGATTCAGCACTTATAGCAGGTATTTACAGTACAGTGGATAAATATGGATTTATTTGCAAAGAATACTTAAATAATATGTTTGCATTCTATCATCGAAAAAAGGGTAGATATGTGAAAAAGCGCAAACTTCAGAAATCGTTTAATAATGCCTTAAAACGGATTTCAATGAAGAAATTTGTCAAACATTTTGATTCTGAAATTTTCGGAGCCAATGCAATTAATTAATTTTCCACGAGAATTTGCTAAAATCGGTTGATCGGATTTTCAAGTTGATTCGTGATGCTCTCCACTGATTTCGCAATATCCTGACTGAAGTCAAAATCATCAGAATTCCAAGCAAATAATAGCACAATACAAAAGTTCACTTACCTGAAAGTAGAAAGATTAAATTTTCCATGACATTGTGTGCTACTCAACAGTTTGTCTTACCTTATAGAGGCACATTGTATGGTTATTATTGAGTTTACAATAGTCGATATGGCCAATTGCTCCTGACGGTGCGGTCAAATGAATAAACACCACAAACAACACACCCACAATCCGAGCGTTCATTCTACCGTATTTCAAATATGTGAATATTGCAATTACCTAAAGCTTTAAGCTCACAAAAACCTCTGAAACTTAAATTACACCATATCAGTAACAATAACAAAGTCCGTGCTACTCTGACGACCATAAATATTGAAGTTGTTCTAAAAAAAAAATAATGTGAATTTGGAGAAGGGATTTAAGGAACTTATCAACAGAGAGTAGGTATTGGTATTCTGAGTGAGAACATTATTATATTAGCTGCATTAGTACATGAAATTGTCTGGATGTATTATAACATTAACGAAGGAATTTTTGAGAATATATACGTCTATCTTCAGTTTAAATCGGCTAGTAATGTTCCACTGATTTGAATATTCATTACCTTTCCACTTTTGATAGTTATTAGTCTTACGACCTCAAATACGACCGGCCCTCAAATACCATATTGAGAGAGAAATATTTCAGCCAAATTAGTTGACGTTTTCAGAAATTATGGCTCTGATTGATGTTGATAAACTATTCGAACAAGCTGAAGACTTGCTTTGCGGCAACCACTTGGAAACCGATTCTTGCTGTAAGTTCCTTATTTGTAGGCATCGGCAAGCCGTCCTTGCATTTGTGTAGAGCGGGCTGTATAGGCAGCCCCTTCGGCTGTCTGTTGTCCAGTGCGTGGAGCAGGTAACTCTTGAGAAGTACGAGCTCGTAAATAATCTAAGCACTTTTTGTGAATGGATGTTATATAGTAATATTCAAATACGAATAAATTTTCACATCTACCTCGAAATCCTTGTACAATCCCAATGCATTATCACCCAAGCCACTGAGGTAAGGTAATTGGTTGATGATGTGTAGGTATTTATTATCATATCCCAGATTGAAAATACGGGTTATCAAGGGGAACCTATCTATCTATTATCAAGGGATATTAGTGGCAAACTCTAAGGGTTTATTAGAGAGATTATCGTGTAACTCTTTCAACATTTTTCGTTTATACATGTCAACTAACACATTTTGAGATGGGGGGGGGGGGGTTTCTTCCTAGTGGTCGATTTCAAAGGCTAGTTATTGAAAACAAAAAAACCAAAAGAAGTCTTAATGAAATACCTTTCATCCATGATAGGTAACTAGGTATATCAAAAGACCCAAATAAAGTAAACGGAAAATTGCAAAAATGCTGTAATTGTACTTAATTATATGTACGTTCCTACTAACAATATTACACTGTTAGAGCAATGATGAGTTCCAGGGTGAGTTCTACAAATATTAAGTAGGTATAACGTACCGGGGTGGGGGGTGGGGGGGGGGATTTACTCACTTCCTCAATTTTCTATTGGGGGAACTAGTCCTGTGTGAGTGACCTTCATTTTGAGAATATTTTCCCTTCTGTGCGAGAAAGACGCTACCAATCCATGTAATTTGTCGCCAAATTAAGGTTGGGAAGAGATCCTGCCTGCATATCACACTCGTGGATGGTGTTGTTTAGGATAATGCTGAAAAATCGATTTGGAAATCTCTCTAGAAAATGTTGAAATACATTTGGAAATCGTTGAATTTAATCTGGAAAATGTTGAATTCGTATGGAAAACGTTGGAGTAAATTTTAAATGGAACTGTTGGTTGGAATTTGGAAGATATTGGGTTCAATTTGGAATATGATGAGTCCTATTCGGAAAATGTTGAATTGTACTAGGGAAATCTATTATTCAGGCGTTATCTGATCTTAGGAGCGATCTGAAAATTCGAATATGATGGCAAATGATTTACTCGTCTCTAATCATTACCTACTCGACAGACTGAGTAGTGATAACTAACAGACAAAAACAAAGGGTTGGGGATCACATGATGATGAGCGGGTGATGGGAAGTGCTGAATCGCCGCCGCCGTGAGCTTATGGCGCTTTCTGTTTTAAGAAACATTGATATGAGCTTTACAGCAACTGACTCTTACTTTGGACATACAATGTTAGAATACACATTGTCATTGTCACAAATACATACAATACACGTATTAGTAGCAATAATGTTATCGGTTCAAATTGAGATCTAATCTTTTGAGAATGAAAAAAAAAGAAAACAGTGCAATATTACTTACGCAAAAACACTTCCGCACGGACAATATTTAATAAACTCGATTTCGCAAAGTTAGAGTAAAGCCATTGGAACTATATCACCTGATACTTCCATTATTGGCATTATATTACATTATATTACATTGGCATTATAAGACATTTTCTTTGTATCCCGGTCTCACTATCTAGCGGTCGTTCATGGAATTAAACCTTGATGGTCTAATCAATGCTAACAGTGTGTGACTTCTCTATGTTCTCGCGATTAGAAATTCGAAGGTTTTTTCCGATGTGAAAGCGAACTATTCAACGTACAGCATTGCGGGTGGTTTTAATCGATTCTCTGGGATTAAATTTGTCATTGACTAGCAAAAAATTATTACTGTTACTTAGAAAGTTTTCGAGATCTCGGTTTTTGAATGTTTAGCCCTTTAATAGAACCCATTAGGGTTGATAAAAATTGATGCCGAGCGTCTAGGACCATCGAGACCCCAAATGTGATTTTCAACACAAGTTTCATATAATTTAGTCTAGTATATTTCCAAAGAAAAGCCGCGGACGGCGGACGGACGGATTTTTTATAGTCGTTTTTTAGATTCTACGCATCTTGAAACGTAAACCAATAAATTTTCAGGGGGTGTTAAAAAAAATTTTCTTGGTCGACTACAAAGGTTCATTATTGAAAATAATAAACCAAAATCAATTACCTTTGAACATTTTGCGCCTCTGAAATCTAGCGCTCTGGACTTGATTTAGCTCAGTCAGCCCATGTTTAAAGTGGGGCCTGCGAATAGCCGATCAGCCTCATATCATACTTACAACCCAGATTCAAAATGATTATCAAAAACTGCCTTTATTTATAGCATTCTCATTTATTGGTTAAAAGTACGGCGTTAGGTTTGTTACGTCCAACCAACTTTTGTTGTTGCTTTATATTATTATGATTTTTCGCATCGAGGAAGAAAAACCACGACCTATACGAACTTTTCTATCAGGTAGATCATCCCTCCGAACCATCCATAAATGACACAAATGATGACAGCACTGAAAGCCTCAAGACCTGGAATGAATGTAAGTAAACATTAATTACTTCGTAAACTAATGCAACTCCTTCTACGACCTTCAATGTATTTGTCAAATTGAAACATTAAATGCGTAGGTAATAAATTTAATATTCTGGTGTGTTCAACCTTTAGAAGATAGTTAAGCCGGTATTGGTTGATCCTATTAAAAGCAATATTGTTCTTCACCGGTTTCAAAACATACTTAAGTTAAAGACATTCCTTTAACTTTTTTATCCTCTTTCAATGGACGTTTAGTTGGTTGGTCATCTAACGAACACAATGATTATATTTTCAATATTTATGTCATTCCACTTGACAACCCAACCTCCTGTTACCTAGTTGTGTCTGTCCTCTATTAATTTTCGTTGACTGTGTTACATCCCCCCCTCCTTCACATTTGGTCAAGGTGTAATCGCTCCTCTTGCCACACATTTGGTCATTTGGAACCCTCAACTTCACCACTGCTTGAGGAAATCGGTTTTCTTTACGGAATTTTATCCATACAGTATCCTCGGTGTCAAAGTCTTTAAAACACCCCCGATGTCGCTGTTGCTGTTCTAGCTTGCCATCCATTTTGAGAATTGCCTCATCATTTCTAAATTCGCGTGAGATGTACTCTTTAGGTAGCCCCCCCCCCCCCCCCCCTCCCGCCCTCGCCTCGGAAATTTAGAGCACATAGAGTAGGTAGAGGCTGAAAGAAGGAAAACTCAAGAATTAGGTTTGACCACAGATTCAGATTCAGCGCACTTGAAAACCCTCTAGTAACAATTTTCAGCACAAAAGGCCATTTAGTTTGGCCAATAAACGGGTAGGAAGATCGAGCGTGACGGAGTAGTGAAAGGGAGCTGAGTGTTCCCCCCAGGCAGGCTGGGACTGCGACATCGTCGTGCAAATGAATTTCAAGATCAGATACCTATTATATAGCACTTTTGGAAAGCTCTCACTTAGATCTCGCTGTTGAGAAAATAAAAAATAGCCATGCAAATTAGGTTACTTTTACTCTATTAAAGGGGCTGCGCAATGGCGAGACCAATTACACATAGGTAAAGATTGACCCACCCCGCAACGCGGCTCTGGGGGGTGCCCTGTCTTTATGAAACCAAGCGCTTTCCATGCTCCGGCAGTAACATCGCCCAAATGGTAACCAAAAGTAAGTTAATGATCAAAATATACGCCTAGATCACTTATTACTAAGGGACGACTTTCCTAATGAATAGCTGAATGAAAAATGATATACGAGATAAATGTTGCCAAATGTATGTTCTTTGGAACCCCACTCCTAATTAATAGTTCGTTTGCTGAAAAAAACAATTAACTTTATTTGTATCAATTGAATATCATAATGTAAGGTTTTAAAAATAAATAGGTAGAGGTACACAGCATCATCCAAAGGTGGGATTTCACCGCTTTGATTCGGGAATCGGATTCTGCGCTCTTGAAAACCCCCGATTGCGAATGTTCTGCTCAAAACTCCAAATGATTTGCACAATAACAAACCGAATTGACGTCATAGACGGACTGTGCTGAATACAGTCCGCCTAAATGCCATTGAAGCCAGCCGCCATTGAAGAAGAGAATCATCATTAACGATCAGACCACTTAGGTACAGCTAATACAAAAAAAGTCACAGGTAATGCAGGTCACGTGGTATTTTAAATAGGTACTAAAAGAAATAAAATGATATAAATTAAAAAGGGGTGGCAAATTTTGAGGTGAGACGATCTCAATGGGCGTCTTGAGCAGAATAAATCCCCCTTTTTGAGATTTCTACGCTCCCCCAGGCTTGCATATCTACAGAAAGCAGTTGCTGCTAATGACGATTAAACGTTGCTCGTTCAAATTGACTCTAGACGACATTTGTCTAAATCCTTAATTTTGTCTTCATTCTTAATTTCGTTTTGTTTAAATCATTCATAATCTAACAGTACCTACCATTTGCGTCTCTCATAAACTGCTTCAAGCTTCTCCCGGTCGAATTTGAATCTGGAACACGTGGTAAACACATCAGTATTGTTTTATGTAATCACATTCAGGTTTGGGAAATGTTCAATATAATCAAATCTGATAAGTTTGTATCAATATGATCAATAATTGTAACCTACCATGAGATGAGGTCACTGAGAAAGAAGCAAAAGCTTTTTTGCAAAGACTTGTTGATAACCTTTTTAATTTTATTACCTATTCGCATATGTATGTTATACTCGTATATTCGTATACACTAGGAACCCATATTTATGTAATCGGCCATAAGTTAGACGGACATCCCCTTCGTCGATAGCCGATCGTACGTTGGATTTCATTTAGACCGTCGAAAAAGATCAACCAAGTTAAACCAAGTTCAACCAATTCCATTATAAATATGAAGAATGTGTACAAAATTCATTGATCAATAGCGAAAAAAATACATACAATTTGTATATAAATATATGTACCTACATAGATATTCGTTTTTGACGTTTTTATTTATTTTTCACTAGACCTCGTCTTCTGTTATCACCCGCTTAATGTTATCAAAATGAGTTGGCCAGAGGCTATCGCATTAGGCAGGGTCCATTATAACAATAAATAATAATACTTGTTGGCCTTGCCTTATAGCTAATGGAATGAGAGAAACAAGTTTACGTGACAAACATTTTTCGGGTTGAAGTTGGAGTATGTATAATCGTGAGCATAATGGTGATCCCAAGTTAAGCTGTAATTGGATTTTGAAGGTACTTGGTGGATAATTGGTTAAAAAACGTTTAATTTAATTTAAACGTTGGCCACCAATGCTTTACGTTGAAATTATGGATATTTCAGACCTGCGTGAGTCGAGTTGTTCCCTGCAGACTAAAGACAAATGAGGGAACCACAACAATTCTAGTCTCTGATTTAGAAAACACTTGTGGGATTAGATGTAGTATCATAGAAACAAACTGGTAAAATATGAAAGCTCAAACTACCGCGGTTCACCAGACATTATAGAGAGGAGAGAAAAGAGTTGGCCCATTTGTCATTTGATTACTTTTTACCTCAATTTTTAAAGACCTCGCATGTCTCCAGTGTGTGGATATGTAGATTATTATTTCTTAAAGCTTTGCACTGACGCCTTACTTCAATTAGTAACTTAACGAGATAATCTCACCTCCGGAGCCGTTTCCGCTTCCTGAAATGTGAATTTACAGCATTATACAACCTTCATTAGTACATGTGGGATATTATTCTAACGTTAGTTCGAAACATAGTTCATAGTTCTAATGTTAGTTCATAAACTTAAAAAGAGTCCATTATCATGCTTTTAAAGCTGTCTACATACGTTTAATGCCTGGCTATAAGAGTATAGACGATTCAGTGACTTACTCAAAAGAGGTTTCTAATACAGGGATTATACACTTATTTTTAAGGCCTGTAGGACTTTTGACCCTGGGCCCTGATATTAACAAGTAATATAGGTATAATAGAGTTCATCAATACATACCCAATGCTCTCTGCTTTAATCCTGAATCTGAAACAATATATGCAGAATGAAATTTATAAATTGTACGTATCATTTTTTCTTCAGGTAATATTTTAGTTTATTCGTTTACAAGTACTCTGCTGGCTACTGGATGTAGAATAGAAGAAAATATTTAAACATTAGGCTAAGTTATAAAAATGAGGAAATGAATGTTTGAGGCAGTTACCGTGGAATATCCTTACTAATGTCGCCTTATGTCATGTCCGACTTTTCTACAGATGTATTTTCCGATTTAAATCAAGCAGATGAGCCTGAGGGTAGTGCCAGGACTAGAGAGAAGCTCATAGCTCAAAGAAATGGTACCTAACCCACGAAGTGGGAGAAGGGTTATACAATAAATATCCCTACTCCTCAGAATCCATTCTGACGCTCAAACTCAAACAAGCTTTCTCTCCTACCAACCTAATTCCTCAAGCTTGCTATTCGTGTATTAGTTCTCATTTCAGCTATTCCGTTCATTATATTATCATGGTATAGTCAGCTATTAAAATAGAAGGGAATGATTCATAGAGTCACAGAGATCCAGCCAAACAGGGTTCCATCTTAGGTTTTTATAGTTCAGAGGTTAATACACTCTCTCAGCGTCATTTTTTTTCCTTGGAGTCAATTTCAGCATTCAATTTAAATTTATCGTTCACCTGCCACAACAGCCCATGAACTATGCATGCTTCAATAAAAGGGAGACGAAATACTTGGAGATTACTGGATTTCTTATAATTAGCAACGTGCACTCCGTAACCCGAAGGTCTATGGTGATGAGTGTTGGGTACTAACGGTTCATGATTTAGGTAGGGATAACCCAATCAATTTGCTGGTGATCAGGGGTAATCAGAGATGTGAGTATAAGGGTTATGCAAAATACAAAGATAATGAATTGCAGTATAACAATTTATTTGCTGCGTGAATGTACTTCAATGCGTAAATAGAGAATGAGCATATTATGACTTACCATTTGGTATTTCTCCCTCAGCTGAAAACCAACCAAGACATCAAGTTAGAAAAGCATAGAGTCATCTGGATATATTTATACTGATATTCAACAGAATTTTGTAGGACGACAGTGTTGTAGTTACTCAAATGAACTTTACTAGGAGTTATTATAATTAATATCATAATTTATTTGCTATAAACACAAGCAGATGTATGCATTTAGGAATGGCAATGGCCAGGTTAAATAGATTGAAAAGAAACTAGCTAAATAAATAAGTATAAAAAAACACCTGATTAGTACAGGCACTTAAAAAAATGCATTTGGTAAAATCATCTCTCAATCAAATATTTCTTTACTTTTAAGGTCGTCCCTCTGACGTTATGTCTTATATAAGAGAGACGCCTATTAGATTGGTCCAGGGGGGTGTGGGGCAACCCAAACATGAGCAAAAAATAACTGAAGACAAAATCCGTGACTAAATCCATAGATGTATGTCTGTTTTTTTTATTTTTATTATTTTTTATTGCAGTACACCCTGCAATGCTGCAAAAAATGATTATATTTCCATCTGCACCCTTTTACGATTACAGGTGTTTTATAAATATAACAATTAAAGATAGTTCAAAAAAACTACTTGAACTACTTGACTTATTTGCATGATCGTCGTTGTTATAAATGTTCCCGATTTCACCCAGTCCTGGCTTCCGACTGTATAGGTGAAGAAACATGTCCTAACTGTGCTGGAAATCACAGTTCGAAAGATTGTTCCGCGGAGGCACGTAATTTCAAAGGCCTAAATTGAGAATAGTATAATTCGCGCTCACGGACAGTAAACAAACTCGAAACTAATCATGCTGTCTTCGATCTGTTATCAGATGAATCTGAGTCGTCTTCGTAGGTAACTTGATAGATTACGATGGTGAATAGTTCTATCTGTGACCGCCCGGCGCCAATAGTTCAGGAGCCCCGCGTGAATATGAAATGTGTCCAAATAAACTTGGATCATTCAAAGACAGCAACACGTAGTATAAATTAATTAATAAGCCGAAAACAAGTGGATATAATTCTAGCTCAAGAACCCTACTGTCTGAGAGGGAAAGTGAAAGGTATTCATAAGAGTGAGCGTGTTTTCACGGCAGGGAGCGGATATAAAAGAGCGGCGATTTTTGTCTCTAAAGCGGATCTAAATTTTGTGTTAAATTCTATGTACTCCGATGAGGACATGGTGGTAGACGAAACCAATATTGACGAAACTCCAACTATTTTTATTTCTGCGTATTTTGATAGACTGCGTAATTTAGAACAGGATATGAAAAAACTATCAAGGGTCATTAAAGCATACTGGAGAGATAAAAAGATCATAATTGGTGTCGAGAGTAACTTCAGGTCAGTTACTTGGTATGATGTTAAGACTAATGCTGGTGGAGTGGATTTAGATCTGTACCTACTTGGCGACCGATTCATTGATTGTGATGAATTAAGAGGATGGTGGTCCAGCGTTTGAAAAGAGGAACAAAAGAAGCTTAACTGATCTCACGATAGCTTCTCACGATAGCTTCTTCAAATTCAGCATCGCTCATTAATGACTGGGGAGTTTTAGAGGATTAGTCGTGCTCGGACCATAGAAACATATCCTTCACGGTTACTGGCAGGGGACTTAAATCTGCGGTGAACGCTACTACACGGAAATATAAGACGGTTGACGCTGACTGGAACAAGTTTACGAAATGTTTGCTTGCGGAACATCTCGTTTATTGGAAGAACTCGATCGCGACAGTGGATTTATCGGACCCTACTCAGAAGATAAGCAACTTGAGCTCTTGATTGATACCTGTCCGGATATTGAAATGATGGCAATGAAGTTTTCTTCGCTAGTGACGCAATAGTGTGCGACAAAACGCTGACTCGCTATGTCAGGCAACCCAAATGTTGTTCACAAAAATCTGTTCCATGGTGGTCGAAAAGCATTACTACTAGACGTAAATTTACTCGGCGATTGAGACGTAGATATCAACGTACAAAAGATGTGAGACTTCTTGAGTCAAGGGGACAGGAGTACTTGCAGGCCAAGGTGGATTATGAGGGCACCGTCTGGATATCAAAATGCAGCTCCTGGAGGGTTTATTGCGGCGCTGACCGTGGTGGCAATCCTTACAGAGTGGCGATGGGTCGTTTGCGTCACCCTATGACATTTTCGACTTTACGACAGAAAGATGGATCCTATACAGAGAATATAGATCAAACAATTGATGTAATTCTAGAAAATTGTGTCCCTAGAGTGGAGAGGTCGTTGGAGGACCATACTGATCAATTTAATGAGGAGGAAATAGGATACGATGCGGCAGATGATGTTCCGTTTTCATTAGCAGAGATCAGGAAGGCTCTTCTTGATATGCCTAAAAGTGAATATCATGGTATGGATGGACTGACAAGAGAAATTTTAGAATATGCTCAGAATGCACTGCCACTGTCGATGACAGCACTCTGCAACCAGTGCCTGAAAAGAGGTTTTTCCTAAGGAATGGAAGCTGGCTGATTTGATTTTATTGGAAAAGCCTGGGGCCCAGTACCGGGAAGATGCATTAAAGTATAGGCCCATTAGCCTCCTTCCCCTGTTGGGAAAGCTATTGAAGAAGATTTAGATTGGCCGAATCATGCAATTTTTCTAGTCGAACGGAGCTCTTTCAGACCGCCAGTTTGAGTTTAGCCCGGGTAAAGGAACGGTTGATGCACTTTTTGAAGTCAAAAGTCACATTGAGGAAAGATTGGAATACGGTGAGCATATAATTATGATTTCGCTGGATGTGGGTGGTGCATTCGATTCTGCTCTGTGGCCGGTAGTTCTCCGTGCTCTTCGTTTTGGGAGTTGTCCGGGGAACCTTAAGCATTTTTATGTGTGCGTATTGTGTGTGTGAGCGCGCGAACACGTGTGTCATTCCAGACGGTAACTCTCATTAGGATCGAGATAAATTCAGTTCTTGCACCAAAAAATCGAGCTTTCCAAATGAAAAAGAATGAGATAGTTGGCCAGCACTTTTTGGGCACAATAAACTGGTCAACGAAATCTGAAACAATTTACTTGAACACACGTGAGTGCAGTTCCTGAATTCAAATAAGTAATAGTCAGATAGGTAGGTAATTGGTATGTAGCACCCTGTATGAACTATGCTCTAGCTCAATAAAATGGCAGTTCATTCACAAGGGTCCAAGTTGCTAACTTCATCCTTGGGGCATCGCACAGGGGTAGTAGTGGGAAAAAAAATCAATTTTTCAAGGTGGCTTCTTCATTCATCGAAGATACTTTTAAAATTTCATTTGATCAGCAGGGCTCAACAATTGTTTTCGGTGCCAAATGACAGCTGAAAGTGTGAAGTAATGCGTTTTTGAGCCCTAAAAAAAATATTTTGAAAAAATACTTATTCACATGATTTATTCTTAAATTTTTGTTCGGGATATGTTTTGTAAAGACAGACCAATAAATAGTAAGTCACGAAAATTCAAAATAGTCAAATACGAACTCATTACGACGAACTCAAATACGAAAATTCGTCGAAAAATAGTTAACTGGTAATTGACTAAGAATAAGAAAATTTTGAAAAAACTGATAGATATTATCCCAAAGAATTGAGTGAAATCATCCGTAATGCCGTACGTTATCTGTTTGGTCTCCCAAAAGGCAAGCGTGAGTAGCGACATCTTCAAACTACTTACTGTTTCTCTTCGGATTTTTAATTTTTATTATTATTTTAAACATTATTTAATTCAATTTTTATTTATTCATTTTCATTTTTATTTATTTTATTTTTTGTTTTTCAAATTCATCTATGGATGAATGTGTCTAAAATTTCAAACAAGTAGTTATCTTTTTCGTTTTCAATGAAGCCCCATTCTGAAGAAACCTCGTATTTTGGGTCAAAGAACTCTTCCCTTCAGTACGAATTCGGTCGAAATATACGATGCCTTCACTACTACCCCTTGCCCTCTCTTTAGTAACCCCTGGGTTATAGAAGGAATAAGTAATTATTGCAATCTGGTTTGTAGTTTTATATCATCCCTACTTAAGATGTAAGACTCACATTCGGGAACCGGTTCATTCTCAGGCGCTGAAACGTTAATTCAAAAATTAACACACAACAATCATCGTCGTGAAAGTAACAAATTTAAGTAAAACTAAGTAGAGGCAAAATTTAATTGATGCTGATTTAAGTCTAATAGGTGTTGATTTAATGTAGTTTTTGTCCATGAATTTGACCTTTAACAATTTGTAAAACCCGCTATACTAAAATATCTAGAAAAATTAATTTCAATAAGAGGTGAATGATTATAGAAGGCGAATTACTATTCGCTCACAATGTCGTGACTCAAATGGGAAAAATAAACTTAGCTTGCCAAAATAAAGTGTATTTTGCCAGTCAGTGTAATATAGGTACTTTGCCAAAACATCAAGCCGTCAAGGCAGGTATCTATCCATCATACTTTAACATCATGTGAATAGTCATACTTACCCACGGCTTCCAAGCCTATTTCGGAAGCATCTGGAAAAAAATCAATTAAACAAAGTAATTCAATGATAACGAAAGTCATATTTAAAAATAAATATTATGAAGTTAATAACAGAAGTACACTACTCCGCATTTGAATACCATGAACCTAAAGACAGGTCATTTCCCCTAGACTTCGTTATTGGTAGCAGTTTTTTCCAGCGAATCCGTTTCAGGCCATTTTGAAGAGAAAAAATTAAAAGTAAAAAAACAGGTTTACGCGTGTTTGAAAAATGTTTGTGTACGTTTTCCAGACCCGCCAGGTTCGCTCCAATTTGGTTTATTGTTTTTATTGTTGTACCTTTCAAATGGACATGATTTGCGCATCTTTAAAGCAGCTTGATGAAACATCCATTTTCAAATTCATTTTTTCACAAATAACAGTAAATTAGAGTTGCAGCAATAAAAGGTTACAAAATTCGTTCCAAAAAAACTACGTGGATGTACGGGAAAGAAAATCAATTTCTCGGTAAGTGCTGAAAACATTTTTTTCCTTCGTTATTTGCGGTGCTAAATTCGATTTTTTTTTTTTTTTTTTCTTTTATTAGGTACTATTATTTTATTTTTTTTTTTTTAACTTGGATAATTCCTATAACTGTGACAGTTCGTAAACGCACGTCACCCCTTTTCGTGTATTTTCAAAATTTTTGTTTGGTCAATAATGAAACCTTAAAGCAATTCCTCACATTGAATTTAATTTAAAAGTCTCACAAAAACCATAGGAAAGATCAGCAGGAAGGAATGTTGGAATGGGGACGATCTCCACAAGTGGGGATTTTCTTCTGCGTCAGGGAGTAGGAGAGCGCGAATCGACGAGGTAGATCTCTTGAACTTGCTCACCTCCGAATCGAAAGGTACAAACCAACTAAAAATCTTTAAAAAATCCTAATTTAAACCAGAAAAAACCTGAAATCCTATGAAAAGAATACAAAGAAAATCCTCTTCTCAAGACCCAGAAGTAGTTTGAATCGGATATTTTACCATTTCTTGGGTTTAGAAAATTAAATGAAATTAACACAAAAAAACGGTAAATCAAAAACTATTCAAGCTTTACAGGGACAAGTGCCAAAGTGCATAAAAATTGTTTTTGGTATTGAATATCTCAAAGGTGAAACAATGGTCCTAATTGATTCAACAAGGTTCTATAATTTAAATGTGGTTCGTGAGTTGAACAAGATTCTAAAATTTAAATTTGGATCATGAGTTGAAACAGGGTTTGGAACTTGAAATTTGTTCGTGAGTTGACTTGAGGACCAGAAATTGAAATTCGGTTCTTGCTTTGAAAAGTTGGTCTGAAATTGAAATTACTTCCAAGGTTGAAATAGGTCCAAATAAGAAGCTCTGCCTATGAGTAGTTACCTCCTCTACCTTAAAAGACAGTTGGTGGGCAATTTTGAACTCTAACCCCATCATTAGAGTTCTACGAAAATATTAGGTATCAGAAATATTAAAAACAAAGTTTGAAATTTATGTTGGTGAGGTAAAGATATTTATTATATTTAAAAATGAACCTTTGTAGTCGACCAAGAAAAAATAATTGTCCCCTCTCTCCCCACAAAAATTCTTTTGTTTACGTTTCAAGGTGCGTAGAATCCAAAAATCGAATTTAAGAAAATCCGCCCGCCCGCCGTCCGCGGCTTTTCTTCGAAATCGATAGACCAAACTTAATGACACTTACGTTAAAAATCGCATTTGGGATCTTGATGGTCCTAGAAGCAAAACAGGCGAAGTAAATCAAAATCCAATTTCAGATTCGTATTTTACTTCTCAAAAACTATGCCGAACGGTGGTATAGGGGTCCACTGAGAATTGTTTCACGTAGAAAACATAGTTTGAAAAAATCCATTTTCAAATTCAGATTTGGTGACAATGTTAAAAGTGGCTCATGTCGCGGCATCAACGACCCCCCCCCCCCCCCCCCCCATTTATACCTAGCAGAGAAAATCATCAGTAAGAATTCTGATACTATCTTTAGAAGACAGCTGTTGACGCCACCGATGGTGACGCCAAATTCGGCAGTCTTACGAAAATTCAACCTGACAAAGTCATTTATCGTACCAGCATTGAAAAAACTATATGACGCTACTAACCACCATATGCAGGTGCAGCAGGAGCTTGACTACTGTCAGCTGCAGCTGGATTCAGAGCAGCTTGAGCTGGTGCCATACCAGCTGGATCCTGAGCAGCTTGTGCTGGTGCCACATCTACTGGATTTGGAGCAGCTTCAGCTGGAGCTGGGGCTGATCAGGTGGATTTGGAGCAGCTTCAGCTGGAGCTGGAGCAGGTTGAGCTGGAGCCGCATCAGCTGGATTTGGAGCAGGTTCAGCTGGAGCTGGAGCCGGAGCAGCTGGAGCTGGAGCTGGAGCCACATCAGCTGGAGCCGGAGGAGGTTGAGCTGGAGCCGCATCAGCTGGGGGTGGAGGAGGTGGAGCTGGAGCCGCATCAGCTGGAGCCGGAGCAGGTTGAGCTGCTGCTGGATCAGCTGGAGCCGGAGCAACGTCTCTTGCACCATAATAAATGCTCGAATGTGCTTCTTCATGTTTGCCTGGTTCATTGTGCTTCTCGAATTCAGGTTCGTGCTTCCCTGGCTCCTTGTGCTTTTCCAACTCTGGTTCGTGTCTTCCAGGCTCCATATGTATTCTTGGGTTTTTTGGTTCGTGAAACCCTGGTTCCCTGTGTTTTTTCGGTGACGCTTGCTCATGGTTTCCTGGTTCTATATGTACTGCAGGTACTGGTTCATGCACACCTGGTTCTTCATGATTAGCTGGTCGAGGCTCGTGCCACCCAGGTTCCTATAACATTAAAAGATAACGACGGGTGTGTGTAATTTATGGCAAATAATTCCTATACACAGTGGCGGCCGGTGGTCTGCAAAAGGAGTGGGGCACGCACAAAAATATTTAATGGACTATATTATTATTAAAAGTACTAAAAATTATCAAGGCTTCAATTCGAATCATCAACTCAACAGCTTCCTAGAGTGTAAAACATAGAAATTAGCTTCAAGAGCCACTCATCTAATCCGAACCCTGGGCATCGTCAAGTAAATGTCCTAAAGAGGCTACATAAGAAATCACAGCTTCCTAGAGTGTAAAGCATAGAAATTAACTATTAAAATGATTTAACCACCGCTTCACAAATCAAACCGTTCTCGCAATATTTGGATCACCTGCTATGAATCAAATCATCGAAGCACCAGCTCAATGAAATCATCAGAAATTAACAAGCGGTGGCAATCATGTTCACAATATCAATTATTGAGTGTACACAATTATTCAAAAACCTTGCTCATAACTCAGCTTGTTGGCCACGCACTTCGCAGTAGTTAACATAATATGGTTGGATAAATCGAGAGCTTTCGAACGAATGGTCAACAATTTTGTGGGTTGAAAAACGACGAAGTACCATTTCCCTAGCAACGACTCGGTTGTAAGCGGAAATCATCAAAATATTTTTGTGAGCAATTTTCCGTGACGTTTTTTTAGTTTATGTGCCATAGCAAAGACATAAAGAAACTAGTTGATTGTTCTCTACCCAATACAGTGAGTCTATTTTATTTATTGGTATCGCGTGAGCAAGTTTTCGCGACGATTTTGCAGTTAATGTGCCAAAGCAAAGACATGAAAATGTCAAAAATGTCAAAATCAGTACCTGTCTAAACTTCAACTTACATAAATCCGTCGATGAAAGTCGTCCTTAGGTGTGAATTCTATTCAAAGTGATTGTTGATTTTTCTTCATTCCCCACAAGGGATGCCAAAATTTATTTTTGTAACTATCATTCGTAACTACCGACGGAGCTACGGTTATGTAGCTCTACACATAGAACAACGCACTCCAACTCGACCGACAATACAAAGAACTTTATTACAAAAGATGTATTCAACAACTTAGGACTGAATAAAAATAGGCACTTAACACAACACTATAATACGGACTTTACTTTAGAGTAAATTCTTGGAACAACCGTCAACTGGACGAACTTAAAGAAACATCACATATTACTTGCAGAGATAACAAAACATTACCACGAACATACCCAACAGGGAACTCAGCATGGAGTGACGAGAAGGAATCAGTGTGGCTAATGGAATAAACCGAAACTCCTCTAGTGGAAGCCACTCATAACGTAAATTTCATTCTACGGTCTTTAGAAAAGTTGGAAACCCTGTTTGGGGCAGAGCCCCCCAAAATCATGAGAAATATCCCGTTATGACCTCTTTTTCCCGTTCCTTGCCCCGTATTTCCCGTTTCTTGCCCTTTATTTCCCTTTTTTTTCCCTTCAAAGTCTAACCTGAATCGACGAAATTTCCGTCTTGATAGAGTGATATCATCGCAATCTACGTAATTTTTCGCTGGTAGATGGATCTTAAACCTCCTTGGATGGAGCGTAAACCTATTACTTCTAGCATCCACCTTGGAGCCACAGCATGGAGCTGTTTGTAAAGTCTTCATTCCAGTTTGTTACTTTTTTCCCAAATGTACTGGGGCAATGTCCCGATGCCCCCCCTCACGGGCCGCCCCTGCCTATACAATTTTTTCTTTTCTATAATAATAAATTTTATTCGTTAACCAAACTTGCAATATAGATCATAGTATTTTTGAAGTTCCGGAAGTCTAAAGGAAGCTAATCGATCTAAAAAATTTTGTCAGGAACTCGCTTAATACATCTGATCTTGACACCATTACAATCTCCTGGAACGACATCGACAAAAGAACAGTTTTGGAGTTCAATTCCTATACAAAACAGTAGGGCCCTAGACATAAAATTTGGTATACTCTCAAAAAGCCTAAAGTACGTTTTTGGGAGACAATTTTTCAAATAATCTAAATTTAAGGATATCTCATTCGTTAGTTGGTAATAATCGGCAATGTAGATAGACGTATGGATTAACTGGGAATGGAATAAATGGAAAATTATTGGATACCTATTCCGAAGAATAATTTCGGGACGCCCCTGTTTGCTGTCACTAGAGTTCTATTCCCAAATATTTGCAACCCATCATATTCCATATGTGTCCCCTAAGACACCTTGTTCAATGCCAAATATGACTATATATATAATTCGCTAATGAATTAATGTCATTTGACTTCCAGAATCGTGTAGGTACAACCATTTGGCACCTTGTGTCTGGCTGACCCTCCGCCTGGTGGTAATACTTCGTGTTGTCCAGGCTCGTAGTGTATTCGATGCATCTCCTCGTGTTCCCCTGGTTCCATGTGCTTCTCAGGTTTTGGTTCATGTTGCCCAGGCTCATTGTGTTGTAGTACTACCGGCTCATGTACACCAGGCTCAGCATGAACCCTGGGGCTCACCGGCTCGTGTCGCCCGGGCTCTCGATGTTTCAGAGAACCTAGCTCGTGTTTTCCAGGCTCGTCGTGCTCTTCGGGCTCCGGTTCGTGTGTCCCCGGTTCTTTGTGCATTTTGACGCTCGGTTGTACAAGAGGTGGTCTTCTCCAGGCGTTTCCTCGCCGGTTGCCCTGATACTGCAGTGCAGCTCTATCCTCATTCATTTCCTTTTCTCTGTCAGACAACATTTCTAAAAATAAAACAGGTAAAACCAAACATTTTGATATAACAGCTTGAGTGTAATTACACACTAAATGAAGTTACAGAGTTCCCTTTATATAGGTTGGCACTTTTATTACAGTCGTTTATCAGGCGTTGTGAGTAGGTATACCCTTACAGGGTGGCTTCCAAATTAACATTTCTAAATTCCCTGACTGTTTCAGCAATCTCCCTGAATGATCCGTTTGTGCAAGGAATATGAAAAAACCACAATATTTATTCTAGCTAATCTTTAATATTTCTAATTTATTCATTACACAATAACAAAAATTATATAATTTTTCATTATATCCAATTTGGTACCTACCAATAAATCGACGAAAAATTCAAGACAAGTCAATCGCAAATATACTTAAATTGAAAAAATATATATATATATGCAAACACACAGATTCACCTAACTAAATCAGTCTTTATTTTTAATAATTTATAGATATGCTACATAATTTCCTATTTACGTGACTGTGAAGGTACCGAACTCTAATGTTACTGAAGGAGAATGAGGTAGCACGTATTTACTTCAGACACTACATGGATCGACGACGTGTCGTGACGGAAAGCTTCCCACCAAGAGCTGAACCATTTTTTTTTTTTTTTTTTTTTTTTTTTTTTTTTTTAAACTAAAACCCAACTTAGGGACCATGAATTAGCCATCTGATTGTAAACAAAACCACGTTGGACAATGTACATTGCCTTTGCGCACGCGTTGGTTATGCAGGAGAGTAATGTGAAGGAATGGAGCAAAGAACTTCAACTAGGTAGGTACCTATTAACTACAACTTTCAAAACCAATCAATAAGACCGTAACTCTGAAATTCCCTGACTTATGTTAATTTTATAGAAATCCTCTGACTTTTCGCTGATAATTTCCGATGCATCATATTCCCTGACTTTTCCAGGGCTTCCAGGCTTTCCCTGACTGGCGGGCACCCTACTGTTAATTTTCGAACAAGATTGACAAAACAGAAATCATGAAACATTTATCAGAAAATTCCAAAATCGACTGTCTAATATTTAGTAAACCAAACTATCTATCGGCACGAATGAGATATACCTACCCGCATGTTAGAATTGAAATATTGAATTTCAAATTAAAGAAGTGGAATTCTAATACCAACTTCAACAGCACCCTTCTATGACAAGTAGTTTTCTTTCTACAGCTGTAAAAAATAGGTATTTGCCACACGTTATCGCACCCCTTTCGCCTGGGCGGGTCTGGGTATCAAAATACTCATAATGAAATTGTCTTTCCTTCAAAAATATTAAACAAAATCAAATTTTTCATGCTAAAGAGTAACCCTTATTCTGATTTTTCTTTTGGAAGACAACTAACTGATTACGTCCGTAACGCCGTGGCAGCCGAACGAAATGCCTCAACCTGCAATGATTGCTTAGTATACTGTACTTTACTTGAGGAATTCGGAATTGAAATTGAAAGTGTACTTGAGTTAACCTGGTTCATCATATGAAGCTGTGCGTTGGGCAAAGTTGATGTAGTTTCCCCTGGTCCTCGGATCGTCTGGTAAAGCGCAAAGCGAAGGATAGTCTGAGTTAGCCCTGCAGGACGTGCCGTGGGGGCAGCTAGAACATGCAGGCCCCAATTTGAACACTTTCTGACCCTCTATGTTTCCCCCGGGCCCATAATTGCAGATAGTCGTCCTCTCAAACTGGACTCCGATTCCATAGACGACTTCGGCGCAGCCCAAAGTGAAGGTATTAGCCCAGACGAGTTGGGTCCAGTGGGAATAAATTCTGCATACAAATGTTAGAATGTGTTTTTAGTCGTTGTCAATAGAAGAATAAAGTGGAATTTTCAGGGATTGTGTGACTTAGCTTCTAGACGGTACCCTATAAATTATATTGCCGTAGCATGAATAGTGGTCTGTGTGCATGCGCAAACGTTAATTTCTTATAACGTCGATTTCCTATCATCTATAGAACCGATTTCGTTCAAGCGAGAGGTTGCCTGGTCCAGGGTGATGCTGTTTGTATTTTTTCGCGTTCGCCTGAATAATAGGTAACTATTGCGCATGCGCAAAACCAATATTGGATGACACTCCGAGAATAATGAATCGATTTTGATGAAATTTTCAATTATTATTTGGGTTTACCTTTAGACGATTTCCGCACATGCAAACATGAATTACATCCCTAATTTGCATTCTAGCATGTATACACATGAAATAGATACTGTTATATTTTGCATTCAATCATTTCGAATCGGGCTTTGTTGTTTAACTGATTCGATACTTTTATGTTACAATGTGTGAGGATGCTATACTGCCATCCCAACTTGGCAGACTTTTTTTTTTTTTTGTAATAAAGTTGATAATTAACTTTTTCTTTTCACTAAAAGCGCTCACATTGAAAAATTGTAACATAAAATAATACGATATTTGTCGAAAATTCGATCATACGATCGTGCTGCATGACTAGGACTTTTACAGCGTTTACAATGGTTTAACTACATACAGGAACTTTGTTCTTTCTAATCATAACTTACTCTCCCTGAGTTTCCCCAGTGCTTTCAAATGATTCCAAGACAGCAGAGGGGACGTTTTTCCTTTCATTAGCCCACTCTAGAAAGTTGTACCGCGTCGTTCCACTACTCGGCAATCTCCTGTCGCTCTTTTGAGTTCCGAAATTCTGGCCGGAGTTGAAACCCACATAATCCTCAAATCTGGCTATCCATAAAACAAAATCATAGAATGAGAAGGCACGTAATAAAGATAATCGTGGTTAGATAGTGACAATTCAATCCACTTACGCGTAGTTCTGCAGACATCATGATCCGGGATGCACTGTTCAGCCCACTTTTTAGCGACTGTTTCTAGGTCGTCGTAATAAGTCTACGAAAATGTAAAGTTATCATTGAAAATTCTTGATAATATCGATAAACTTATATTAAAAATTGTAGACCGTCAATTTTACACCGAATGGTTGGCTTGGTGAAACATAGTAAGTTAGTAGGAGTATCATCTATTTAATGTCTAATTGTCATCTATTTAATGTCTAATTGTCTCTTCTTGTCTTATTTTCACTTTTGGGTCACAAAGCTGACGCGCGTGTCTTGGTGAGATCATAACTTCGAAATGGTAAAATATGATCGTACTTAATGAAAATTACTTACTGTACATTGATTGACATCTCATAAATGGATTTTCCGTGCTAATACAACTTTGTTTCTGAGGGGCCTTATATAGCTGAAGTTTTTTCAACATATTTCGTTCAAATAGACAGGGGTTATAGGTACGAAGTACGTAGGCACAGATCGATCAAAACGACCAATAACATCGTTGCAACGATATCGTTAATCTATCATGTACTTCACCTTCGTATTTATCAAATTTGCTAGTAGGTATGCATACATCATAACTTCTAAATTGATTCATTGATTTCATTTTACCATCTGCCTCATGTTAGCGACTCCAGTTATGTCAACTCCATCCACGCTTAGTTCCCCTGCCGCTATGAAGTTTCTGTAAGAATTGTGCCAGTGGAGTAGATCAGCTCTCTTCGACGGCGTCATCGTGTGCCGCATGTTCCTACAAGGTCTCCGTGACGGCCCATCCTAGTGAACCCCAAAGGAAACGCTTATGACAAACATCAGGCCACCTTCAACTATAGTTACAGGATTTTTACAGGGTTTTGAAGTGCTTGCCACCTTCCATACCTGGCCCAAAGGTTGAGGAAGATGAAGATTCCCACATTTGGGTCCTAGGTGCTCTTCATCCTCCCGGGCTGAACACCTACACCTAGGGCCCATGATGCAGTTAAAAAAAAATATTTTTTCATTTATTAATTTTTTATTTTTTTTATTTACTTATTCCTCATTTTCTCTATTTTATTGTTTATTTTATTTTATTTTTTATCCATATGCTTATAATTTTTCCCTCTTCTTAACCTAATAACCCCTCCTTTCTTTCTGTTTTCATCCTATATTCAGCAGTCCTCATTGCTTTATCTTCAGTCTGCCGACGACGCTTGGTACGCGAAACGTTCAGACCACTATCATGAGTAACTATTTAGTTATCGTTTCTCATGATAATCAGTATATATGTATATATATACTCGGCGCTTCGCGCCTCGCCGGGGGGCTTCGCCCCCCTGGGCCCCTCGGATACTCGGCGCTTCGCTCCTCGCCCGGATCTTTTCTCTTTTCTACTGCGTAGAAAACGAGGATAATTTGCTATGCAATTCTTAGACTGAAAAATTTTGTATATAAAAAAATGTTCAAGCCTGGCTGGGATTCGAACACACGATGCAAAAAAAAATTGATATAAAAAAATTTGGATATAAAAAAATTTTCAAGCCTGGCTGGGATTCGAACCCACGAACTCGCGCTTCCCGTCACGGACGATAGCAACGGTTGTACGTGAAAATCATCTTAAAAAAAGTTTGGGACATTACAAAAAAAATTATTGGGGGTCGGCCTAATATAAGAATTGCATAGCAATTAATATCGTTCCATGCTACCTATTATCTTATTCTAGCTTCCATTGCAAACAACCTGCCTTCTGCTTTCAGCCTCATTCAAACCTCACTCACCAGTTTTCCTTAAGTCTTCTTATACATTGATATTATATATCTGATATTTTCCATTCCTAAGTTCATTGTTTCAATTATCTCCTTTTTATTATATCAAACAAAGCAAAGGGCCCAAATGGTCTGGGTACAAGAATGAAGCTACAGGCCAGAACGGTCTGGCTATTAAATTGGAGATATGGGCCCACGCGGTCTGGCTATTAGATTAGTGGTATCGGCTTAATGAGTCCGACAATTAGAGTGACGGTTAAATGTCAGAAGATAATCTGGAAACACAGGGTTTACCCCCATTCACGGTTTTTTAGTTCAGAAGACCAACTCACTCTCAACGTTGTTCCTTGGAGCCGTTATTCAAATTTATCGAATTCATCACACAAAGCCACAACACTAATAATTATTCATTTTATTCCACTATGTGTTTAACAAATAGTTATTACTATACATGGCTATGACATCTGGCTAAGGCCCAATTTTAGGAAAAAAGTATTTAGAAAATCTGAAGAAGTTAATTTGCGAACATACCCCATATCCACACATCGTGTGCAGTTCTCCGTCGCCACATCGTAATTTGCACCAATCAACGGTTGCATACAGCAGTACCGACTGCAGGAGCAACAACAATGCAATCCAACATGACATTTCCCCAGTCCAGTAAACGCCCTGAAACCACCAAAACAAAACAATCATTGATGCTCACATGAATAGTAAGCTGCTACCAGAAAAACTGCGCTACTTTAGAAAATGGAAACGTTACAAATTATTACACAAAGGTTTATTTTTCCAGTTTTAGATAGCCCTTCTATGCAGATCATTAGTCTAAAATTATCAAACCCCTTATATAGTATATCATCAAAACTTAGCGCTTCGCAACACTCAAAAGGATTCGCAATTTTACAGCTCCAGGACCCCCCAATTTCACGCTTTTCATTAAATTTCGAACAATTTAGAACGCAATTTTCGAAAAGAAATGAAATAAGCCATCACAGAGCCCTATCAGCTGATCATTGCGCCTCCCTATCTCGTGATTGTTTTCGAGGTGTCTCAAAGGAGCTCCAGCTAAATATCAGCACCTTAAATCGATAAAGAATGAGGTTAGCCCCAAAGGTCCCACAGCTGTTCAGAGCCTCTCCATAGTTTGTAACTGTATTCTACATAGATGTCCCAAAGGAGCTTCATTTCAAATTTCAGCTCTGTAGGTTGCTTAAGAATGAAATTAGCTTCATGGATCTCTTTGCGTTACGCACCTTGATAAACGATTTGAGTAACTTAATTTCGTGGAGGCCAAGCGGAAGGCTGATTTTGTCATCAATATCCCAGCGTAGATGTATAGGCATTTACAGAGTTCAAATTAATGGAATTAATTTGTACATTTACGCTTTACTAGTCTCCCTGATCAAAGTATAACGACATGTAAATATGTATGTAGAGATAGCCAATTCAAGATTAATGAGATAAAATAAAACTCCTACCAACGCTTCACAAGTCCATCTCAAGGGACAAGAGTCATAATATAGGTACTCGATTTCGCGACTTAGGAATTCTATTGGAATTAGATATATCAGCTTATACGATCGTCGGAAATCATGAGACAATTTTTACTGTGTTCCAAAATTATGTTTTTACTATTTTACAACACTTTCTAGCGGTCATAATTACGCTTGAGTCTGCAATTTGAAGATGTCACTACACTCTCTTGATTTCACTGCCCAAGGTCTAGCCTTCAGGAAGAGCGAACGGATAAATTCGGGAGGTGTCTTTCAATTCTTTGGGATCATATATATCAATTACTTACCATAAAAACATTGCTGTTACTTTGGAAGTTTTTTGTATTTCGATTTTAGAATATTTCAGCCCTTTAATACTACCCTTTAGGGTTGAGCTAAATTGATGCCGATGTTACTGGCATACATATATATTATCAGACTCTATTTAATGCAATTGCAATAATAAAATGCAAAAATATTTATTATAATAAAAGACCATTCCAATTAACTAGATTCTAGCAATTCAATTTCGGTTTATTATTCTCATACTATACACATCATTCTGACCTATATGTCCAACTAATCTGAATTTCCACAAAGGGATTGACTAAGTACTTGTTGTTCTGTATTTTCGAGGTGCGAGCTTTCGAGCATCCATACCACCAAACTATACACATAATTACCTATTCTAAAAGGTGCGATGTACCGTGCATAATTATACTTACTAGTTATTTCATGAATTAACTGAATTACACGGTAACATATACACAGAAAAATATTGAACATTCCTGTTATAACTTGTAACGTTTTCAACTTTGTATTCAATTAAGTAATGTGAAAGAGACCTGTAAATACTCTATATCTCTATATGAAGTAATTCGTGAAGCCATCTCTTTAACACAGTTAGAACAAGTGACCTCAATTATAAATTATGGTATTACACGCCAGTGGTGGGCCAGTGGGCGCCAGTGGTCTACATACCTTAACAAACGCTCTTTCTTTCAAAATCTTTGGAATTTGCCTATTTTGCATAGGTATTTTTCATCGTGTATATCGTTCTAGTTTTCCGTTTTGAGGGTTTGAAACATTTAGCTTTTGTTAAATTGAAATTTAAATAGCATAGTTTGGTGATTTCGGAGGTTTTTTCATATTTTGGCCGTTCCTTAAATATTTCGGCATATTTGATCAAAATTAGGGAATTTTCCTATTTTTTGACATTGCAATCGCCAAATCCTCCGCGATATGGGGTCACTGACAATCATGGACCATTCAACGTTTCCGTGTACCTTAGTAGGGCCGAAGAGAGGGTGTTGTCTTGTGTTGCCGAGAGGTAATTTTCTACCTTAAAGTTGCTTCTCTGCGACAACCTTAGGAGATTTACGGTTGGCAAATTAGAAAAATCAATTGTGGTCCAGTGCTATAATTGTGATATTTACATTATTAACACACGATATATGTACAATGTAAATATTTTGAAACATTAGTATCATGTAAATATCAAGTACTATTCATGCAATATACGCCATAGCAGAGAAAAATAGGTGTGCACTTTTTTTTTCTTGGTCCTTTTTTATCATTTTTTAAGCACGCGATTGTAACTGGACGATAATGTATAGACAACCTGTACGTCCTCCAGCGAAATTTAGTTAATTTTAGAAGTATTTTACCTTTTTTAACTTATTCTGGCTTGGGGTGCATATTTTGCCCATTTCGAGTGCTTATTTTGGCAAAATGTTGAGCATATAATTCCATTTTCTACTAATAAGAGTATGTCTGAGTACGAACAGTACGCAATTACGAGTAATAAGCCTCATACCGCCATTTTACAAATCAGCATCTCACCAGAACTAAAAAAAAAAATGTCCCCCACTCACGTGGTTTAGCTTTCGTGGATCCGCACTTTATCCTACAACGCTTTGAGATTTCTTTGCAACAGTTCACAAAGTTTTACGATCGTTGACTTTCATTACGTCGCATCACAAGCCGATTTCGCGCCACTATAAGTTGGATAACGTCTACCAATTTTGAATTTACTGCTTAATTTTATCGATGATTTGCCATATCTCGAAATATCAAAATACAAAGTAATAGACTAAAAAATAATAATAACTGTTGACACAAAACCCGTAGTTACATATTGTAAAACTTTCTTCACCATGTCGACCACAGAACGTTCACCAAGAAATTATTATTGGGAAACCATTTTTCATAATACTTAATAACAATTATAATTTATACATGTAGCCGATTAGATTTTGTTTTAATTTTTGTCATGGATGTGATTTGACAAAGATATGTCTTACCACTCCTTTCTCCTTCTCAGCCTTGAAAATTGAAATTCATTTGAGAGTCTCTCAGAATCATCAAGAGTCGAATGAAATGATAGTCTCCAAGCTAATCAGCTGAGTGAGCTAAATTCCTTCCTGTTCACCATAACTGGTTGAAATTTAATACGGAGCCTCTCTGGGATATCTAGAGACGAATTGAATGAAGGACTCAGTCTTGATTAGCTTCATGAGTTTCCAGCTATTTTTAATTAGTTTCTGGTTCTCTTTGATTAACTGGTGTGACGAATGAGCTGAATTCTCACCTGTTTACCCTAGGAAGTTGGAATTTGATAGAGAGCCTTGATCCTGAACAGCCTAATGAGCTAAATTCTTGCTTGGTTTATTGAAGGAAGATGCGATCTGAGCCATCCAAGACATCAAGAGACAAAAATAGAAATAAGAGCTCCCTCCTGATTAGCTGACTGAAGAAAAATTCTTCTACGTTCACCCTAGGAAGTTGAAACTTGATTGGGAGCATCTCTCGGATATTAAGAGACGAACGAAATGACGAGCTCCGTACTAGTCAGCTGACTGAGCTAAATTCCCTCCTGCACACCCTAGGAAGTTGAATTTTAATAGGAAGCCTCTCAGGAATATCTGGAGACGAATGAGATGATGGACTCCGTCCTGATCAGCTAAGTGTGAAAAAGTCTCTACTGTAAGTCTCAGTCTGTGTAAGTATCAGTAAGTGTGTTTGCGGTGTCATGAGACATATCTATGTCACTTGATTTACGTGGTTTAGTTTACTTTCTTACTACCAAAGGGTTTGGTTCTGATGCGTATGTATGAAGCAGAGCTTACGTGTAGTAAGTGCTGACAACTCTTTCCTCTTCTTCTCGTGACAGTTTTCTTCCAAATGGGAACCCCCATTCTTAGTTTTACTATGGGATTGACTACTTTTTGGCTAGGGGTCTGGTGAAATTTCCGTCACGTGTGTAGAAGCTTTTGCTAAGGTATTACTGCTTAGGCATAATAACTTCGTTGATTTCTCGTCCTACGAAATCAGTTATCCTAGCTACTAGAAAGAAGGCACTACATGGTAGGGTACAATTAAGTAGTAGGTACTAGCAAATAGTAGCTAGAATAAACTGCTATATGGGAAGTGGAAATTTAATAGCGTACTCATTTCTGATCAGCTGAGTGAGCTAAATTACATCATGTTCCCCCTGGAAAGATGGAATTTGATAGGGTAAATCTCTGGAACACTAAGCAAAATCTAATAGCGAGTGTAGGGGATCTCTGGGACATTAAGAGACGATTGAAATTATGGGCTCTTTCCATCTGGCGAGGAAAGCCCTCAGGACGAGTAATTCATTCTAAACAACAATCCTCTCCTGTTAACCCTAAGAACTTGAAATTCCCTGACAACCTAGGTGAGCTAAATTCTCTTCTGTTCACCCTAGGTTGTTGCGATTTTATAGCAAAACTCTCCGAGACATTAAGAGGCGATTAAAATGACGGACTTTTCCCTGATCAGAAAAGTATGCTAAATTCTTTTCTATTCACTCTAAAGAAATGTAAATTCAATAGGGATACAAAAATACGATTGAAATGGCGTCCAATGGCGTATCCAATGACACTTGAGTCAACCTATAGTTGTTTTATAACATGACTACCGTTGTGACAACACATGAAATAGTAAATAACTACTTAGTCATTTCTGTGTACACATTGATTGAAATTTTCGGTAAGGATTCTTCACAGGCACTTTTTGGAATAACTGGTATTGGTGTAAATTAAAAGTAACAGGACGCAATAATTCAATAAGTAACGTTCGGCCAATCTAAATCAATGGAAAACATACTTATCACAACCTGCTACATCACAGTGATCTTTGCTGGTTATTCAGCATCAACATCTCAGACATTTAGGAAAATGCACTGCGGCATTACATGTGAACCAAACTTGAAACATACTATGTGCGCTTTCACAGTAAGAACAATATATTAGTCACCATACACCGACTAAATTTGGCATGGAAATCCCTCTTCGATTCATTTTATACATACTGTCGCACATTGTGGTAGGATCGCTAGTGCTATTATTTACAGAATCCAGTCAGGTGATTACATCAGTGGCTCACCACACCCAGAGGGACCCCATTCAAAAGTGAATAGGAACAAGAAAAGGTCACCATTCGAGCTCAAAATTTCAGCACCAAAAAGTGAATATGAACGAAATTGGCTAAACAGCTCTCTTATCTGATCAGAGCGGTCCACCAAGTTGTAATTATAGTTATACACACTCTGAAAGACTCCGTTCAAAAGTTCAGCATCTTGAGTTGAATAAGAACATAACTCTCATCACTGTTTACAGTGGTTTGCCGTTTATAGAGGTAACCAGTGAATTGCCCCGTTAATCTTGGTTTGTCCCCATTACTGATAGAGTGTCCGTCATCCTGGGCCATTTATATATAAATACAGTTGGCATTCCGTCTGGTCATTCATACACCTGCTATTACGTTTACGCTAGCTAAACTAAAAAGTTACAATATGTCCTAATTTACCTATTTACAATACATAGGTTTATATTTTAATTAATCATCAAAAGTTGTCGCACTCGTTTACGCGGCACTAGCCACGTTACTTGGTGGTTTTGCATGATTTCAATCGGACGTTAAAAAAAGATCGGTACCGTTTCAACACGATTGCAAAGTTGAAGAGGGGAAAACTGACTTTTTCGGTCAGAAGGAGTGAGGGAAATGAAAAAAGGATCCGAAACCCACCTAAAGAACTTGATGTTTATTTGCCAAAAAGCCATTTTGAAATCGGTCCAGCTGCTCTCGACTTAAAGAGCAACCAAGGGATAGGGATTCATTTTTATCTATAGATGAACAGTATTAACAGCGAATCTAAATTCCAGAACTGTGCTGAATCATATCTTGACGTTTTAGGAGAAAAATTCAAAATGCAAAGAACTAAAAATGACTCCGACAGAAGAAATAGAAGAAGATTTACTTTTATGGCACAACAGTGTGAGGTCGGAGTTTTTTGAAAACGTTCGAGGTGGCGTGCTTCCTCCTGGAACCAAAATCAAAAAACTTGTAAGTGTTCTAAGAAAAGATGTATTATTTTTTAAATGAAAGCGTTATTATTAAACTTTCAATTCATTTTCCTCCGTTGAATATCTCACTGATTCTTTCAGTGTTGGGATAAAGAATTAACAGATATGGCTATAAGATGGGCGTCTCAATGCGAGCCTGTCAATGATCGTTGCAGAAAACTTCGTAAGTATTAATTACATACCTGTACAATATTTAAATTTTTGTTGAATTAAAATTTGAAGAGTGCCGCAATTTTACCCTCCGAACGCCCATAAGTGCTAAGGTTCTGCAGACGAAAACCTTCTAAACCGGAACCATAATTTTACGATTCCGAGAAATGCTTACCTATATCACTTATATATGTCTACCAGTAGCTGACGCAGACGATTTCAAAGATCATAAAAACTTCTCAACCAGGGTTTGGTTTCTATGCCCCAAAGCAATGGACTGCAAACAAACTGTTCTCAATGTCGCCACATCGTGCCCTACCGACACCAAAAACTACAAAGGATTATTCCGAGTGTCTAAGTCAATCGCTTTCAATTCGAATTTAAATTTAAATTCAATTTCAAGTCGATAGCTCCAAAAGTGCACCCTCAGACTACTGACAACAGCATAATAACGGCTGATGATGATAAATGCAGGCCAGTCCAGAAAAGGACTTCGTTGGATTGGAATTTCCGCTTATATTGCTTATCGGTGTGGTTCTAATTAGGAACCCCCCTCATTACCAAGATCGAAATCCGAGGAGCCCTAAAATTTTGGAATCTTTTCGGTTCTGTGTCAACCAGTGTCAAACAACACGTTCCAATGATACAATGGTAACGCTTCGACTTTGTTTCTTGCCGATGCGGTTACAATCGAAATTATGGTTGCTATTTCTATTATTGTTTCTGATTTTGCCTCCGCACCATTTGTAGTATTTAGGTAGGTACATCATTTAAAAATGGTTGACATGAAACCAAAAAGATCTAAATATGATTGCAAACTATTCTTTGTGGTTTTACACATAAAACCACCCTTGAAATGTGAATACAATAATTAGTAAAGGAGTTTCAAGCTTCGCTCCACACTTTTTCTTCTTCGTTCAGCCAGATTTGAAGTTGGGCAAAACGTAGGGGTGCAGATTGGACTGGAGACCCCATCCAACTCGCTGCAGACCTTCGCCGAATGGACGAAACCTATGGACCCAGATTTCATCCGTTCTGTAAACATCGGACCCTCTAGTGACAGGTGTGAAAATCTTCCACTCAAAATTATATTAAATAACATGTTTTGGCGAATTTTCGTAGGATATGAAGCTATTGCAATGGGTCAAAAAATTTGCAAATTCTATTTTTCCAAAAATTAATAAAAACATTTTAAAAAACGGCTGCAATCATTAAAAAATATATTTTTAGAGGATTATAACTCTACTCAACTATAAACTAGATCATTAAAAATTTTAAGAGCAAAATTATGCTGAAAAATGCTCCTGGATTTCATTAATATGTGCGTTGGAACATTTTGAAATTTGGTCCAAATTTCACGACCCGTTTGTTCACGACCTGATGACTCAATTCAGGTGAACCAGCGTATCCAGCCTAATAGGTAATTCTTACCCAGTCGTCTTTACTCGACGTAAGTCTAACGTAAGTAAGTAGGTATCTATCACACTTCTACCTCCCCATTGTAATCGACTGGAAAAACTCGGCGCTCCGCGCCTCCCCATGGGGCAGGCCCCCTGGACCCCCGGTTACCTCTATTTACATACTTCAAATGAAATTATTGAAACGCAGAATGTGTTTTAGCTCACGCGTTTCACATAAACCCGTGAAACCCGCATATAAGAATGACACAAATTTTGTGGTGTACCGTAAAATTACTATGTCGTTGTTTTATTTATTTATCACCAGCACAACGACTCATCACCAGCTCAATGAAATCATCAGAAATTGCAAGCGGTTGCAATCATAATTATGAAAATTCGCTCATACGATCATGCTGCGCGACTCGAACTTTTAATAGCAGTGTATTATTTAGAATAGGTTTTTTCCATAAAATTTATATTCAACAATATCATTGCGCACAACCCGATGGGCTCAAATTTCAAAAAAATTGAATGTCATAACATATGATTATTTACAAAACTTCGCTCATGCTATCATGCTGCATTACTGGAACCTGCCCCTCACACGAGCTGGGACTTATTTTGATTTTAGGAAAACCTTAGAAATGTTCTTTCAAGTGATTTCTATTGACACATATTTGATTGGATGTGCCGAAGCATCGTACAGCAGAGCGGGATTTCAACACCGACTTCTGGTTTGCAACTATGGCCCAGCAGTGAAAAATAACATGGATAAAGTTTATTCAGCGGCAAGTGAGAAATAATTTACTAAAATACAGATACTTATGTAATATATTATACAAAGGCAATCCAAATCCACCAGCAAACTTTATCTTCCGACACTTCCTGTACGTAAAAGAAACTTGTGATAACTTTTAAGATGTAAAAACAAATGGTTGTGCAAAATCAAAGTTTCCTCTTGCATTTTCGTTGATTTCACGATTTAAACTTTTTAAAAGCATTTATAGATAGGCTGATGGATGGATTCACTGATTCTTTCAGATTTGTGTTCAGGTTGGAGCAAAACCTGTGTATTGAGGGTTCTCATAAAAAATCGAATGCTCTCTCCAATAAAATTACGATACGAATTGAAATTATTTCTTATAAAATAGAGTATATTATTAAATAATCTCTTGATAATTTTCAATAATTTCAAACATAACAATTGAATGTGAAGTTGATTGTCACTTCACTGATGTGTTTCTAGCTTTATACTGCTCGTTTGTGTGAAAGTGTAAAATACTAAACAGCCGGAACTCTTGAGCAGAGCGGAAAATTAAGTTAGTTTGGTTTTATGATGTATCCCATTTAATGAGCATCAAGGTTCTCTAGTGGTTTCTTGATTTACTGTATCATTAATTAATCTTTCTATTATTGGTTCAATTTTATTCTTAGTGGCCATCCGGATCGCGCGATTAATGAAAAGCAGAAGAATGGAAATTGAAGGAAGAAGACGAGAGCAACATTCATTGAACAATTTTCCTGCACATCAACGTAAAAGTGGCTCATTCACTGATTTAAAAAAGGATGTTTTTGTCAATAATGAACGGTCAGATGAAAAAATTAAAATTAAAAACGGAAAAATTGGAGAAGAATCAGAGGAATCATTTTTGCACGATAATAATGGATATTGTGATATTGATTGTAACGGCAAACAACACGTCATGTGTCCATCAAATGAGGTATGGTATATTTGTTGGATAATGTAGAGTTATAGTTAGTTGAAGTTGAAATCTATAGAACACCGATAGTAAGGAACTAAAAGATCCCCCTTCAGCCAATCCCAAAATGAAATGCCAAAATTCATTGCCAACGGGATTCTTTGTTAAAAGAATAGTGTTTAGGGGGTCAGATCGGTCAGCAATGGATGCTCATTTTATTCTAAATATGTCGTTATTTACTTTATTCAGTTGATCAAAATTTAAATTAAATTGTATATTTCTAAATAATGGATGGCACAGAGATAAAGCTGTCTCTAAAGATTGTTTATGCCACTCCTACCTTTCTTTGACAAAAATTTGGCGGTGGTTTGGTGAGTGGAGGGTGCTCACACTTTGCTGCGGAGGATGTTAATGATTTGAGACCTTTACCTACCACCCTGGATGCTGGAGACGTTTTTTTCGTAAACTTGTCTTTTGACTTATTTCCACCTGAAACACATATAAGTCAAAACACTGTGCGGCGCCAGCAGAGGAGATGGATTTTGTTTTCGAATTTTAGAATTTATGTATCTGCAAGTATACATGGACAAATTCAAACCAGTGAGCTATGGATGGGTGGGGGGGAGGAACATTTTGTTTTCGTGGTAAATTACAAAGTTTCTTTATCTCGATATTTAAAATAATAAACCAAAATTTTATTCTCGGGTCTCTGATTTTGCGGTACGTTTCCCTTATCCCCCCCCCCCCTCCTCCTCCAGTCAATTTGTCTTCAACACGCCCGCCCGATGTTTCTAGGCATTCCTTCTTACTTAGATTACATATTTACGTAGAATTGGTGACAATTTCAAGCTGTGGGAAGAAATTATATTATTAAAAAAAAAAAAATTACCGTGTTTTCAGAAATTGCCGATGTTGGTGAGGATTTGTTGAAACAAATTGGCATGGTTGTGGCTTGATTGCCTCCACATGAATTCGCACAAGTAGAATGCACATAAATTCGCACAAATAGATCAGAATGCTGTGTATAGGTTGGTGGTCCCTTAGTAAAAATACGGATTAGTTGGACATGTAGGTCAGAATGATGTGTATACTTTGGCGGTCTGGAGACTCGCAAGCTCGCATCTAAAAAATACATAACATAATCTCAGTAAGAAGTAATGCCTAGAAACATCGGGCTGGAGTGTTGAAGAAGACAAGTTGACTGGGAGGGGGAGGGGGGGGGGGGGGTATAACGGAAAAGTACCCACGAAATCACAAACACATAAATTTTAGCCAGTTGGCTGTATTATCGTATTATTAACATTATTATTATTGTTGTTGTTGTGCTATATGTTTTACTTTGTTGATCGTTCGTTTATCTATTCTTGAAGGAACCTCAACCTATTGCGTGTGAACTTGAGAAGCGAATCGACGATGCATTTCTCAGCAGTTGTGTCATTAATAAGCTGAACGAGTTGAGGAATTTAGTAGCTGGAGGGCTTACCTCATTGCCCGAAGCGTCGGACATGCGAATGTTGGTAAGTGGTCTCCACTTGCTATTTGAAGTATTATAACGTTGATTCAAAATGGTGAATTGTAAAAGCGCCAATTCGAATGAAAGACACCCCTATATATATACATATAAGTACTGGGTGTCAATATGTAGTTGTGATCCCTTCGCCGACTCGATGTGCACCTCAAATCTCACCATGATACCTTTCATGATGCCAAAAGACCTTTCACTTTTGCACTTCACTAATTAAAAAAATCCTTAGTCTCCATGAGTAAAATAATCACACCCACACAAAAAAATAATAATAATCAGATAGGTGATCACGCAACAACACAAACAATCGTGGTGACCAAGGAATGAATAGGAGGGATTGGAGATGGGAATGGCTGATGGATGCAGGTGGTCCGTACGGGAGACTTTTGCTGCATAGAGTAGGCTTGACAGTTCGCACGTTTTTCTATGTGGCCTAATAAAAACGAAGAAAACCAACACCCAACAGCTTTCTCAGTATTTACCTGTTATATCCATCAAAGATAATATTTTAGAAGCTCATTTCGACTTTAGAAGCTCCCACCTTCAAGAAATACAATAGGATTTTCAGTTTGTTCGCTGAATCCACCAAACTAGTTTGCAACCACTTGAAGCATTCGCTGAGTTCTCTGACCATTTGAGCACAACCCACCTTCGGTCATGGTCTGCTCGCAGACGTTTTCAAACTGGTCTCCAACCAATTGCAGATCGTCAAATCGGTCAGAGCTGTTTCCAGCTGGCCACTTCCTGGCTGCTTGCCCCCTCCATTCCAAACTCACAACAGCCAATGAAATCATTCGAATTTTAGCCTCTGTTTTCGCCGATATTTCACGCCTCTGAATGTTTTGCTCAAACATTCAATTATAAAATGGATGGACTACAATCCTCAACCGGTTTAAAATCTCTTTGAAAGTTGGCAGAAGTCGCGCGTGCGCACTCAAATAGTCTCCAACTATCTTGAAATGGATTGAAAGACACCTCAAACCGCCTCAGCGAACAAACCTAATAAATCACCAACCATGCGCCATTCCCATTTCATGGAAAGCCGATTTTTTGGATGAAAATAGGGAACACTGCTGGCAACTACCTAATGGTGATTTCCATTACGGTCAGCGACAAACTTAATCCCTATTTTAGCTGAATTCATTTTTACAGAAATGGGATGAAGAACTAGCAAAACTGGCGCAGACATGGGCTAGCAAATGTTCAAGAGTTCCAGATAGCTGTCGCGATGTTGGTACGTAGTAATATAGGAAAAAGTCAACAATTGGTCCGCACTGAGAGTTCAGTACCAAATCCTTGAAGGTATATATTAAAGCTTTAGAATTAGGCAGTTACAAATCCAAAAATAATGCAATCTATCTACCTATACCATTTTCACGGTGTCTAATACTCTCGCCCTTCTAACATCAAAACAACTTCATACCTATACAACAACTGAACTTGAAGAGCGTTTTTCAGATTCTAATTAGGTAGACTTTCAAGTTCTCATACGGAAATATGTTTTGGAGAAGTACGTATAGATTCGTGTTAGTAACAACTTTTGTGTTAGTACAATTAAAATTTCGCTTTCAGAAAGGTTTCCTGTTAATCAATTGGTAATGGTGGGAGTTTTAATAAAGAGCAAATACGTATCTCGCTGCTTCGATATGATGAATGAACTATCACGGATGACCTACCTTCTAAACGTCAATATGATTCATTCGTTCTCAGTCCCTTCGTAAGTTCAGTAGGCCCATCATAACGTAACGACAATATATTGCTAACGAGTCTACCAATAGGTAGCGAAAGCATTGTTTTCACTTTCGGGAGATGAAACATTGATTGACTCCAATATCGACGTTTCCACTAGCATTTCACGTTTTATACCATTCTGAACAACTTTGGTTCCGTGTCTGTCTGTGTTAGTGTGTCTGTCCGTGTGTTGGCAAATCCTTGCAACACGCATAACTTTTACAGCTGTCATCCTATTCTAATAAAATCTTCAGAGAATGTGTGGGGTAATCTGTTGATGACTCTGTATAGTTTTCTTTGCATACAACTCATTACTTCACGCTACGCATGCGCAAATGTAAATTCCATCAAGAGTAATTTTCTCACGTTCTTGTCACCAGATTTCCTTCAAAGTTGGAGGGTGGTTAGAAAAACACTGTGAAGTGAATTTAAAATCCTGCAACTAGCTTAACATCTACAATTTTCTCTCGACTTCGATGAAATTTCCCGGGGGTGAGCTGGTTAGGCGGATAATGGTCCCCTATTGATTCCATCACTCAAGAATTAATAGTTTTTACTCCGCATGCGCTAACGTAAAACTAATAAAGCATAGTTTCTCATGCCTTCTGTTCGATCTCGAAATGACGATTTGATTACCTCACCTGAGTTTAATCACAATCGTATCATTAGTCAGTTCTGCGCATGCAGGAACTTCAAATCCTTGTAACAAGCAAAAAAAACTAGTTCTATCCTATTTCGATGAAATTTTCAGGGATTGAACGGCTTAGACTGAAGGTAGTCCCCAATGAACTCGATCGCTTCCGAATCACTCGTAGTTTTCGGGCATGGGCAAACGTAATATCTATCAAGTATCATTTTCTTATTGCCTGATTGCTCAAACTCCAAAGAACCCTCCGCGGAATCTCCAAAGAATATTAGAAACATTTTAATGTACTATACATTCATGTTATGGAAACGAGGAAGCTACGTACCACACTCGACTTGGCATATAACTGCGTAATCAAAGTAGATCAAATCTACCATCATTATGTATAGAGTTCAAAACATCCTGTTTTGGTTCAAACTCTACGACGATATGTTTATCGAGCTGATTATAGTAAATACGGCAACATAATTATGAAGATTCAACAAACATCTCTCCACCCCACAAAGGCTATTTTCGTGATTTATCATCGAAATATAAAACTTTGAAACTCTTCCCAAAAAAGTTGAACCAAATATATTTATTTTATTTATCAAATAAATTCACACAGACTGTATGGACAGTTTCATTTTAGGATGGATCATGCTTTATTATTGACATAACTGGAAAAAAAAAAACAAGAATTGGGCACCGATTCGTACCACATATTTCGACCAATCCAAATTGTCAACCAAATGTAACTCCGGTAGTTCTTTATTTCCCCACCAAAATCTTGTTTCGATTGTAGGAAATCTCTCAATTTACATCCTAAACTGTAGTTGCATATTTATTTATCAGAAATGCATCATGTAGTGAACCAAGTTATAAATGAGCGAAGAACCTATCCGAGTAATCGTCCCACACAAAAAAGCTTCGAAAATTGTCCTAGATCCATGGGTTACGGTCTAGCATGCAGCTATCGTATAATTTTCTAGTTTCAGGATTTCCTTTTTTTTTTTAATGGATCAGAATGCTTTCACTTCCTACTGTAATCTTCTTTCCTATTGGATCAACATTTACCCTCCTTTCTTCTTCTCCTTCGTCTTCTTTACAATTCACTGGACAAAATTATTCATTTTTAAAACTATATTTACACTACAAAAATATTTTTGTGTTGTAATATTGTTCTGAACAATGACATGAAGCCCGATTCCGTTGTTGAACAGGGTTGATCATCTCCAATATTTGACCCAAGCGATCTGGGCAAAGACCTCGCGCGTTGGATGCGCGGAAGTCCTTTTCCATACAGAACCAAACAAGGGAATGATGCGTGTCGACCAGAGTTCAGATCGGTTTTCGAGTTTGGTTTGCAATTTTGGTGAAGGAGGCAATCAGCAGAATCAGAAAATCTATGAACTGGGCTCACCCTGTTCACACTGTCCAGCGGGAACTTCGTGCACTGACTCTCGGTTCCCAAATCTATGCGTGGGGGACACTCCTTAGTAAGAACTATTGTACTAACCGAAATACTATAATTCAATATTTGGCGTGAGGCTTCACACTAGTTTTCCAACATGCAATCAACATGATTGCGTGCTCTCGGATTTTTCCGCGTAAAACCATAAAAATCGCTGCTTTAATCGAATCTTAAGGGCCAACAATCTCAACGAGTTTGTTCATTTGAATGAAAATTATCATCATATACATCATTTGAATAAATTTTTGAGTTAGTCAAATATGATTCATATATCATCAAATTGTTGAGACTGTTTCGAAAAAACTACTAAACGCCTACTCATCATAATCTAATTAGTTCTATACTTTAATTAAGAATTTTAAAAAAGTTCCAGTCATGCAGCATGATCGTATGAGCAAATTTTCGTAAATCATCGTATTGTATAATGTTAAATTGATTTGAAATTTGAGCGTTTTGTGTGCAAGGAAATTGTTAACTATTGATTACATGGCCAAAAACTTATTCTATATAAAATCCGCTATTCGAATAGATGTTTTTAATTTTTAGCTTTTTTTTGCAGTTTTTATCGATTTTTCAGCAAATTTTGAAGAAATTTAAGTACATTTTTCAGCATAATTTTGTGTATACATTTTTTAATGTTCTTGAAGAATAGAGAGCAGTGATGATAGAGTGTTACAGTTACTTAGTAACACAGGTAAGAAAGGTTGAACATGCGATTTATCAGGACCGGCTCATCCAATCAAGCCCGCCCCTCGACCAGTTGCATTCAAAAGACAAGAAGTAGTTGATAAAGCACTGAAAGATATAGTGGAGAAAAAATTACAGAATCCTCTAATATTCTCTTGGTTCCACCAATCGTACTTAATTCGGTAAATCGTACTTACTATATAGGCCTCAAGCGTGAGGCGTGATGAAAATGGTACGGCACCGATTTTAATCAACCCACCAATCAAATCCATAATATCCGTAATAATGTACTTCCTACTATACAAGCAATGTTTGACCAATTAGATACGTAGCTACATGGTTTTGTACGTTAGACCATTGGACAGACAAGTCCTTCTAGAAATAAACTATGGAGAAAAGATCTGTGTTAGAAATCGATTAAGTACAGAGGTTTGGAGCAGTTAAAATTTCTACAATCGGTGTTTAGTAATGCTTCAACAGCATTCCAACATTTAATAGAAGCTATTCCCCATGAAACGACCCTACACGATTCGGCAAGTTCTCCAACTTCTCTCCCCATTATACCCTTACTAAGAGTATATGGTTCATGCCGGAAGCCGTTTCTGACTTATTATTTACACGGTTTAAACTGCGATTATAGTTTTTGTATACCAACTTCTCAAAGTCATGCGGTTTTAAATAGCAGGTATCCAGTTTATGCCCAACGATTCAGTAGAAGCATACTTTGACAAAGTTTATTACTTCCCATTTTCCACCAAAATAGGTTCCTACAGGACCCCATGCATTTTACGAGTAACAGACAACATTTTTTTAGAGTAATTACGTTACTTCCTCTTCGCCCATTGGTTGTTCGAAAAGTAAAATAATTATAATTCAAGCACTCCTCGTCGAATTTCATCTGCTGGCAGAGCGTTTGATGGTGGGCTGGGGCCTGACTCTGGATTAATGGAGAACTACAAGGACTACTGTGAAATCAGCTGCGGCGACAAGCAACACGTCATGTGCGGGCCAGAGGTTTGTATAAAAAGTAATAAATATATTCAATCAAATCAAATAATAATAATATCATTTCCAGTAATAATAATAAATAAATAAAATAAAATAAAAAACAATTAAATAAATAATTTGAATTAAATAATAAATTTAAAAAAATAATAAAAAATTATTTCATTATTTCATTTTATTATTTTTTCATTGCTTGTTTAATTTTATTTTTAGTTTAATTTATTTTAAATTAAATTTCCCGTTTAGAAATCAGGAGTTCACACCCAACCCTCCCTTCAACACTGTTTCTAAGATAAATTTGCTACATTTCTAAAAGCTTAAAATTAATATTTGTCGAATACCTATATCCGACAATTAAAACACCTACCAGTTTAGGTCATCCTCTTCAATGTATGAATGAAGTTTTTTTTAGCGCTGAGACGATTGCAACCACTCCCAGATCTCTAAGATTCATCAAGAAGCGAAAAAAAAATCGATTTTTAGGTGAAAAATGCCCATAATTCAAAAACAACTGAATGCTCTTCCTTTAACAACAGGGTGGATTTGGTTGAGTGTGAAAAAATGTTTTTGGTTGATCAGACCGCAATTTTCTCTCTTTTAATCAGTTTTCGAGATATAACATAATTGGAAAATGCTGAGGATATTTGGGAAATTTTGAACGAAAAATGCCATTTTCATGCACAAAATGAAAATAATTCAAGTCTTTTATAAATACCTGGTACCTACAGTTGGGAAAATCAGGGTTTGATTAGGATTAGACTTCCAAATAGATCTCTTCGAATTAAGGGTTTCATTGCCGCCTCCCAAATTTTCCCCGATTTCTCCCAAGTCAGTGAAAACTGAGGAAAGAGCCCCCCCCCCCCCCCCCCCCTCCTCATAACACAACAAACTCCAGAAACTCCACTTCGAATTCTACAAAGAAATTTAGTTCCTTTGGTCAAGTAAAAAATGGAAAATGGAATTACAATAATGAAGCCTAAACTACAATCAACATTCCCGGTTACCACATTCGCCTACATTTTTCTCTTGATCAATGAAACAAGTACACAAAGTGAAACAAGGTTGACCTAACGTATTATTCATTGTAATACTACAAATTATTTTATAATCCTTGCCAATAATAATCGAATTTTAAATTTATATCCCTTTGAAGGTGGCATCTACATCATGTCATAAAATCCAAGTGCAGAATGATTCGCTGGTGAGAAAATGTGTCGTCAGATCACTGAACTATATTAGGAATAATGTAGCTGCAGGAAAATATGCTGCTTTACCTACTGCATCGGATATGAGGATGTTGGTGAGTTCTGCATTTGCACTTGCCACTATAGATTTTGTACTGTTTTGTGATATGCAATACTGCACTGGATCAATGGCTGTCCTCCTAGATTATCTGAATAATACTACTAATATATCGGGGTTTTTCATTTTACAATTAGGTAGGTAAGTATGTGTTGGTTTTTTCTGTTCTGGAGTAAACGAATTTGGTTTTATATCTATCTTCGTGCCCGCAAATAGTTGACATACGAATAAACCTTCTCGATTCTTCGCGATTTTGATTAGATTTCAGGGATTGTGCGGATTAGCCCTAGGATAACTCCCAGTGAGGTAAATTTCATTAGGACAAGGCTAATATTTGAGCTTGCGCAAAAAGTTTACGACTCATGTATAGTTATGAATTATTCATAACTTCCTCAATTCCACCTGTTTCCGATTTATATGGTCCTCTGCGGATGTATATTGCCATGGGGTTGAAGGAAGATGTTGCCAATGCGAAGACTTATGATTTTAAAATGCACATCATGTACAAGTATTTACATCTGATTTCTAGAAAATTTTCAGAAATAATTTGGATTGTGCCCCCTTTGAATTTCGTTGCTCTGCGCATGCGCAATAAAATAAAATCCCAGTGAGTGGGCACGCCTAATTTTTTCTATCAATTCGGAAGATATTCCTGAGGGTTGTGGGAAGAATGGCTCGTGAAGTAACGAATGAAGTGACTTACATTCACGAACGGTGATAACCACTTCGCATTTACAAATTTTTAGCGAATTTTCGTTTTTGTAGATATTTATTTATATGTGTGTCATTCCAGATGATAACTCTCCTTAGGATTGAGATAAAAATTCCATTCTTCCTCCAAAAAATCAAACTTTCGAAATAAAAGGACGAGTTCGTTAGCCAGCACTTTTTTAGCTCAGTAAATTGGTCACATTTCAAAAAATGTCCTGAATAAATCACTTAATATGGCTAAAAATTTTGAATTTATATTCATATTGCTCAAATAAAGTGTATTAACTATAAAATAGAACATTCAAAAATTTATGAACAAATTATGCTGGAAAATGTACTCAAATTTCATCAAAATTTGCTCTAAAAAGTCAATAAAAACTGCAAAAAAAAAAAAAAAAATCAAAATCTATTTTTGAATAGCAGATAATTATTTAGAATACGTTTTTTTCCATACAATTAATAGGTAGTTAACAATTTCTTTGCACTCAAATTTCAAAACAATTTACTTCAATAAATTCGCTCATGCATGCTGCATGACTGGATCTTCACCAATGAAATTGGCTATTGAAATTTCTACCTTATTCCACCCAAAGGGCACGTATATCTCTAGGTGATCCCCTAAGGATTGCATTGTCATTTATTCAACGGTAGCGATTGTGTAACTCCACAGATGCAACCATACCGATCCCACCAAGATTCATGTACAATTCAAGTAAATTTACTGATTCATTAGATCAATAAATTATTTTGTATTTGTTACTTACCTGTTCCAACTAACTAAACATTCACAAACTAAAACTAAACAACTAAAAATTCTAGAAAGCTGATTAGTCCATGTTGGTACATAGATTGCCTTACTATATCTATGCATATTGACTTACAGGTTTGGGATGCAGAACTGACCAAGTTAGCAAGAAGATGGGCCATTCAATGCCCTGAAAATACTGACGAGTGTCGTGATGTTGGTAAGTACGAAGCTTTTGAAAAATACTGTCCTTTACTCATAACCGCAAGTTACATTATCTTCGTGCACAGAAACCGTTAGAACTCGGTTTAGCTTTCTTGCAAAAACTAAAGAGTGGATAATCATTTTTTATTGAGGAAGGTATAGGCGTTGGTGGCCAGGTTTGAAGTGTATCGAAGGGAAAGTTGACAGGATAGGAGTATTGGAATATAGGGATTCCAGATAGCTTACCACCCGTGGTTTGTATCTGAATTGTATTTGCCATAGTACACTTGCTTGACGATTATTACTCCAGTGATAACTTGCATACAATTAATTAATTTCATTTTTTGCTTGAAGTGTGACATAGTTTATTGCAATCACTGTCTATCTCGATTTACACCCCGAGAGACAGCTCTGATTGAGTTTAAAGTTTACCTTCGTCTTCAATGTGACTTCCTTAAATCATATAGTTGGGTATTCATTTACGAGCTGATAATGACCATACACTAGCTCTTCCACCACATGCCTTTTAGTGTTATAGAAGTGTGTCAATAAAGCATCAATTTTTCTTCTCCACCATCAAGATTCTTCCCCAAGAATTTGCAAACGGTAATAACGATTACGTTTAGTGTGGTTACACCATAGCAACCGCCCATAGTCAAATTCAGATGATTATGTAAATGATTATTGCTCTTTGAATCGGACGTCTAATTATGGAGCCAATAATTATGGCTGAGCTTAGTTTGTTCCTGATATTATAGCAAAGATACTTTTTAATATGTTTCCCCACTATTGTGAATTTGGATGTGAGGTTGCGGTACTTACTGTCCCTGCTAGCTATTTTATTTGGCAAATCTACAATAATATTTTATATACAATTGTACTGTTCTATATTCAGTGTCGGATCACGATAACGATACCCACCCTTTTGATTTCAGAGAGATTTCCAGTGAATCAGATAGTAATTTCGCATGTTTCTAGTGAATTTCACGACAGGTTCCATTGTCCAACAATGATGGCTGAAATCAATCGTCTTTTGAGGACCGCAGATTCCAATAGTCTACAAAACTTTACACTTAATGAGTAAGCCTACTTTCATCTGATTCTCTTCAACAATTGATTTAATAAGTATACCCACTTCGGGAGATAGGACATGGGTCTATCAGGCAAAAACGAAAGTCATTGGTCCTCCCGGCTGGATCAGGCTCTCACAATTGAATTGAAGTATACCTACTTATAAATGCTACTCAGAGAATAGTGTTTACATTCTTTCATATGTATTATTGAAGCATTTAAAACGTACTTATCAAAGTGGTCAAAATTGGTTTTACTTCAAACGTGACCATTCTTGCTTTCATTTGTTTTGAATTACTTTTTATAATAATGTATACAATGTCCCTTAATATTATTTTAGGACCAGTAATGACCCCCTTCGATACGTGACCCAATCCATTTGGTCCAAGAGCTCGCGCGTGGGTTGCGCAGAAGTCTTGTTCTTCCAAGGCTGGGGTCTTGGTGACTACCAGATGCCTGAAGATTTCGATGACCACACAGCCCAGCATGCCAGTTTGATCTGTAACTTCGGTGAAGGAGGCAACCAGATGAACCAAGAAGTTTATCAGTTTGGTGTTCCGTGTTCTCAGTGCCCCGTCGGCACCTCTTGCCCAGGCTTGCAGTCTCCTGAATATGCGTCGTACCCTAATCTCTGCGTCGATGTAAACAATTTCTAAACTCATGATTTTGTGTGTTTATCTAACCAAAATCAATGTAGTAATCTTGCAAGATAAATACTTACATAAAATCGTTGCAAACTAAATTGGGGCCGGAAACAACTCAACATCTGTAAGAAAGTAATCGGTAGATGTAAATATTTATTAAGATTACTCACTAGTATACTGGTGGTTTACTTTTCTAGTAAAGAGGGCTTTTCTTCTTTTCTTTTCTAGCAAACCATTCCTGTCCGCCCAGCAAAGGAAGCGCTGAGATTAATTTATTTCATTTAAAAGTATCTAACAATATAAGACATATACAATCAGACCTATGTTGGGTCTGCTGACCCGAAGCCTCACCCAGTAGTTGATGGGTAAAAATAACTGACATTTGAAGAAAACTTTTTTAGGCTTTACCTCGGAAACTACCACCAAAAACCTCATGAGGACCAAAATTTACAAAATTGATCAAAATTTGATTCTCTGAAAATTTTAGGTTTGTCAAAATTCTCCAAAAACTTATAGCTTAAGAATTATAGGCAAAAACTGAAATTATGTGCGGCGTTCGTGCAACGTTTACGGTTATAGCGCGGCGCTGTCAAAGCGGATCTATACCAAACACTATAGGTACTGAAAATTCTGTGCATATAAGGAGCCTCCTCTCCAAATTCCGAATCGATAGGTCCAAAATTGCAATCTGCATCGCGTCACAAACAGACAGATAGACAGGCTAACACACAGTACAGATCAATGTCCAAGTAGAAACTCAATGCGTTCGGCAATTATTAATATATAGAGCATCCGCATTTATCTTAGACGAATACAAAATCACGCCATATTTACCAGTTAATATTAATACCTGATCAATCTACTGAATAGATAGTAGAAAAAAGTGATTCATATTAGTTATCGTATCTATAGTTACAAAATTAATTATGTAATTGTTTACGACCTATAGCTTGGCGAGACTAACAAGAATCATGTCGCCACAAAAAATGGAACCAGATAAAACTTTTTAGTGGATTTAATTTAATTTTGTCTATCTGTCAGAACAATGGAGCGTAATGGGGGGTCAAGACACTTGAAGGCTGTGGAAGGAAGGGATCGGTTATCCTATTAGGATAATCCTCAGCTTATTGCAAGGCTCAGTCCACAACATGTTGCCGCTCTTTCTCCTCCTCGTCATCTCCGATGGTGAGCTCTCCGATTTCAAATTTAAGATCTCTAAAACCGTGCGAATGAACGAATTTTGTACCATGGATTTGCTTTGCAACGAGTAATACCCATGTGACAGAAAAACGTAGTTTTACATAAATGTTTATGAAAGGAGATTCAATCCTGAGAATTTTCACACAGTGAGCTAGCGGTACGATAATAATCACATTTTGGTTCAACGGCTGATTCTACCATTTCCACTCAGCTCTTACAAGTGCAGCGGACTGAAAAAATCGTGAAATAAAAACCATTGTGGAGTAGTGTGGTTGGTGTTGAAATTTTCAGGTTACGAAAACGTAATAGGTACGTTAATTTGAGGAATCAACTGGTATGAGGCTTCACGCTACTTTTCAACATGCATTCATTTGACATAGATCCTGTTTTGCTTGTCAAAAGCCATGAAAAAATAATGTGTCATGGGTAATTTGAAGCAGTAGTTCCCATCTCAACTTCCACCGGGAACCACTAGTTGGAATTTTCAGGCTCGCAACTTATCACAAATCACTCTTCTTAGCCACCATGACCATTTAATTGGAAAGCAAAATGTGTTTTTGAAAAAGCATCGACAAGAATAAATTTTTATAACCTACTAAAACAATTAAAAAATATGGTAAAAATTATTTAAATAACCCTAGAAAAAAAATTAATGGAAAATGTTGCCGTGGCTGGATTTTACCAGGTCATCAATACGCGGCGTAAAGTTCTTCGCGACTGATACGGCACCACTGGCGACCGACCGATTTATCTGCCTCGATTTCAGGGTGAGCCTTGCTTGCACGAAATGCCACCCGATAGAACTTCACGTTTAGCTCTAGATGGTCCGAAACGGGCGTATTGAATAGAAGAGGTAGTAGCTCACAGAAGCAAAGAACGCTCGTAAGCAACAAAGTACAACTTCCACTTATTTTTGCACCTTGAACCTTCTTTGTGTATAGGCTGTTGATTAGTCTAGCACATCCTTGATTGGGAAGAGATAATTGCATTTCGATAAGCCCCTAATTACTTTTTTCTTAGGGCATTGCGACCCAGTAGAAAGCTCAACGCGGCCCATCAGTTGGGAACCACTGACCTGAAGCATTCAGGACCTCTCGTAGAATAATGGTACGCGTTGATAGGACAACCATTATTTGTGCAAAAATATATGGCAACTACTTGGAGATAAAGTGAACTCGTACCAATCTCAACCAAATTTAGGGCGAACTATAATAGGTACCTACTTGAGTAAAAAGTTGTTAAATGTTGTAGCGCATTGTTGAAAATTATTCATATTTGTAACCATGAATGTACGAATAATATGCTAGGCGGGACAAAGTCTGCCGGATCAGCTAGTTATGTATATTTAACGTAGAATACGTTTTTTACGGAGACCTTCATGCCTAAAAATTATATCTAACAACGATTCTTACACAAGAATTCTGGTGCTACCGTTGCCTAGAGATCTCTAATTTCTTTGTTATTCAACCTATGAAGTTAACAATGGAATAGAGGTGAAAAACGTATTCTACGCTCATCACTCTTCAGCCTTTAGGCGCAAGGTGCTTTTTTTTTGCATCATAAGAAACTATTGTGTAAGCCACTATCTACTGTTCTAGCGTAATAGCATATTGCATACACAAATCACAGGTCTCTCTCTCTCTCTCTCTCTCTCTCTCTCTCTCTCTCTCCTATAAGCTAATAGATTAACCTACAAATAAAACTTGATAACAGGATTCAGGATTAAGTACATATAGGAAGTGAACAATGAGATTGATATATTAAAGAGTAGAACAATATGTCAGAACGTGTGAAAAGTTGAGAAATGCGAGTTAGCTAGTCAATAAATTACTCTGCTACTTACAGTCGACGTTGCTTTGATTTCTGCGTAGTGGGGGTAGAATGGAGTTAACTAGAGGATTTCTATGGAGTGCCTTGCGTTTGGCTAGGTTATTGTAGAATTCACTCATTCTCACTGAAAATATGAGCCGATATATCAGCTACGGATCACCTATTTTATAGAAATGTATTCTAAAGTACATACCTATTCTAGCTAGGTATGAAATGATAAAGAAATACTTATATTTTAAAGATATATTGTATTACTATTATGTTCACTCCAGGAGGGCACGCTAGCGAGGTGAGCGCAGTGCACCCACTTATTCTGACGGTTTCTTCTTTGAGTCGTGAGGAGGCCTACAGCGTCGTCCCCATTGAGCGGGAGGTGCAAATCCACGTCAGTGGGGAGTTGGATTTTGATCGAATTGCGCTCTACGACTCAAATCCTCAAGGACAAAACCGAGAACCAAGTGAGTTGAAAACCCTTCATCGTTAAGGATTAGGGTCGGTTGGTAAAGGGGTGCTGGGTAGGCAATATGTACCAAATTCTAAGTCACCTAACCCTTTCCGAGGGTGGCTCTAATTTGGTTTCTGTCGAATGTAATAATTATGACTACATAGTCCTGGAGCCAGGGCCGAAAATAGGTAGTAATTGGAGGAGAAAGTTTGAGATTAGATTTTGAAAATTTAGTCCATTCTGAGTGAGAAAATCTTTGTCTGCCATCTCAAAATCGGTGGACTACAAATGGTGGCCTCATAAAGATGGCTTAATTTACCCATTTTAAAGTTGTTCTCTGATAATTTCTAAACCATGCATCCTTCAAAAATTTTCACACTAAGCAAAGTTGTAGAGCATTAAAAAAAAAAAAAAATCGATCCCGAAACTCTGAATTATCTTTTAAAATAAGCGAATTACAAACAATTAAAAATTGGGATAATTTTGGGTGAGTCTTCTCCTCCCCACGTCTAGACTTTTGCCCTTCGAAATCACCGAGTGGCGTTAATATTGGTCTGATTTCAGTCTGCCAAAGCTCATTCGACTCAAGATTAAATACTTTCCAAAGTTCGTATCGAGCATATTTTAGCTGAGACCTTTCCCCATTGAATTACAGCCGAACTTTTGGATTTTATGTCATTTTACACATAAAGTTCGCAAAAACTGTCTTTTACTTTGTACTTTAATGGGAAACAGTCTGAGCAAAAACTTGCTCGAAACTAACTTTAGAAAGTATTTAACGCTGAATCGAATGAGGTTTAGCAGACCTGAATCAGACCAGTATTGAGGTTGCAAGGGATTTTTGAAGGGCAAAAGTCCAGACGTCTTTAACAGATAATCTCTTAAAGACGCCTAGACCTATTCCCTTCAAAAAACCCCTAGCTACCTCAATATTGGTCTGATTCAGGTCTGCCAAACCTCATTCGATTCAGAGTCAAATACTTCCTAAAGACAAACCAGATACGACTCGAGTTGTGCAGGCAAGTGAGGTAGAAATAATCTTAAACCTTAAGTACCTTACAGGACAGGCTCCTCGCACTCGAGGACCCCGCATCTCTCGCCAAAAAACCCAGCACCAAGTACCACGAAATGTACTCGAAAGCTGTTGGGTACTTTTCGGAAGCTCTGATCACTCAAAAGTGGATCGAGACTCTTCCCATCGAAGCACGAGGTATGGTCGCAGCTCAGCCTACCACGACCTCCCGGCTCGACCTAGCTGATACGCTACACGTGTACAGAACAGAGAATACTTCTCTAAACATACGAGGAGTAGAATCTACTCCGAAACCCATAAATACTGGTTTCAAAAAGGCCCTCTCGAAACAAGCTGAGTTCAAACCTCAACCAGTGGAGAGTAAGCCTCACAAACCGACGGCTTATGTCTGTCAAAACCACGCACGTTTCGGTAACGAAATTCGCAAATGTGCAGACCCAGAACACTGCAATTGGAAGACGAACACTGCTTCCAAAACTAACAGAAAGGCTGCGACTATAAGCCAGCCTAAAACCCGGGTTTCTACCGAACATACTCAGCGATCGGTACAAGAAAGTACCGTTCCAACTTCCGACACAGAGAATTCGGAAAACGAATAACTGCCAGTGTATCTGAGCCTATACGCCGGCAGTCTACTGAGTATAAAAGGCTCTTTTTCAAGTGCAAACTAAATGGCACTGAATTTCTCATTGACACGGGAGCAGAAGTGAACATTCTGCCCCACAATGTCACAAAAAAATTGGGCTTGAAAATTCTTAAGTCCAACGTTAAGCTCACAGCAGCTAACGGAGCCCCTATAGACACACTAGGGCGAGCTGACACAACAATTAACATCGGCCTCGGGGACATGACCACCGAGTTTATGATCACGAAAGTTGATCTAGCGATCCTAGGTATTCCATTCCTCGAGTCTTGGGATATCGGAATACGGGTCAAACACAAGTACATTTATAAAGATAAAATAAAGTGCTATGCCGATCAAAAAATAGCTGCAGTCATGAACAAAAAGTTCACTGACGAACAAATAGCAGCTAATATCCCTCATCGTGACAATACCCCTCAACCAGAGGACGTGCAAATCACGGAGGACGAAAACATTCGCTCTATCATTAACAAATACAATGATAAAATGAGCAAAATTCATGGTAAATGGAAAAACAACGGGGTTTACCACCGTATAACCACGGAAGGAACACCAGTACACTTCCGAGCAAGACCCATGGCAGGCGAAAAACGGGCTCAAGTCAAAAGTACTTTTGACGAAATGCTTTCAGAAGGCATAAGGAGTCAGAAAAATGATTTTAATACATGTCATATTAATAATTTATACATTCTATAAGATTATTTTTCAGCAAAGTTCCTATCTGTTGACTTCTAGAGAATTTCTTCTTTAATACGTTCGTGCATTCTAGGATAACGAATCATTGACTACCTATTCATGTATTGTATTTGGAGAAACGGTAGTAATGAGCATTGACAGTGGGTAATTTGTTTGAAGTTTACGTTGTCGGGAGGGAGCAGATGGAGACTGGGTTCATCCAGACGAACATATCTCTTGGGAATCCCGAGATTCCGCAGGGCTGGACCCTCCATGCACCGACAGAAACTGCCGGAGTACCGGGTGAACACTGTTTGCCCATATGGGTCGCAGGTTTCAAGGACAAGAAAATCGCCTACACGGACTGCCTGAAAATACGCCCTACCTGGATGCAAGATAACAAGTATGTGCAACGCATGTACCTATATATACACATACACATATATTATACTACGAGTATGTACCTACCTAGGTATATAATATATTCCAAAAATGTTGAGAATGCAAATCGATTCCAACGATCATTTTAGCTTTTAGCATTTTACCATTTAACATACTCGTACTTTTGTCCAAAAATAATTACGAAATCTTGTTGCAAAAGTTCCACTTATGTAGCATGATCGAATGAGCGAATTTTCTTAAGTTACCTATCATATTATCTATATTAATAAAATCGTAAGTCTGTCTATCTGCATGTTTTCCCGATTTTCACGGTTACAGGGGTCATTGGACAACTGATATGAGTGGGGGGAAATGTCTGTATCAGTCCAACTTTAATTATAGGCTATTTAAAGTTTTTAAAATGTGAGCCATAGGGGTTGTTTTAAGGATAAATGTCAAAAATCGGGAATGGGGTCGTTTTAAGGGAGGAGGGGGGAAGGGGTATCTGTCATCACTGAACAAACTGGGGATTTGAGTGGGGGAATATGTTTCGATTACTCTAACTTGAACCACAATAAAAATTTTCAAATCTGACCCATAGGGGTGTTTTGGGAGAGGAGGGGGTGAAATGGGGTATCATGGACATCAGTAAATCAACTGGAGACGTCATTTTTGAAGTATGTTCGGGTTACTCCAACTTGAATCGCAGACTAGGTACTTAAAATTTTCAAACCCGACCATTAGGGTTGGGGAAGGGGGGGGGGGTTGAAATGGTGTTATCTTGGACATCACTAAATAAACTAGATCTGATTGGTAAGAAATGTTTGAAATACTCCTACTTGAATCGCAAACTACTTCAAATTTTCCAATCTAACCCATAGGAGTTGTTTTGGTGGGTGGGGGTAGGGGGGGAGATGGGGTATCATGGACATCACTGAATAAACTGGGGACCTGATTGCTAAAATATGTTTGAATTACACTATCTAAAATCACAGGCTACTTGAAATCTTTCAAATCTGATCCAAAGGGGGTGTTTTCTTAGAGGAGGGAGGTGGGGGTGAAATGAGGTATCTTGGACATCACTGAATAAACTGAGGACCTGATTGATTAAATATGTTTTGAATACTCTAACTTGAATCACAAACTACTAGAAATTTTCAAATCTGAACCATAACGGGTATTTTGGTGGAAGGTCGGTTTGATCGGAAGGCTGTATTTCTTATTCAAATTTTGTAGTTGGATGATGGTTCAGGTGAAACATTAGGGTAGTTCCCAGTCCAACAGCAGCAAATACAATGGGGATGATCGCTGCCTCCACAGAATCTTTAACTGTGCGTCCAGAGTAGTGAGAGGGGCATGGAGTTGGGTGACAGAATACGGGGTCGAGAGAGAAGTTTTGTCGACATCCATTGCCTCGATTGCTGAACCGGTGTTTACCATCGTCAGAGGCTCTTCCGCTTGTAGCTCTATCGCCGTATCACAATTTCCTATAAAGTTCAGTCAGGGTTTTCAGCACTGTCACAAACTATGGTGATTTAAATAAAAGGTGCTGAACCTTTGTATCTGCGGATGAACTTTGTGACCTGACCAAATTCTATGTTCAACGGTTTTAATCGTTAAACCAGCAGTAGAAGACATTAGAGTAGTTCAGAGAGTCGGATGGCTTAGTTTAGTTACCCTACATTGTACTTATCCCACAAGTTTACCTTGATAGGTATCTTCAAACGAAAGTTAAATACTCTAAGGGGAGCTATGTTGTCCTCCAACATTAAACGGCTGCCATCATGGACTCCATTGGCAGATCGTAGAGGGAAAAACGAGGTATACAGCAATGACCACTGTTTAGCCCCTACAGCGGATAAAAAAATCCGAAATATAAAATAATACAACTAAGACTAGATGATGTATAGGCTTATAACTAAATACATATCTATATATAACTAGCAAAGTGAAATAAAACAATGTCTAGATGCATAATATATTACTAAATACTTAAATATATCACAGTTCAGATATCACAGATTGTATTAGAGCCTATCGGCTCTCAGGTACAACAACAGGGACTTAGAGTTGTCTGATCTAGATAGAACGTCAACGGGGGCCTACATGTTGGACTTGGAGGTCCATACCATAAGATCTGAGCAGTCCTCTAGGAAGTGGCCGATGGAAAGATCGCCCCCACACCTCCCACAAACATCTCGAGCGTCTGCGCTAAGCAGTTGTCTGTAAGACGGGTAGGCATGGCCAATGGCAACCTTCTTTACCATTATATTGAGTCCCCCCTTGGATGATGTCTGCTATAATCATTTAGGTAGCCAATTGAACTTCATCGTGCACCAAATGATTTACATGTTGATCCACTCTGTTCGTAGGTTGTTCATAGGGAACCTTGACGTCCGAAGTTTGCTCATCCCGGGTACCCATAACTCAGGTTGCTACAAGGGAGGCGAAAAACTAAGCTTGAGAGACACAATCGGCCGGTATATTCTGACTCAGGACCAGAACGTCTGGAACCAGTTGGTTTACGGCATCAGGTACCTGGATTTCAGGATCGGCTACTACCCTCCTAAAGAGAACACGTCATTCACAGATGATCATGACAGCAGGTAAACACTCATTCTACAAAATATGATCGCATCTATAGGTATTCGTGCAGGTAGCCATTACTTCGTACTGAATACTGGTGTGAGGGTGGAAGGTACACGGCTTCTTCCTTTTATGTATTTATTCACAACTAGTTTCGCCTGTCGCTAGGCCTCATCAGGTGCTACAATATTAACATTATAGTTTTTAATAATGGTAGATACACAGGTTGCTATGTGTTAATTGTTAACTATAAGGTACAGGCGCTTAATATAGGGGAGGAAAGATCCATACGACTTGTATTTTGTCAGGTTTTTTGTTCCAGAAGTTATAATTTCAGTCACTTAAATTTCATCCAATGGCTTGAGAAGGGTCTAGAATTATACTACCTGATCATAATTCTAGACCCTTTCAAGCCATTGGACGAAATATTTGACTGAAATTATAACTTCTGGAACAAAAAACCTGACAAAATACAAGTCGTATGGATCTTTCCTCCCCTATAGTAAGTGCCTGTACCTTATAGTTAACAATTAACACATAGCCTCTGTATCTACTATTATTAAAAAAACTATAATGTTAATATTGTAGCACCTGATGAGGCCTAGCGACAGGCGAAACTAGTTGTGAATAAATACATAAAAGGAAGAAGCCGTGTACTTTCCACCCTCACACCAGTATTCAGTGATCGCATCTATTTTATAGCTTAGCTGATGATCGCATTAGCAGATAAAATATTATCGAATTATATAAAATAACGGACTGGGATTACGGGAAAGCAATGTATCTATGGAGATCAAAAATTGCAGTCCACAAGAACCAGTCTAAAATCAAGAACAAATAAGTTTGAAATATTATTAGTTTGTTTTATTTCATTAGTTTGCAACAATAAACGTATGAAAAATAATGAACAAATTTTTTGTTCTGTCACTGTGCCCTAGCGTTTGCAGTAAAAGTATATTCTGAATTCTGCATATATATCATCTAATTTATTACGCGAACTGATAATTTCTACTTTTGCAGGTTTTGGATCAACCACGATCTAATCAAGGTGAGGCCGTTTGCTCCAGTTGTTGGTCAAATCAAGAAATTTCTCGAACGAACCACCAACGAGGTAGTTACATATTTAATTCATATATAAATTATCATACAACCCCTAGAGACACGGAATTAAATATTTATTGTAGCCATTAAATTGTAAAACCTCTGGATTCATGAATTCGGTAGGTATTTTTTACAGGACAATGTGACTATCGTATACACTCATATGATGTGTCTTGATCAGAGCATGAGTCATGACCGTTCGAATTTCACGGCGCTTCGGATCTGCTCCTCCTCCATGACTGATCAGTCTTGCGGGTTTTTGCATAATCGAACGTAGTCAGGCGATCCAACGTTGTCTGTACTGACAGAATCGTTGAGTATCATAGACAGACAACTCAGTACTATAATTAAAAACTACAACAGTATGTTAAAAATAGAGCATCGGTATATAGAAGGGTTTGTTTAAAAGTAATTATTATTGATATAGTAGTTATTCATTACTGTTTGTTATTTATTAAAAGGTGAAGCACCTATATTTGGATTTTTTACAACAACTTTTTAATGTGATGGATACGCTTGCATGTTTTTGACCAGTTTATCCATCTGGGGTAACACTTGTTGCAACTGCCATTAGTAGGTTTACCAGCTCCGTGCGCGAAAATAGATTAAGATCGTTGCAAGCATAGAGTGGTAGTAGAGAGCAGAGTGAAAAGTTTCTACATAATACCTCAAAGTTCATTCTATTAAGACTAAGAACTTTTGCACCAGAATTCTCCGATTTTGAAACAGTGAAGTTATCTTCTTTGCATTGAAATAGATGCTCACTTGTTTCCTCTGGGTTTTCAGATGTTACAACACCGGGAAGTTCCCGGTTGTATGAAATTTGAGGCTGTCTGTGCCATTCAAAATGGAATGAGCAATCATGAAGTGTCCAGGAAATTTGAAATTCCAAAAATTAGCTATCCTGACCGAAAGTGCGAGGGAAATATTCTCTATATGTGAGCATTAGAGCAACAACGATTTTTTCAAAAGAGCAAAAGAGTAAGAAGAAATTAATGTTAGTTGAGTGGGTGAACTAGCATGAGCAGGATTTCCAGTCGCAAAACGATGTTTTCTTGAGCCTTTCATAAAACATTCTTTATCCTAGGGGAAAGAAGAGTCTGCTGATTTACAAGTAAGAATTACCTCTCTGCAGCAATGAAGATCCCAAAAAGAATTTTCAAAGATGGTGTGGCCGCTTTCTTTTTAAATCCAAAAGGTGACAAATTGTTTGTACGAAAAAAGGCTTTAAGAATATTTACCAAAAGCGTGGAAGTGCGAAGGTAAATTATACGGTGAATGTCTGAAGGGATTGTGGCACCTTCTTTGATTGTTTTTGACTATAGAAGAGTGCCATTTGCGAATTCAAAATCACCCCTCCAAAAGGTTGGAAAATTAGTTCAAGTGAAGGGAGATGGGTCAATTTTCTAGTACTTATGTAGCGAGTGTGTTTCTGACTTGGCTAACAGAAAATTAAATTCCACGTCCAGTGAGTTTTTCTGGGTGGTCATGCCAGCCACTTACCCTATCACCTGAGCATTTTCTGCTGTGAAAACTGCATTGAAACTTGAACGGATGAATTTCACTCTCTGGAGTTTGTAGCCAGTCCAAGAGGAGTCAGGATTAAGGTCTACGCAGGGTCAGCTTTAAAGTTAGGAGTCAGGTTTACGGTAGGTATGTACGAGTGATCTTTGAAAAGAGTCAGCTTTAGGAAAACAATCGTGAAATTAAAAAAAAAAAAAAAAAAAAAAAAAAAAAAAAAAAACAGTAAAAAATATGTAGTAATATTTTGTATTCCTTTTGTGGGATGAAATCGATATAAAAGATGTTGACATGTCAGAATTAGAAAAAAAAAAAAAAAAAAAAACATGAAATATACCGAAATCTGCTTTTGAACAGAGAATCTCCTTAAGAGGTCAGCATTTGGTGCTTTTACCTAACATAATTTGGGTTCCATATAAAGTACGGATTAGAAGAAGGTAAAAATAGTATTTGTCCTGCTATACACACAGCTGCATAGGTAACTAAAGTATTTTATGCGATGCTGTACGAGAATAGTTTGATGTAAGTTAACAATCGCCCACTCCATTATGTTGAAAGGTGGTGATCATGGACTTGCACAGGTTTCCCATCGGGTTCAACATGAGAGAAGAGCGTCACGTGGCCTTTGTCTCATTTCTGGAACGAGAGCTGAAGGAATATGCCATTCCTTATACCACTCAGCCGCTCACCCTCGACAAGATCTGGTCCACTCCTGGCCGCCTCGTGATCAGCTATGGTGAAAATCCTGTCGCTCAAAGTAAATTTTCTATTAATATGAACGTTCTAAGTAGGTAGAGTAGTATGTAGTTTGAAGGTAATTTAGTTGTGATGCCCAAAACTCTGATGTAGTGCATTACAAATGGTTAACGTCTTGAAGTGAACCACTGTAGGGAGGGAGATCATTAGTAAATTTTAATTTCCTGGAACACCGATTACTAAGGCTATATCGCCCCATCATAATTTAAATTTAGAGTTTACCAACTAGGGGGCATATAAGATGACTCCCCACAATTTGCATCATTAGGTAATGGTTTAGTGATGGTCACTGTGCATGAACCCCTCTTGAAATTTATTTTCAGTAGCAAAATTAACAACAGCGGTGTTTTGTAAATTAGCCACTAGACGAGCTTGTATCAGTACTCCAGCATCATAAATATAATATAGGTAGGTGTAGGTTCACTAGAGTGTAGGTTTGCGCGAAGGTGAATATTGATGGAGATTGCCTATGGCTCTATTTTGAGCCTATCTCATCTTCAATTTAATTCTCCTGAGGTAGGAAGCTCCATATAAAAGCGTCTAGGGCCGTCGCACCAACCCCAATTTGGGGAGAATGAAACTCATAATTTCCCAACTGCTGAAACTGAAAATTCCAAACTCTCGGACTGAAAATTCTAACTACCTACTTTTCTAAGCAGCTATAGGTTATAGTGGACCTTAACTGAATACTTACGTTGGTAACTTACCAAATCATAGCGGATACTTTCACAATGGAAAGTCCTAGATGGATAATCACAATCAGGAGTGCTTTCGAGTGTTACCGATTCTTTTTGATCTATGAAAGTTGTGATTTTGAAAACGTATTGATTTCGATTATATACAGAATAGCCAGTAGTAGCATTGAATGAATGAATGAATCAAGATGTTTATTTAGCTAACAAAAATACAAGTAACATTTTTAACATCTAAGGCAATGGTAAGACCGTCTGCCAGGCTGGTCATTCTTGTGCACATTCATTAGTAATCAACGTTATAACAGCAATTAATACAACAATAATTAAATAAGTTTAAATAATATAGGTAGGTATCAATGTATATGTGTAGTTAGTAATAATTAATGGTTAGAAGTAGTTAAGTTCATTTAAAAGGCATTTTCTGTACACGCTTGCACATCTTATAAAATTATGCAGACCCTCCCAATTCTCTCCATTTAATACACTCAGCTTCTGTTGATAGGTTAGGTCTCCACTACCGAGATGACGTGCGCGGAATTCAGACAACACTGGGCAAATTGCCAAAAAGTGCACCGTGTCTTCTGGGGTGTTCATGTTGCAGAGGGCACAATTGTACTTCCTGTCCTCCCTATGTGGCATCGTATTAAGGCTCAGGAGCTCACCTCTTGCTTTTATTATATTGCTGACTAACTTGCTGCTTTTTAACTGGACGTAGTCTGTCTTACTATGATCCAAGGAGGCGTAGAGACGATAATGAACAGTCTCCCGGATTCGTCGCTCAGTGGTATTCCGCTCTGCGAAGTCGAGGCAATCTGCCACTCGGGAGGGAGGTTACCTTCTTGATATATTCAATATGTAGTTGCACTGTGTGCTCATACAATCTTTTTATGCCTAGCTCATTATAAAGTACATAGTCGGGCGTTGTGGTCGGCAATCTGAGCACTTTCTTGGCGAAGAACTTGAGCAGTTTTTCAACGGTTTCATACTCTTTAAATCCCCAAACCTGTGCGCCGTAACAGATTATAGATCTTGCCACTGCTTGAAATATATCCAACTTCTTTTGGAACGGGATTTGGTCACTATTCAAGAGTCTGGGCCAGACACTTATAAGTGCATATTTAGCGACTGTGGTTTTTTCTCTGAAATGCTCTTGCAGTGACAAGGTTGGGGTTAGCACCATTCCTAAATATTTATAATGATTAACTATTTCTAGTTCTTCTCCATTATAGTACCATTTTTCTTTTCTTGTCTACGACAAACCATAATCTTTGATTTTGATGAATTGGTGCTCAAGTTTCAATCCCTACAGTAGCTGGCCAGTCTGTTAATCATTTGTTGCAGGATCGATCTATTATCAGCAAGTAGGACCAAGTCATCCGCATACAGCAGCACATTAATTCTCCTTCCATTTATGTTTACGCCCCCTTCAAGTGCCTCAACTATGTCATTTAAAAACAATGAAAAAATCATAGGGCTCAAGAGGTAGCCTTGCTTCACTCCCGTATTTATTTCTAATTCTCGTGATAGCCCCTCTGCAGACCACACTTGGGCTGTAGTATTAGTGTAAAGCCCATTTACAATATTTATGAACTTCGTGGAGACACCCATATTGAACAACTTGAATGTGATTGTGCTCCTGGACAGGGAGTCGAACGCCTTTCGGAAATCTACAAAAAACAAATACAACTTCTTGCTCTTTTTGAACTGCAAATTAGCTATACTAATAAGATTAAATAAGTTATCCGCCGTGGAATATCCGGGTCGGAAGCCAGCCTGGGCCTGTTGTTTCGAGTAACCCAGCCACATAACCGTTCACTTAGCAATCCAACAAACAGCTTACATATAGCATCCATGAACGCCAGCCCTCTGTAATTCTCTGTATTTCCCACATCTCCTTTCTTAAAGAGTGGATAAATGATTGATTTAGTAAAGGCAGCTGGTACTTTTTCATTTGTGAGTATATTATTAAAAAAACATAGAATATGCTCAAGCAAACAATCAGGTGCATTCTTGAAAGGAATCCTATCCAATCCGGGAGCCTTATTGTTCTTAGCTTTAACAAGAACCTTCCTAAACTCAGTCATTGAGAGACTTTCATCTAATTCCTCGACATAGATGTATGGACGTGCGTATTGGTGTAATTCTGACCGCAATGGTTCGTTTAGTAAGGTGCCAAAATACCTTGCAAACTGATCCAATGGAACACTATCTATTGGGGAGCAGCTGCCTCTCTTTAATGCCTTTGCTGCATTCCAAAATTCTTGCGAGTCCCTCGCTGCAATAATCCGTTTGACTATATCCTCGTCATACTCCATTTTCTTTTTTTCACACACCTCTTTATATAGGGAATTAATATTCAAATATCTAGTCTTGATCAAATCGGAATTCGTCCTTCGCCATAGATTTAGCAGCCCGAACGACTTTTTTCTGAGTTTCCAACATTCTTCATCATACCATTTTTCCTTTTTCACGAGATAGTTCTTTGCGCCATGTTCCTTTTGCCCTGCTGCTTTCCTAATCAACTCTACCAGGCTATTCAACTCTTCATCTTCCGAGCGCTCTGATACCCTCTGATTACTAGTTTCTTCCCTCATAGCCTTGATAACATTTCGGCAGTATTCTTTCTTCATAGTCTCTTTCCAGATCAGTTTAGGGAGCAAAGGTAAAGGCTTAGCTCGTTCTTCTTTCACGCTTCGTAATTTTAACACAATCGGCAAATGATCTGATAAAGTTTCTTCCAGGACTTTAAATTTGGACACGATGTGTACGATCTCCATGGATATACACGCCAGGTCTATGACTGATTTCCCATATCTTGATAGATATGTAAATTTCCCTTCTACATCATCGACAGTTCTCCCATTCAATATCACGAGTTCATTATCATCACACAACTCTAAAAACTTCCTACCTTTCCTGCAAAGCACCCCATCCTCCGACCTCCGCCAGACATCCAGCACAGCATCCTCAACCACTTCCTTGGGTAGCTTTTGTGATGTCCCTATTCTGCTGTTCATGTCTCCCATTATTACCTTATGGCTATTCCCCGACAACATGATTGTTTCCAATAAATTCTCATAATCATCAATCCATCTACATCCCTCGGCTTCATAGGCACTTCCGCTTAAATAGACTGGTATTATGTACACTCTTCCTACATGGCTGGAATTCCACACAATCAGCTCAGATTTACCAAGTTTTTCATAGTAACAATTTTTGCCATCATATAGCCTTCGCTTTATTCCTAGCACCATTCCCCCATAGGGTCTACCAAATCTTGCCGTTTTATTGGCGCCAATACATAAACAGTGAAAAGCCGAGAAGTACTTTTCCCATATCACCCACTCTTTGGCCAATATATGCGTTTCACTTAAAACTACGACATCAAAATCATGCAAAAAATTTAATAAACTAGAAAAAGGCACAATATTCTTTAAACCATTTACATTATAACTGATTATATTGAGATGCACAAAATTATTATTCACTGCGTCCTCCTTCTGGCAGCCGGTCTCGTATCTTCATGCAGCAACTCTAGTGTGTAGTAGACTATCCAGGAACTTCCATCAAGGGTTACTCCTTCCTTCTCACCCCACTGGAAGCTTTTCCCCTCCACAAAAAGAGTAGCGTCACGGAGACGCGTCTTTATGTCTGGCCGTAATTTCAAAATTTCTTTTTTCACTTGCAATAGTTTTCCCTTTTTCTGTCGTACAGTAGGTGGCAGGTCTTGCTGGATTGAGATAGTACTCGCCTTAAGCTTCTTCACATTCTGGAATACTAGCTTAATATCGTTGCTAGATCGGAACTCTGTTAGAATAGGGCCACTAGTTCCTTTTCCAAGCGAGTATGCGTTGACAATATTCACCTCCACCCCCAGCACTTCTCTGCACAATCTCCTCACAAGCTCTACGCAATCCTCATTTTGTTCTTTTTTCAAGCCAAAGAACATTAGGTTTTTGTTTCTCAGTTTCATTTGGGTCTCTTCTATCTCTTTCTTCATCATGTCGCAAGCATACAAAGTAGATCTCAGCTGTTCTTTTAACTGTGTATTTTCCTTTTCTATATTATCTAGCCTGAGATTCAGACCTCGCACGTCGTCCTTTGTGGCGAGGTTGCCTATTTTTTTGTCGATTGCCGACTCAATTAGCACCGACAGTGCTTCCACTTTAACCAGTGCCGCACTCATATTGCAGCCTGACTCTATGCCCGATTTTTTTGAAGATTGCTCAATTTCGTCCCCCACCGCCTGTGCGCTGACCTGGCGTTCCCTTTTGGCTGAGCTCCGCGGTGAGAAATATTTGTTCACTGACGATTGTTTCATCAAAATGCAGTTATAGCTATTTCCCCTACGCTACACCAGGACTACTACGCCTCAACTCCTCTGCGTACGTTGGGATAGTATAACTCATTCAGGTAAGGCGCTACCTTATTTACCGTCAACGATGGCTGCACTGGGCGTGCGCGTGTCCCCCACCGAACCGCTTGTTGACGATACGAGCTTCAGGGTCAACGCTTATCAACCGTTCGATCCCAATTCTTCCTACTGCTTACGATTTATGGCTTATTTGTTTAATTAATAATGAGGCGAGATGCGCACTTACACCAGTTCCTGCAGAGTACACGTTGAACACAGCATCAAACTGACTTGTCCACACGAAAATTCGACCACGAACTGTTCAATTATCACCCAAAACAATAACACTTTCACGGAGCCGACGTTGCTCGTGTCACGGCCCGCGACCAACCTCAAGTAGTAGCATTTATACGGAAAGAAATATAATAGAAAACAAAAACAAATGCAATACCTGGATTTTGATTTTCTTTTGGATATTTGATAATAAATTGATTAATTTTAAATAAGATGTTCGTGTTCGAATTTTTCAAGATAGGTAGCAAAATTAGCAAATTGGTATTTTTCAGGAATTTTCAAAAGTTATCTAAAAATGTTTTCTCTCTTAGCCCAAGGATTCCACGTCGTCAAAAAATGTTCAAATTGAAAATTTTGAAAAAAAATTGATAAATTGTAATTTAGTTGACATTTCCCAAAAGTCGCAAATGGTGTGCGTAGGAAACTGTGCGAGTAAAGTTGAAAAAATATATTTAAGAAGTTGCCATCAAGAACACGATAAAATGCCAGGTGATGAATGAGCGCATACATAACAAATTCGTGTTTTGGAAATGGGAGGTTCGGAAAGTGAGGACTCGAAAATTAGCGATTCGGAAATTTGCAAGTTGGAAAACTAGCTGAAGCCGATGGAATTCGGGGGTTTAAAAAAATAGGAGTGTAAAGTAGAGAAACTGATAAATGGAAAATTGGAAGTTGAAACATTAGCAAGTTGAGTGTTTAGCCAGTTGAAAAGTCGTTCAAAAACCTCCAACCAAACAAATTTAAAAAAAATGAAAAAAATTAAGGAGTTGACTGAGGGAAGTGGAGAGATTGGGAAATGAGAGAGTAGAAGTTGACAAATGGGGCTCCGAACTAACAAAATCCGCCGCTAGGAGCGGTAGGGGGCGAAGGACTTGAGGAACATGGTGGTTGACATGACTTTCCTCTTGACAGCTCGTTTCCCTCAACACCAATCTCATCAATACTGATAAAAAATGAGAATTATATTACTAATAAATAATTTAATATAATAAAGAAATCTACATACCTACAAAAAAAAAAAAAAACTGACAGAACAAAAAAAGAAGTGTCTATCACGACTGCCCTTGTAGGCAACAAAAGAATAGCCAATCGGCAAGGTCATTGTTTACGAGCTTCTCATATTCGGAGCCCCAGTGGGAATTGTGCAAATTGAAAAATCATACGAAAATTTCCAACCATACAAATTTAGAAAATTGGAGGGTTATAGAGTAAAAGCGGATAATTTGGTGGAAAGAAAATTAGAAGGTGAAAATTTTAATTCATGAACCAAGCGAGTTCAGATATCGTCCAAAATATTCAAAACTCGTTTAAGAGTTGGCAAGTTATTACTGGTTGATTACTGTTTTTTTTTTTTTTTTATTTACTTATTATATTTTGGCCGAAAAAGCCCCCCCCCCCCCCCCCCCCCCCCGTAAACACGTTGAGCCGTCTAATGGAGAGTGGAAAGATATTTGAACCCCCCAGGGATCTCACCTCATTGTTGCCACTATGTAGGTACCTATAGGTATAGACAAACTTGAAATAATTATACCTATATATTATGTTGTTTCAAGCTACACATTGTGCAAAATTGTTGAAATTTTCAGTTTATAATTATTTTTTATTTTGTTGCATTTTTAGCTCCTAAAATGTGTTCTCATTTGAAAGAGGATTTAGGGTGTTATTTTCTATTCTGTTATTTCTCTGTGGAGGGCTGTTGAAGAAGGCACAGCATCAACTCCCCGTTAAACTGATCTGGCAGAACTTCCATAAAATGGTTGAAAATCCATAAGCCAACTCTCTAGAAGGGGGGGGGGGGGGGGAAAAAAGGCAGAGCTGCCTCAAATAAATACCAACAAAATTTGAGGAATATAAAATGATTAGTCAAGAGGTTTTTCAAATGGTCTCTTGAATTTAAGAAAGCACTCACTACTTTATAACTTCGTAAGGAAGTTATTGGGAGTATCTACCAGGTCTAATCCCAAGAATACCTATAATTTATCTCACATACCTAATTATTATGTCAATCATCGCAAGTAAATGCACTTATACTCGTACTATTAATATTTTTTTGAATTGCTCTGTGGCAGGAAAAGAATGGCTGTGGCCCCCAATCAAGCAGCTGTGGGGAAACAAAGCGACGGTGGAAGATTTGGAAGAGTTCATTTCGAAAATAGTTGGCAACGATAGTTTCCAAAACCCTGACAAAGGCCTCTGGGCCGCAATGGCGCAGCTGACCCCGGGCCCTCTCGAGTTGTTGTTCAACCCCAAAGGTTAGGATATAACTAATTCTGATGCAGTTAGGTACCTGTTAACTACTTCCAACAAATAGTTACCTATTAGCAAGTTTTGGGGAAAATGAAGGTATTACATTGAGTTGAAATCTCATAGTACCTAGGTAGTTATAGGTACCTAGGTACTTAGTTTTAGAAAATTTTCGAGGAAATCCGTTAGAAGATGCACCCTCAATCAAACTCCAAATCCTGGCTCTATCCAAATTTTAAATCGAGATTGAAAACCCCTTCTAATCAAGTATTATAGAATAAGGTATGAGAATGGTAGGTAGTGGTAATAGTAGGTAAGCAATAGTAATAGCTAACTGTTTTTGGTAGGTACCTATTAATTATAAGGAGTAACTACAGCTAAACGCATGTTGAAAAACCGGTACTGTCATGCAGCAGCATGATTGTACGAGCGAATTTTCGTTAATTTAATCGTATTGTATTTATGTTTAATTGAAGCATATTGCAAACTAATTCAGTACCGAAATTGTAAACTATCAATTTTGTGGCAAAAACCTGAGACAAAACAACATTCTGCCATTCAAACAAAGATTTTGGATTTTGCATGCAGTTGTACTTAATGGACCATTTTTAGCCGTTTTTGCCATTTTCAGTGATTTTTTTTAGCAAATTTTCTGAAATGTTACCAATTTATTGTACTCAAAAGTTCTGTCCAACAAACTGATCCTATCTTTAGGAAGGTATGATTTTTTAGTGAAAGAAGTATTTTTTAACTCATTCCTAGAGAGTATGAAAAAATAGCATGGAATGTATGAAAAAGTGTTCAACTCAGTGACGGATTAATAGAATTTCGTGGGTGGCCCTTTAATCCGTCCCTGGTTCAACTCTAGGAATTGTTTCAAACTCCTCAAAACAGATTTCATTATTGACGATTTGAATAAATTCTACATTTAAAATACATATATGGTGCAATTGCAATAGCTTCATTTTCTTCGAAAATTTGCTGCAAGAAAAAATGATGTCTCCACTCTAACTAGGTCCTACTTGGTATAACCTACTTACCTACCTTATACCTGCCTACTAAATTAACCTCAGATGTAATTTCGAAATCAATATAATTTGATTGGACATTTTGAGATAGATATTCAGAATAAAAGATAGTCAGGATATTGTAACATGAGCAATTTAAATGAGTGCCATGATCACTGAAATTATGAGGGCTGAGTATCCATCTTCATTTTACATTATTTGTAGGTCAGCATTGATATTCAATTCAATTCCAAATTGCAGATCCGTTGGTTGTCATCAATATGCCTGCATAAATTAGGCACCTGCAGAGGGAAAACTGATGCAATTAATTAAAACAACAACATTTTAATACTTACCAGTTCCCCAGATCTAAGTATAACGACATCTAAGTAGATAGGTACCAACAGAAAATTTGTAGGATAAAAATAAAGCATCTACCAATGCTTCACAAGTCCATCTGTACGGTTATAAACTTGATTTTGCGAGGTTGGAAATCCATTGGAACTAAGTCATCCGATAATTCCAGGTACAATGCATGTTTTATGTGTTCCGATCCCACCCTCTAGCGGTCATTAATGGAATTTAGACTCGCTTTAGGAATTGACTCGCCATTCAAGTCCTGCTGCAGGAGGTGGAGAGTGCAACGAAGTTCCCCTCTTCGCTCTCCTGCCTGAGAGTGCGTTCTCCATACACGATCCGTCATACCCAGCTCAAACCGAATGTTTCCCGCCAGTATACGGTATTCTGTGTTTAACTTCTGCGTTCTCCATTCTTCAGTGGTTCCTTATTTAAACAAAACCCAGAAGGTCTTCCGGCAGCTCCACACACGCTCGGACCTAGCAGGTTGATAGGGTGGGGGACCACGGACCGCAGGATGGTCCGATGGGAATCCCATCTGACGAGCTCTGCAGGACACCTGCAGCAGGAAGGCCTCCAAACACGTCCTGCACGCCTCCCGTGCAAGAAGAGAGGGAAGCGTTTGGTTACCCTCACTTCCTGCAGCAGGATAGAGAATGGGCCGCTAAATTCAGTTTCGCTAGCAGCGCATGATTTTTCCGTGATCTCGCGCCTAGAAATCCAAGCCCTTTTTTGCGAAGTTCTAGCCTTCTAGGTTTTTTTATTCGTTTCTTTAGGATAGTATCGATTAATGACAACCATAAACCTACCTACTTTGGAAGTTTTCGACATCTAGATTTTATAATATGTCAGTTAAGGGATGCTACCCTTCAGGGTTAATAAAAATTGATGGCAATCTTCTAGGATTAACTAGACCTAAAAAGTGATTTTTTAACCCAATTTCCATGAGTTTCTGAGAATAGCTCAGGACGGTTAATGGCAGGATTTTTTTCAATTCGATTTTTGTTTCCAACGCATCTTGAAACGTAAACCAATAAATTTTGAGGGATCATGGCTCCCAAATGAACTTCATCATGCCTCAATTTTCGAAAAATACTGGAACTGATTAAAGGTATTGAGGGATGATATTGTACCTATCATGTAGGTATGTAAATAACGCATTATTACAATCAGAGTTTTTATACATTTTTCGTCGATTCTTCAGGTAGCTTGAGGGAAATGGCCCACAAAATCAACCCGAGCCTGATGAGGTGGTGCCAGAGAACTGACTGGTGGCGGAAGCTCCGGATCGTTGCGACAGATTTCTTTTTGGAAACTGACATCATCAATTTGGCCATCAACGCCAACGTCCTCAAGGGTCACCATGACACAAGATACGACACCGATTGAAGTTCCACTTGGCCTGCAAGAAGAAACTACAGCCCCACTGACCACAAACATTCTGAATATCGTTTGTTTGTCGAAATAACGACGTTAGATTTTCCACCGAAATCTCATCACCACCAACAATCAAGATTGACATCATCCAATGAAGATTCTTGTCATCAATTGATGAATCCGCCAAAAGATACTGTAACGGGTATTCACAGAACTCAAAGTTTGAATAAACTAAATTTTTTTCATTTTACGAAAACTCCAACTTGTCCTCAAGGATTTTATACTTATTGATAAAGATACATCAAATACATATAAGATTTGGAATACGAGTTACCATAATGATCAGCCACCCAAGTATCTTTTTATTCGTCACTATATTATTGGTGAACAAAATTAATTCCTCTACTCAAGTGGACGTCAAGATTATTTTACAGCATTATCAAATTAAAAGTATTTGGGTGATCTGATTAAATTATAATAAATTGTGCAGAAAAATTATGGAAACAATACAACTGCAAATTTATTGTAATATAGAATATGCCGGTTTTCACTACCCAGAAGAAAGTTGTTAGCATCAGTTTTGCAAGTTTCAACACTACTTATTTGTTAGAGAAGAAGTTTCACTTACAGGTAGGTAGACATTAGAAAAATTCGTCCTGTATACTCTATGCAAGATCGGGAGGGGGTGGATGGGGGGGGGCTGAGCAGATTTGCACCTTCATTCAACAGAGGGACGAGTAAGTTGTTTTCAACGCTGTTTGGCAGTGCCAAACAAGGGTTCAATCAAGGGATGGTAGCGCCAAAGTTCGATCGATTAGGTACCTACCCGAGATCGTTGGAATGTGATGTAGAAGGCTTGTTCGGGGGACACTTGAGGTTTACTTACAGCATTTAAGTGTGGATCACTTGAATTCTGAAAACACAAAGAGTTTGGGACTGGCTAGAGTGGAGATCTCCTAGATCATTAAACAAATTATGAGACAGGGTGTTGGTGGGGAGGGGGGGGGAGAGGCTCAGGTTGAACCGCCTAATGTTATCCTTAGCAGAGTAAGCTACAGTTCAAAGGATCAGTTTGGGAAAATGAGAAGGCACATTGACACGAACAACTATACATATATACGTAAAGAGGATACAAAATATAAAAAAATTAGGTTGCTTCAATCATATAGTTATGAAAATATTCTTAGTGAAATATTACTTGTTGCAACACCAAGAAAAGTAACTATTAGGTAGGTAGAGTACGTACAGTCGACCAGATTCTCTGTTTCTTAAAAGTAAACTAAGTCGGTGGTAAGTTGTTTCTCTGCCGAAGGATACAATTCTGCTGATTAGCAAGTTTGTCAAATCTCAAATCAGGAAATGCGCAACATGAATTAAAAACCAGCTGTAAGGAAAAAACCTTGAAATTCACTCTTCTGAAAATTAGACCTCATACAGACGCCACTGTCAGTGAGTGCAGGTATTACGCGAATTGTGTAGTTTGCAGTTATCACATCCTGAATTCAGTATTTAATCCAGTTCAGCTAACCTTGGACGCAAAATCCGTAGGTTCGACAAGCATACAAGGTGGTGATCCCTTGTACAACCATTTGAAGTTCATCTTCAAGCGAAAAATATTCAAACGTTGATTATCCTCAAACCCCCTTCTATTGTTTATTGAGGATTAAAACTCGTTTAAACTGAAAATAATAATAGATTATTTCATGCTCCTGCAAGTGATTCCACTGTAGAAACTCCACTAATAAACCACACATACCCGATTGCTGTGTTCGTTTATACTCTTCAACTTCTATAGCACGCATGGTTTTTGAATTATTGGGAAATAATCTACTCGTAGTAAATGTACAATTTCATAAATCCTCTGCACGTGAGAGCGAATAGAACATGCTCTAAGGACAGTCATCATTCATTTGTCTACAAATAACATACTTGGGATGCCCACGCACTGCAATTTAGAACATGTGATACGTTTGAAGTATTTATTCAATGTATTTTCTGGACACTAGGCCTCGGATACTTGCTTCTCCGTGGAGCACACATATAGGGATCCCCCACTCTTCTTTTCTGCCATCGAATACTCTCGATACTATCGATTCAGCCTCCCAACACATCGATGCAGTCAGATCTCAGATGCAGTTAACTCTTATCTGTTATCATAGTAGTGATGCCGTTTTTGTGTCGTGAGTGCGGCCAACGGTGCCGGGACGATTTCAATTTGAAGAAACACATTCTCACCCACGCCCGCGAATGGTGCACTTGCTATCACTGCGGAAAAAAGCTGTGCGGTAAAGCAAGCGTAAGTAGGCACATAAACAGGTTTCATTTATCGCCGATCAGACATTATAATGAATTAGCGTTTGCGCATGCGCACATACTGCTATTTATGTGACGGCAATGAAAGTATAAGGGGACCGTCTAGATGCTAACCCGCACAATCCTTGAAAAATTCATTGGAATCGGACTGAGACTTGGTATAGTTTTGGCCGTGACAAGGATTTACCACAGACAGACACGGAACCAAAATTGATCACCAAGCTCTGAAACGCAAAAATCAAGTGGAAATTTTGATTTTGGAGGGCAAAATTTTTTTCGACCTCAATCAAGAACACAAAGATTCCCTACCTTAGGTAGTGAGGAAGCAAAAGATTAGGCTTAGAAGTTCCTCAGCTAATCAATGCGCTTTAGTGCTCTGTAAATTATTCTACATATCCTAAAAGTTAATCAGTTAGCCACTAACTTGATATGATGTCAGGAGGAATTTTGATTTTCAATGTTTTATAAATTTTCTAAAAATGTCAGCAGAGTTTTAGTCAAAACGAAATTGCCAACGATCATCTCGAACATAAAAAAATGGTTGCACAAAATTATGCTGAAAACGTACTTAAATTTAATTAATATTTGCTGAAAAATCTATAGAAACTGCAAACAATATTTTTTGAATCGCCGAATTTTATTCAGTTTGTTGCTGGTTTTAACAATCTCTTTGTACTCAAATTCCGATACTATTTAACATATCACAATACAATAGGTAATTTGAGAAAATTCATTCGTACAACCATGCTGCCTGACTGGAACTTTTTCAATTTTGGCGCTCAGAAGGTTGTTTTATTTCAAAATCAAACCGATGTGTTGGGAGGCTGAATCGATAGTATTCGATGGCAAAAAAGAAGAGTGGGGGATCCCTATACGTGTGCTCCACGGAGAAGCAAGTGGCCTCGGATACCGTAGGAGTGATAAGAGACGAAAGATGGGCGACGAGCGATTATTAGTAGAGGGGGTTACCGTAGGAGCTACATACAGGTAACGAGAAGAGCATTGCGTGAGCAAAGAGCAAAATGTGTGCCTAAAAGATGGGGTGCACACTATTAATAAGATGAGAAATTCTGATGGGGAATATCACCAACTTTTTCTTGAGCTCAAAGAAGAACCTGGACTTTTCTTCGAATATACTAGGATGTCGATTGTAACCAATTTCGGTGAGTACCAAAAATAAAATTTTTAAAAGTTCTAGATGTACAGCATGATCTTTAAGGTTTCCATGTTATCGTAGTAAACGACGATTTTCATTGCTTTTAAACTGATTTTCAACTTTAAAATGATTCATAAGGAAAATCTTATCAAAAATCATCTTTAAACTTTTTGGAGCCTTATTCCAATAGTAGGGTCCTCCCCCCCTCAGTTTTCACAGACTTGAGAGGAGTTCGAAAAATCGGGGGTGGCAATAAAACTCCCTAATTCGAAGAGACCTATTTGGAAGTCTATCCTAATCAAATCCTGATTTTCCCAACTGCCAGTGCCAGGTATTTATAAAAAGTCTTGAGTTACGAGTGTTTTCATTTTGTGCATGAAACTGGCATTTTTCGTTCAAATTTTCCCTAATTTACTCAGCATTTCCCAATCATGTTATACCTCGAAAATGGGTTAAGATTGAAAATTGCGCTTGACTGCGGTTTTACTCAATTTTTGGTCGACACACCAAAAAATATTTTTCACACTCATCTTAATCCACCCTGTGACTCAATGAGGACATTCAGTAGTATGAAACATAAAAAATATTCTCAAGGCTACGATGACTGATGAGTGCCTATATCTGTAGTTCCACTTACGTACAATGCGAAGAAGTTCTCGCAATCCTCATCAGACCATTTTATTGTCATGTTTTCTATACAGAATGTAGAATATGTTTGAGTTTAAATCACAGAGAAACCAGTAAGTGGGGGAACTAAGGAAACCAATTGGGAGACAATAGTTGGCAGGAACAAGCGACCCCAAATCGCAGGTCACTGATCGCTCCCATGCATGGAAGGAACCCTGAAGTAAATTTTCAGGTAGTCGTGAGGTTCTCTACCTGTCCCCCGTCGCTCTTCTCCTAGCCTCGGCCTTATTTCATTTACGTTATGAGAAGTTCCTTAATTATTTATTATACTATACTACATGTTATATGTTAGGGACTGTAAATGGGGGGCTGGGTCACAATAAAAACATTTCCTCGAGATAATTTAGCAGAGCGGAGAGGGGGGGGGGGGGGGGTTCAAAACACGTATTTCTTGTGAAACGTTTTATCACCTTGCCCCATGCTTGTTGTAAATTGATTATTAATGACTGTCTGATAGTTTAATTGTTCCATTATACCTAGTCACGTTTGTTTACTTATACGTAAATTCATAGGTAAAAATAAGTACCTTCCAGGATTAAAATAAAACACAGGGGAATGTGAAAGTAACTATTTATGAAAACAACCTCATAAAGTCACACAGGTGAAGTACGTACTTAGAAAACGTATGCAAGGTCCCTGAATATTATGTATAAGCTAACAGAAGGAACAATATCATCAAACTTAACTCCCTAGTAAAAAGTCTACATGAAATTCAATATAAAAATAATTTGGTCATGAAGGCACAATAAAAAATTTAAAAAAAACATGTATGAACCTTCTTCTTAAAACATTTTTAGAGATCAATTATGATCATATTAATGACCTTAAAAACTGTCATACAACCTACGAAACAAAATGATATGAAACAAAATTCAGTCTTCATTTGAAGTAAAAATTAATAGTACTAAATAGTCCTTCAGACTCTGATGGGAGTATTTACAAAAAGTAGAGAAGGTCCTCGAGAGAGGGGTTGGGGTAGCGATGGATCGACTGGCCAACCAGGAAGGCGAGTTTGTGAGCATATTGGCATGTCGCCGGGACTCGGACAGTGCCCTGGAATAAATTCGAAATTAAAATATAGTTAGCATCGTTTTTAGGATACTACATAAATCAGACTGTCGATAAAGAAAAACAAAATGAAAATTCTTGGACAAGTGAAACTCAAAAACCCCCAGGTTTTTCAAAGTCAGCACACATCTTCCTAATTAATTGTAATGGGGAGAGGGGCGTATAGACTACGACACTGCGGGTGTAGCGTCGAATACCCTCCGTATACGAGGGATGTTCAGGAAGTAGGAGTGATCTCTCGTGGCAGTAGAAAACTCTGGTTTTGGTGATCGTTTCAATGGATCATGGAAATGGGGAATTTTCATGGTTATTTGCTCAATAGAAACACCTGAGCGAGAGCTCTCCGAAAAGGTAATATATGATGGATACCTGATCAATAAAACTGCTCTTGAAATTTAATTTGCTCCAAGATGTCACAGCCACCGCCTACCAGGGGGAATTCTCAGCTACCTTGCCCTACTACGTCACGCGTGATCTTCCTACCCATTCATTTGACCAACTAAATGGTCTTATGAGCTGAAAATTGCACCTAAGAGGTTGAAAGAGTTTTCAAGTGAGTTGAATCCGAATCTGAGATCAAAACACACTAATCACACTATTGAGGTGCTGCTAATAACATACCGATCGAAGTCCTAGACAAAAAGTTGTCTAAACAAAGCAATTCACTCCACTCCGTCCCACACTGTTACGCGAAAGAGAAAATAGCTTTAACTAGCGCGTCAATTTGCTGCTACCTAAATAGGTACGACAAAATAAGCACAAAACGTCAAAACCAGAGAACTCATTGTGCAACTGTTAAGAGCGTAAATCGGTGGATTCTTCAAATGGACCTGGCTACATGGGAATGAAAGCAAGAGGCGTTACAATAATAGTCATCCTCCATGGGATGAAACCTACTTGAACAAACACTGTATCCACACTATCGAAACTAGGCAAAACGAGAGAACTACGTACCTATCTGATATTGCAAGTTTGTTTTGATTTGGTCAATTTGTTAAGGCGACATATACAAATTATCAAGTATATTTGTAAGTACATATATATATTCATTCGAGATTCATTAGAAAATGAGCGGTTATTGTGTTGTTGCCTGTGATGGACGTTATGATGACCAAGCAATGCAAATATCTCCTCTCGGTTATCTACAAAGCGCATTCGAAGCTGAGTGGAAACTCAAGTGGATTATTCCTTCTAATAGGAAAAAAGTAAGTTCTAATCGGATTTAAACAAAAAAGTCGCATATACCCAATACGCAGCTCATTATATTGGCTGGTTTTCTTAGGGATTGTAACAAGAAGTAACATGTAGTACAAAATATAAATTTACAGTTAGCTTTTAGCAAGCTACACACATCACAAGTCGAGTAGGTATGTCTACTTAGGATCACATCATTAATGGTTTGTTCGGACAGAGAGACCAGAACCGTCCAGAATCGAGTCTTGGAATGAGTCTTTCCGAATGCGCGCTCGGATGATTCTGATGGAATAACCTGAACCAAAGTCTGAATTCATACCTTCCTCTTTTCTCATTTCTACAGAATATCTGATGAGTCCATCAGAAGGGAACATATCCACTTTTTGGAAAAATTCGTTTTATTAACATTTTTATGTCTTTGCTTTGGCATCTAACCGCAAAAAGCGTTACTTTAAGGGAGTGACACTTTTTACGAGTGACGATATTTTCCGATGATTCTCTCTCACAACCAAATAGTTGTTACGGAACTTATCTGCTATGTTTCACCCCCCCCCCCCCCCCTCCCCACCAAAAAACCTATGGGAGCAATAAGTAGGTGCATACCTAGGGAACTACATCACAGTCCAAGGAAAAAAGAAAACGCCTCTCAATTCCATTGACGTCTTCTCGTCATGATTTAAAACATATGATGGTTGGTTACGCGTTTTATGGAATAGGGAGGGGGAGAGGGAATTTGACACCGTGAACGATTTTCGTTAAAGCTAACGGTGTTACAATTCCTTAGCAACGGAGAAGTTGTACATAAAAAGGGTGTTACACGATGTTTGTAGATGCGAACACAACGAGAAGTTAATTAAATTAAATACCTATGTATATTTCGTATTTACCAAGAGCCGAGATGCCAACTGAAAATTATCAAGGTAAAATAAACCACCCTATGCGTAACAAAAGTTATAATAAACTCGATTTCGTGGAGTTCATTTTGTTACATTTTCAGTAACTTTTACATGACCTTGATAGAACCGCCTTGTCTCTAGCATTCCATCGAAGCAAATCTTGGTTTATTTTACGATGTATGCAAGTAAAATGCCAACAAAGTTACTTATTACCACTATCTCCACAACTTTGGGTAGTCTAACGATGCAAAATTGCAAATGCAAGAGAAAATATTGTCGGAAGCACGGTAAGAACAGAAACAGATAAGAAAAGATATGGAGAAGCAGGAAGAGGTGGATGCTTGATGGAGACCGGTCACATCGGGTGGGCATGTGCGAGACCAACAGTCCTGGACAAAATCCAGAACTGTTAGTAATAGTCCTGGACCGTCCCGGACTGTCTCATCGAATAGCGAACTGTTGGTCCAGGACGTTCAACAGTCCAACTGTTCTGGCTTGAGTTAACAAACAAACCTTGAATATCATTTTTCTACACAGTTTTGACTCTAATGGAACTTTATGGTATAGGTACCAAGTAAGTACTTTATAATAGGATATTTAGAAGATAAGAAGAGGTGATAGATATTTAGGGCACCGGGCGTTCTACCCTATGAGTTATAAGGAATAATTCCTTAAAGAGGCCCGGGAGGAACGAGAAGCCCGTTCGTACCTCCAACCAACAGATAGCACTGAATATCACAGTGGCGATAGTAGCAGAGTTTCCCGTGGAGCGCTAGGAGTCAACGGGGGAAGTGACCCGCGCAATTTTTAGTTTATTGTCACAGTCCCTAGCCACTTACCATGTCCAGCACCTTCATACATATTCCTGGTTTAATCGGTTAAGGGTCCCCAACGAACCCCCTTAAGGGGTTAAGAAGGCCTCCGCCTGTAATATATGATCCATAATGGGAAAAACGGGGTATGTAGTAAGCAATCTTCTACGAATGCCGTACCATAATTGATAGCTCAACTTACACCTGGAAAAGTATAAGCAGAATTATGGGAGGGATGAGTAAACTGTTTAGTGCCTGCCCAAGCCACCATTCACCTCATCGTCATTCACTTGCGTCATTCAGCGGTCTTTGAACTAGATTGCACGGTGGCCAACGTGAGAAAGCGAAACTTCAGTTTTAATTGAAATACCACGCTTTAGCGGGTAAACAATCTTCTACTCATCCCTACCATAATTCTACTCACACTTTCCTAGAGGTGGGTTGAGTACCAATTGAAGGTCTTGAAGGGGAAATTTACATCAATTCAATTGAATTATTTAGAAATTATGTTTATAAATCATTTCGTTTATGAACCGTTTTTTACCAGTTTACCAATTCCTACCATTGCAATCGTGATTCTTCAGAAATTTTTAGTTTGTATGACGACCCCAGTAGCCTTGAATTCAAGTAAACATGTTTTTTATAGTATTTGCGAAACCCTGCAAGAAGAGGTGGATGAACAAACTACAACAACGCGTAGGTAAAAACAAAAGATCAGAAGAAAATGATGAGAAACGTCCGACTTCTGGTACATTGAGTGCAGAGGAAGCACATTGACTAAAACCTTCAGTTACATACCAGGTGTGGATCAATATTTGACACATTTATGTCTTCCAAAATCGTGCATAAGAACATTCAGTAGTATTTTCCTATATGTAGGTATATATACATTAATTCCACGACAAGGATAATATTTTCCGATCATTAAGTTGTAAAGTCAATGATGTGACATGAAGTTTTGTCAACGGTTTCAGAGAACCTACTAATAAAGACAAGAAACTAATATTGAATACAAGAAGAAAAAATATTTTTCAAGTGAAGGACACAAGATTATTAAAAATTGAACTGAACAATTATAAAATCGTTGGCCTTAAAATGTTACATTAAAGTTTCTTTAGATCTATCTTTCTATTTCTTTAGATCTTCAAGTTAGAGGAGGTCGTAGTTCTAATTTCCACTTCAGAAACGCTTGTTCGAAAAAAATTTAACGACTAAAATCTGCTCTAAGTTTAGCTTCTTTTCTTACGCCATATCATGTTATAGGACCCAGTAAACCATGCTAATGAATTATCCTTGTTTACAGGAAAACATTAACGGAGGCATAGAACCAGTAAGTTTTCTGCTTCAGCGATCCTACGCTCCTCTCAACACTACAGGAAGCCACAAACGGTATAATAGATCATGTTCAACAAAATGTGTAAGGGTGGATTACAAGGATTTGAAGGGGTTTGCTACAACAGAGTAGGTATTGCTAAAATATTTCTCAACTACCTTCAGATATATTTACATTGCTGTTGTCGGCTCTGTCACAGAACACTTATGATACCTGGTGAGAATCTAACCTTCTATTTCTCATGAAGAGGGTGGGAAACTATCCTAGGTTATTTTTCAATATAGTTCACTGTCAAAGGAATCATTCTGTTGTAACTAGAAACAGTCACGAAGAAAACTGAACGATTTTTGGTCATCTGAATACACTGCAGTGCCTAATTACCAACAGCTCTCTTCGGCCAATGAATATCAAAATATTGAGGCCAATGTTGATTGAAACCGACCAAGATTGACGAAAAAGCGTGAGATGACTCCCAGTATGAACCATACATAAAACATCCAAATATTTGTAAATGTAGGTTACTCCAAAGGCCTCATTCCCTTCAAGAGCAATTACTATGATGGAAGGTATATCGAATCTGAAGTTATTGTCGATGAACAGAGAAATTAGAAAGATTCAACGGAGGAAGTAGTAAGGACACATTCTATTAGAATACGAGTAGATAAATGTATTCAACGCATCAAAATGTAAAACCATATATTCTATTTTACAGGAGCTATCTGATTTTCTGATGAAAAAAGCGGCCATGTGGAACGAGTCGTTGCCAATTCGATAGTACCGTCTGTTTCTGCAAGATTAGAGGAGCGAGCAACGATATAAGTAATGGAATTTCAAACAGTTACCAGCCGTTTTCACGCTGAAAATAATGAAATATAGTTGATTCGAAAAATAATTGATCATTTCAATATTTGAAACAGTTTGATTGTATCGACTCTTGAATCTTGTGGGCATTGCAACGCGATAAAAGTAAAAATCGTTTCCTAGCACAAAAATGAATTTATATTATGATGAAATAGGATTTTTACAAATTGGTTTTTCAGGTGTTCGAATCTCATTCAAAATGTGCGCTGCATGAACAGGAAGCGGACAAACAGAGTCAGCCTTAATAAACTATAAAAATGGAAAGCTCGTAAGTGTACTGAACAATTTTTCTTCAAGTTTTTCCCAAGAAATCAATTTTGGGATACTCAAACATGGATCCTGATGGCGTGACGGAATGCACAACGAAAATTTCAAGTTCAACAAGAAAAAATAGTAAATTAGACAACTGCTGTTGAACAGGACGAACAACCTCACTCTAACCATTCATTGAAAAAAGTCCTTATATATCCTGCCAAATTAGCTCAGGAAGTGCAGCCATCCAAACTCGTCTTTAATTAAAAAATGTTTGTTGTCGACAGATTTTTCAAATTTATTAAATTAATTTTTCTTAGTGAACACAATAAACTTCCCATTCTAACGAACGTTTTGCAATTTTTCTCAGCCTCATAACTTCAATATTGAATTGTTGGCTTCATTTAAAAGTTCCAGTCCTGCAGCATGATCGTATGAGCGAATTTTCTTAAATTATGTTATTGCATAAGGTTAAATTGTATTGAAATTTGAGCTTTTTGAGTGCATGGAAATCGTTAACTATTAATTTTATGGCGGAAACGTATTCTAAATAATAATCTCCTATTCCAATAGAGGTTGAATTTTTAGTTTCTTTTGCAGTTTTATCGATTTTATTAAGCAAATTTTAATGATTTTAATTACATTTTGTATATCTATTTTTGAATGTTCTATTTTATAGTTGATACTTTATTTGAGCAACATTCTGACAAAAAATATGTATAAATTTAACGGGTTTTAGCTGTTTATAGCCATTTTTAGTGATTTTTTTTTCCAAGTGCATTTTTGAAATGGGGCCAATTCAATGTGCTCAAAAGTGCTGGCCAACGAACTCATCCTTTCGTTTGGAAAGCTCGATTTTTTGGCGCAAGAATGGAATTTTTATCTCAGTCCTAAGGTTATCGTCTGGAAGGATATATATATATATATATATATATATATATATATATATATATATATATATATATATATATATATATATATGAAAAAGCGTTGAACACAAGGATTCGTTTCTGAATGCCTCAAAACGGATTTCAATGAAGAAATTTTTCGAGCCATTGCAATAGTTCATTTTCAACGAAAATTCGCTAAAAATGGCTACTATTGTACACATAGAATGCTATGGCATACTCCTGAACCAAACAAAGTTACAAGGGAGGGTAAGGATAGTTTTATATTTGACCTGTGGAATTTCTTAACAACACCAAACAGCTCGGACAGGGAGAATTAAATATTTCAAAGCGCATTTTCCACCAAAAATCCACAAATAAGCTGAACACGGAGTAGCACCCTGCCTTACCCTATAGAAGCGATATCTGAGTGGGCTATTTACCAATGGTACCAATCATCGGGAAAAATAAGACTTTACATTAAACCGTTCATTCAAGTTGTGATAAGCTTAAATATTAAATCAAGTCTCATGAATCTATGCGCCGAATACCGAGCAAAGAAGATGAAAACAGATTACAATCAAATGAATCCTTGAAAATAATATTATATATGATTACTTACACTCCAATTATAATACAAATGCGTCATCTTGTAAGTGAGACGCTGCAACAAATCGGGATTCAGCCTCACAGTGTCATATATGACGTTGTAATAAGTAGGGGAAACAGTCCCTTGCTTGACGCTTTGGCTCACCAGAAAGAAATCGTATCTGAATGGGAAACAAAATTGCATTAGTACATACATGGGGGCAATTAATCTACATTTATTATAGGAAGATAAGAAGAACTCAGAGTTTGCCAAGTGGGTATGGTTCTCATAAAATGATAACTTTAAATTAAATTTTTTATCACAAAAAGAAAACAATAGATATTTTACAATTTTGAATTTAATTTTAGTCTCCCTGAAGAAGCCCCAGTTCCTGGCGGGAAACGTTGGAGATTAATAAAAAACCAATTCAAGGTCAGAAAGGCATTTTTTGTAAAGGCTTAGTTCTGGCTATCAGAGCTAAGGGCTTAATTAATCAGAGCTATGTTCGTCTAATGATCATAGCTATTAGGCTATGAGGTAGAAGGCCATGGTAACTTCAGACCAGGCCACATAGGATTCTTGTCCAATCAGGGCTTTATTAGTTTAGATGATCAACTAGCATTCAAATGTCGCAATTCGGAGTCAGCAATTTCATTCATTCAATTTGCTCAAATTCACCGCACATAGCCACCCACAACTTCTACCATTGGTTTAGTGGGAAATGAAATCTTCATCTACCCAAATTCTAGCGGAATGGAACAGATATTGAGAGTAATGATGTTGCGAGGATTTCACAACATGTATGGCTTCTATTAAGCTGAATGAGATGAAATTCAGAGAGAACCATCCAGGGTTCAACCTGCTCAATCCCCCATGGCTGAAGATTCGATGTGCTCGGTTGCAAGTACTTGTCGATTCACAGGGGCACGCGAGAACTTTGTTGAGGAAGCTCTAGAATCCAAATTAGACAGTTGATTTCAGTATAAATTGAAAACTGTAACAATGGTTTTGCAACCTAGGTTGACTAGGAAGGAAAATGGTAAACCACAAATTCCACCCTCGATATATATGTAGATAGGTTCAACAACTTTCTGCAAGTTTTAATCAACCAGAATTGGACTGAACAAGGAATTCTTCACATTTTCTATAGGAACTGACCATGATACTCTAGTACCCTGAAAAAGAGGAGATGGAATTCCCATGAGGTACCAAAACATTGACTAGAAATAGGGCCATTGGGCTGGGTGTGTGTCCATGATGACTAATGGGCATCCGTACCACAGTAAATAGTTGTAATGTGGAGGTAGTTTGAGCAGTTAGATACCGCCTGCCTAAAAGTTCAAAAATAGTAGTTACCATTTCCTCAGGAGTGACGAGAAATTCCCTGGAGACTTTCCGAGGAATTGAACTAGGAAAGTACCAGTGACGTCATTGCACTCCTCTTCTCAGGAAGCAACCCCCACCCATTACTCGTTCCTCCCAAATAAAGTCTTAGGTTTAGTAAACCTTGAACAATTGTGGTAAAATAATTTGCCAATTTATGATAAATTAATGAAGAAAAGGAAGTTTAAATGTTTGGGAGATAATCACAATCCATCGAAAAGTGGTTACAAGAAAGGATGGAAGACAATGATGCAAAGGAATTCAATCATTTTTTAACTGTAAAGAATGGGGGTGGATCAAATATATATGTGTCGATGCCTGGTCGACACCTGAATGTTAAAAGGATTCAAATTGACAATGGCGCCTATGATTAGACTGAGCCAATCTGATTTGCTGCTTCCAATGATGCACCGAGATGATATACAATGCTCCCAGTGGATCGAGTTGCATGCTGGAGACGAGACACTTGACGGCCATTATTGTTGACAGAAGTGCGGGGAAACGGTGACGTAATTGTAACTAATTAATGGTAGTAGGATCACCTTTCTTTGTGGAGTGGAATCAATACATCCTTCTCCCACTCCTGCGGCATAAGACTCTTCATTCCATATTTGCAACACCAGGTCACCACCAGCTTTAAACATTTCTGAAGTTATTTTTCAAGTACTGGACCTCCACTAGGGAAGGCGGCCTAACAGATTCAGAGATGGATTTATGGAGACGGCCATTCTGGATGAACCCTGGATGGCGTTAGCCCTAATCTCCTCATTTAGCAGGATTTAAAAATACTGCTTCCATCTTTCCAGCATCATCAATCATCCATTACGAGGTTCCCTTCATGATCCTTCATTCTGTAGCCTTTGGATCCCTGGGTCTTCTGAAATTCTCCTATTTCTTTGCAGAGCTTGAGTGTCTCATTTGAGTAACCCAGTTCTTCTTCAATGTCCTCAACATCTTGTTCCAAAATGCTACCTTATTCCTCGGTCTCATGAAGTTGACCTTCCTCCTTCATCTGCGTATGCCATTTCATTCATTACTTCTTTCGATCTCTACTCAAAGAAGCGTTTGATCAACGTTTTGATGATACAGTAAAAACAGTTGTGGCTCCATAACCCCCTCCTCCACTCCCACCATTTATAAGACTGGATAATATTTCCTCAAACTCTCGTTTATATTTGATCCATCCTCTTACATCACCAACCAGTGACCAGTCCATGTAGTACATACTACACATATGCCTTGTTCAAAACGGGATGGCAGTTCGAAAGTTACCTGATTCATTACAACGCTCATAGGACCGACGGCTTATGCAAGGATCAATACATAAACTCCCTTGGTTGTCCTTCCTCCTCTTAGCCACCATTTTTGACTCCACTACCATAAAGGCATTTTTCATGTTTTATTATTTCATCTCGTAATAAAGCAATTTTAGACAATACTGGATTTCCAACCTAAATGAGATTCAAAGTCAATAGTATGAGTTTGAATTTCTGAAAGTACATACCTAACACACTCAGTCCAGGCAGATGTGCAGAGATGACTCTCATTCTTATCAGCGAATCATAAAGGTAAGGAAAATTCTCATCACTTTAAGGTGATAGCAATAACAAAGAATTTCGTATGACAAAGACACAATATAAGTACAAGTAATCTAATTGATGTGTTCAGTTTATTAGTGAACTCGATCCGTCATCCCGATTTGACTAAGGTATATAACATGTTGTGTAGCATTGTACCTGCTACAATCAATTGATTTGTTCAACGACCTCGCGAAGTTGACACGACTACAAGCCGGAGGCTTAACCCAGTCAACGGTCAACGACGCCACGCCACAGGTGGGACGAATTTGTGAAATCAAAAGATGAAAACATTTGTTGTAAGGATGCAGACTGCACAGTTACACGAAAAGTCTCAAGAAGGAGAGACTCTGGACATACTTTAACCTAATGATTAACTTCTGAGTTTAATATAAAATGTTCGGACCCATATAATGACACAGTCCCAGAATTGCTTTTGCTCTATAGCTGATAGTCATACTTTCTCTTCTGCCGGTAATGAAAGGAAAGTAAGAAAGTAGGTGACTAACACATTCAATAACGATATAGCAAACCCAAATAACGAAACCATTGATCATCGTACACTTGATCAAAACACAGCACTTAAAAATGAGTAATTCCGATAAGCCTGAGACTTGAGTGATTCACTTATCAAGCTAGAAGTACCTACCGATCGGGCATGGTCACCACATCGTCTGCAATCGTTCCCGGAGGAGGGTTGTCCATCCCATTGAAGATACGTGTGTTGACTTTCTTAGAGACAATTACTACTGTCATTTTGACTCCACCATTGGGGTAAAATTGGTCGAGCGACTTCTGTTGAAAATCCAACGATTGAAAAGAGAACATTAGAATAAGATCTACAACCTCCAAATGCCATGGTCAACATGAAAAACAACAACGACGCACAATATTACAATAAATCCTAAATTTAGGTACTGGCACTTCCGAACTATTATTGGGAGTGACAAAAATAAGATCAGAATTACCTGAATTATCTGAATTACCTGAGTGTTGAAAAATGACCTAAAGTATTTCCTATTCCAGAAATAGAGCACTTTGTGAGCACAAAATTTAAGCCTGAAATGTATGGTAAACCTTTTCATTTTATTTTATTTTATTTTTTCCAAAATAATCTACAATAAAACCCGATTCTATGATTTTTTATAATATTTTATTGCAAATTTTTCATATAGCATAGGTACTCGTGTCACTAATATTTGATCTTAACATGCCTATTCATTGTTTATCCTCTTTTCCAAGACAGCAAAGTTCTACTCTGAAAGGTGAATTAATCATTATCGCAATTTTTAGCGATTTTCTTCTTAGCATACCTTTAAAAATTAAACTCATTTTTGGAGCCTAACTAAAAGCTGTCCATCGAACTCACATCTTTCTCAAGCCACGCTTGATTATTTTGGGAAAGAAAGATTTTTTTTCCAAATCGATTTGAAGGTCGGATATTAGCTGAAAATATATAATTGTGTTGAAATATAGTGTTCATTTCAAGATGCATCAAACGGATTACCAATGAAGGAATTTTCGTAAATTATCATATTGCCTATATTTCAGTCAAAGTCGAATTTTTGTTCCAACTTTTCTTTTGCAGATTTTATATTTTTTAAGCACATATTAATAAAATACAAGTACGTTTTTCTGCATAATTTTGGGTATACATGTTTGGGAGTTCTAGTTTTTAGTTAATTAACTTTATTTGAGTGATTTTCTGGAAAAAAAAAAGTTTTTGTAATTGATACTCAAGAAGAACTGTCCAACGAACTCAAGTTTTCTTTTAGAAAGCTCGATTTTTTGGAGCAGAAACGGAATTTCATCTCAATCCTAAGGAGACACACACCATACCTGTTAACTTCTTTAATGCCTCAAAACTGATTCCAACTAAGAGAATTTTGGGGAAAAAATAAAAATTAATAAATGAATAAATAAAATAAACACTAAACATTTTGGAGACATTGCGTTGGCTTAGTTTTCAACGTCTCCCAAAAAGTGTAAAGCTACTCAAAATTTTTCACCTCTTGCAATAGCCGTATTTCTTCGTATATTATTACTACTATTTATTTACTTACCATGTTTCATTTATTTTGTTTAATTCACTAAAAGAAAGTTATAATTAAGCTATTTAGCAACAAAACTGACTTTGATTTGTTCAACAGGTTCTGGAGACTCCCCAGAGGGCCAGTATTTTCAACATACGTTACGATTTTCTCTGCCTCTTATTATTTATGAGTTGAAAAGATATTGTTTAGGCGGTGTTTTACTGATGGTATGCAACATCTACCAATAATTACAGACAGTGGTAACCCTACATAATCTACAGTATTGCTGCTACTAATAACCAGGGGCTAATTACCGACAGTGATTTTAATTTATAATCCTGCCGAGAACTGACTAAGTGTCTCAATCATATACATTTCCCTTTGCCAGTCATCACCTTTCAAATTATCAAATAAAGCGTACCTTCAACAGCTCGATTTCATGGGTGAGGACATAATTTATGTTTCCATCGCCAACACCATCACGGTAGAAGATGATCTTCGCTGGAACCTCTTTGTTGATGTCCCGGAACTTTATGATAGCCTCTGTATAAAGAGTTTGAAATTATTACAAGTTATAATATAGTTATGGACAATATCTATTGAATTACGAAGGTTAACATAACAGACTCTGTTGATGCGTAGTTTTCTATAATGAGCAATACCCATGGATATGGTACAGATACTTTTTTTTTACTATTTTTAAATGGAAGAGAACTCCAACATTGGCATCAACTTCACATCCTCCTACTATAAATAGTAGTTTTCTTTCCACGATTTTTCAAAGTTTCGCACACTGGTGATGTCAAAGCACCCCTCCCGACAGGAATGTCGGAAAAAATTTCCCCGGAATATATTTTCCGTGGGAGGTCCTTCTGGAAAACATTTCCCCCAACTGATTCGAACCCCTGGAAGATATTTCCCCGAACGGGATCAAAACAAGAGACTATGTTGTCAACGCTCGCGTTGGGTTTTTATTTTTCGAGGATCAGTACTTTGAGGTTGGTCGTAACCACACAATGATCATTGAGTATCATCATTTTGTATTCTTTGAAATATTGGAGCTTTTCGAAAGAGAGTGATATGAAGTGTCAAAAATGTTCGAGACTGGGTGGAAACATGGAGACAAAAAGCGAATAATGCTATTATATCTGTACCACAAGCGTGGAGGAGACAGACACTAGTGATGACATTGTCTTCCTTCATTATATTCTCGCTAATCTGCTTGGCATCATTGCATATGGAGACTGTGGGGAACCACTATACTTATACTGAATTATACCTAATAAAGACCTCAGGGAGAGCGGCACACTGGAAAACTCGAGGAAGGGTTGATGTACCCCTTTCTTCGGTCGTTCCCCTAAAGGGGGTGCCGTAAGGTCTCCGAAAGCAGATGGACTGGCTCCTTTCCAACCAAAAGAGCAAAAAAGGTGAGTGACTCGAATGTAGTGATACCTAGTGGTAGATGCGCGGACCCTGTCCAATCCAGAAAACGGCTCAAAGCTCCCTCCAAATTCAAAATACGACCTAACGGTTTAATCAACTTTTCTCAGCCAATAATTGACCGATTTCAATTAT
>CM061048.1:42587797-42638440 GCA_030762985.1 Adelphocoris suturalis
AATTTCTTCCCACAGCTTGAAATCGTCACCGATTCTACATAAATATGTAATCTAAGTAAGAAGGAATGCCTAGAAACATCGGGCGGGCGTGTTGAAGACAAATTGAACGGAAAAGTACCCAATATATAAGTTGAGAAAACTACTAAGCAAAGTAAAATCAATGTAATTATCCCAATTAGGTAAATATGGAATTTTTATGGAAAATTTCTCCATAAGAATCCATTTAGGAGTGCATGGGATTAAACTTTTATTTTAAGTCATTCATCATCCACTAAATGGAATCGGGCGTATGCACAACCAATCGCTAACTGAGTCGGAACAGGAAAATTTCCGACCGATTGTAGTATTTCAACTTTCTCTAATTAAATAAAATAATCGCAACCACATTAGCTCAGTATTTAGGAGATTGGGAGCGTTGATATGGGTTTAGATTTTTTTAAGTTGCATGTTTATTGTTTACAATAAATTTTAACGATGCATTTTTGAACTTCAACTTAGTTAGGAAGCATTTACCCATTGTAGTTCCACAAGTAAAAATTTGCTCAATCAATTTTCCTGCATGACTGAAACATTGTTGACAATTTACAATTTATTATTACGTATTGTTATCTTTTTTTTTTTTTTTTAATTCAATATATATATTTTTTAAATTGTAATTAGCTATATGAAGAATGGCTCAAACGGGTCGGAAACAAAGAACTTATCAACCTGGATCCAAAATTCGTCGGCTCCAACAAGCGGATTTGTTCTGTCCATTTCAGCTCACATTGCAGAATCCCTAACTCCACCAAACTCAAAAACCGCAGCCTTCCAACTCTTCGCCTACCAGGTAAAATAACTTTGCCTACATAGTTTATTAAATGTGGTATTTTATTATTATTAGCTTTACTACTTTGGCATCTTATACCGAATTTTCATTTAGCGACTCCAAAATTTTAGAAAATTGAATACCCAAAATTGTTCTTCATTATATAATAAAAATATAGATAATATTAGGGTGTTCTTCAGTGTAGTATGCTCTATTCGATTGGACTTTTCCTTTTCCCTCCATTTTATGTTAAAACTAGGGAAAGTGACCTTTACAACGGGACATCCCAATATTTTTTATGATGAAGAATAATGGAGTTATAATATTCGAAAATGGGGTCTTATACTAACGAACACCCTAATATTGATGCTGTTAACCAAGATTATAATCCATCGACATCTTTGTTTCTTGACTACAAGAATACCTACTGTCACAGGTCAGTCATGAGTGTCATATTAGTATATATATACCATGTGAGACGTTATAGATGTGCGAATTATGATGGATGGGTTCTGATGATGTTGATATTCGGTTCTATTTTAATATAAACTTGCTGTATTTTGACGGTTTATTATTATTTAAAAAAAGTTAGATGTGCGAATTATGATGGATGGGTTCTGATGATTGATATTTGGTTCTATTTTAATATAAACTTGCTGTATTTTGACGATTTATTAACATTAAAATGTCCCTATTACCTTAATTTAGTCAGCCTTTCAAGATTATCATTCCAGTTCCAAGTTGGAATTTCTGACCACCCATGTACAAGTCTCGTTTGCAATCTTGCGTTGCACATGAGCTGAGACGTCTTGTATAGATGTGTAATGGTATGATTGCTGTTACCTGAGCTGAAAGGGAGTATTTATTATTATGTAAATCGTATTGATCAAAAATGTTTCTTGATTGCGGGATGAACCTCTGATATATGTGTGTACGAGCCCTGAACTCTGACCTATTTCTACCATTCTTCTGAGTTTGCATCTGTATATGAAATCCATTACTGAGTAGATGTGATATGAATTTATTAAAATTTTTGTTGTAATCCTGCTGATTTGTTTTATAGTCTCATCAGATGTATTATCTTCGGGAAAGTATACTAGGCAATTTTACCCAATGGTAATTTCAACTGGTATAAATGTAATTTATGGAGAAGGTCTGTATTATTTAGATCATGGAAGTCAGCATATGGTTTTGATTCTTTCTCCCGATCTTACCAAATGAATTGAAATGCAGCAACACTCTCAATGCGTATGTAAGAGCATTTATGTGAATTATGGTGAGTCCTATTACGTGATGAAGTGAACGGGCATGGCTGGTACCTGCGTTACTCAGCCCTCACAACTCTTTTCTTCCTGGGAGGCGATGATTCACGCCAAAGCTCGCCAACCTTCTCATAAGGAATAGATTGAAGCATCAGAATCCCACGCACTAATTTTCAATTTCTTCCGAGCCAGGTTGATGTATGTATCGATATGCAAAAATAAGAGATCTTCATTATACAGGGTATCCCAAAAGTACCCCCCCCCCCCCCCCCCCCTTGGAAAGTGTTTTTTGACTGCCTGATACTAAGTTTTGAGAAAAAATCCAAAAGTTTTTGGACTAGGTAGGTCCCAAAGGGGGAAGTAAGTATTATAGACTTGAAAAAAATCCATTTTTTGCCAAGTGACACACTCTTTTAAAGATTTTCTAGTGATGAACACGATGGTGAAACCAAAGTTGCGATATGTTATACCGTTATTGGATTAGAGCTGATGAATCAAGAAGAAGCTTGATTTTCTAAAAGTACCAATCTTTATTATTATACATATTTATATGTATATATTTATCTACAAATTGTACCTCAATAAATCGTATATGTGGCCTAATGAAAACTTATATCTACTGACTGAACCTCAAGATGTGTCATTCCAGACAATTATTCTCCTTAGGATAGAGATAAAAATTCCGTTTTTGCGCCAAACAATGATGCATTCCAAAAGAATGGATGACTTTTTGAGCACAATAAATTAGTAAATTACAAAAAACATGCTGAAAAAAATCAATAAAAACGGAAAAAAACTAATAAAAATCATTAACTTCATATTTTTCTGGCAAAATATTACTCGAATAAAGTTTATCAACTATAAACTAACACATTAAAAATTGTGTACGCAAAATTATGATTTAAAATCTACTTGAATATCACTAATATGGACTAAAAATAGATAAAAACTGCTAAAAAAGCTGAAAAGCTCACAATGAAACACAGCTAGCACATCCACAACACCTGCAGTTAGGAAAACATAGCACACTGTCATTCATTCCCCACCCAACAGGATTCGCCTGCGTCTTCTGGACCACGCTGCATCATAAGTCTGTTGATAGGAAAACTGAGGCTTTAGACAACTCAAATGAATCACAGCGAGTTTTCTTTAACTTGCTATCAAAATGCCAATTGATTGCTGGCCTCATGGTGAAGGGTTATTTACATGAAGCGAGGGACCGGAAGTTAGGTTGATGCGCGAGTGGGTGTGCTTAGTCTAAACGCAACTTAAGATATTATTTTGGTAAGATTTGTGGATATAAGTGGTGGGTAGTACAGATGTTAAGGTGCGTATAGATAAAGCACACCAACTCACGCATGAGTAGGGATGGGCAGTTCCACCAGTTTCGTGGATCGCATCTAGCTGTTCCGATCCAAGGGGGGATCGAGTATTTTTTCCGTTACGATCCCGTTATCGATCCTGACATCCTAACCTAAGTCAGGTTTTTCCCTTAGAGGTGTCGTTCCTCTGTCTTTCTCCCCTTCCAAAATCTGCCTCCTTCCCCCGACTTCTCATCCACATCAGGCTATAGATGTTTCCTCATTACTTACTAAGAATTCCTCTGGAGTTTTGGACTCACAGATTGAGTTAGAGAAATAAATATGCCTGAAAAGAAAGAAAAAAACGACGAAATTTCTTAGGAGGCAACTTTATAATTTCCGAGAATACCTATGGTAGGCTCGATGCAGCCTGGTAGTAATGAGTAAGATACCTATGGCAATCCCCATCCTCTTGTTTCAAGAATTTTACGGGACAGTAGGTAGTCTCGTTTGAAGAACAAATCCAGGCAGCGTAAGATCTCATTTTGGTTTCGATCCAGTGAGAAGGGGAAATCCAAACGGCTGGATCTCAACCTACTGAGTAGGGTCATACCTACGATTGGGTTCCGATCTCACTTCAATCCGTTCCTTCATGACTTTTTTCAGTGATTAACTAAACGAGACAGGCAGATCCAATTTAAAAAAAACCATCGGTGCCTTCACAGCAATTTCGTTTTGATCCTAGTGGATTGGTTAAAATGGGAGTGGGTACCGATGATCCATTCCGATCCCAGTGCAGATCCAATCCTTGTACCGTTACACCCGGAATGGTCCACCCCCACTCATGAGCCTCATTTCCGGTCCATCGACTCGTGTGGACGCCCACCTCACCTTGACGCCACTCACCTCGAGTAGAACTCATGATGAGCCAGCATCAGTCGGTTTTCGATCGCGAATCAAAGAAAACTCAAGGTGAGTCCCTCACGTCGTTTTACGGAACTCCCTTGCAAGACTGGCTTGCCTGTTCAGCCTGGCGCACTATCCAGGGTGAGGAAAAGCGCGCTGTGTAAACACTGGATGAGGATAAGTCAACTCATTTTGAGAGAAAGAAGAGGCTCGGTGCACCAGTGGGTGTGCTTTGTCTAAACCCACCTTCAGAATAAGGCAATATATCTGTTTTGTGATGTATCCAAATTTGTAAAAATTACAATTAACTTAACTGAACTGGCTGTTATTATGTTTCAGATTTCAAAGAAAAGCCCTGTGAAGACAATAGTATTCTTAAGTACCCCTGTAAGTACTCAATGTTCGTTTTCACTGTTTATTATTTTATTTTATTTATTTTTAAATGATTGAGACGCACGTCAACCAGAAGAGTCATTTGTGGCATTGAACATGGTGTCATAGGGGTCGTAGAACGGAGTGCCATTATGGATACCAATACCTGGAGGTTTGGGGGGGCGACAATAACAACATTCCTCATTTACAACATCACTGCACTTTGCCACAAGGAATACAGTAACTACCACTGGTTTACCCTATTCATTATTATTATTGCCTAACCAAGGAAATCCTGCAATACTAATTAGTACCCTGGAATTCCCTGTTCAGCTGCTTACTGAAAATCTAAATGACACTCCTCAAGTGTAACAGAGAAGTCCGTATATAAAACAGAGGTGCTCCATATATAACACTCCCTAGACAGATACTTTGGCACTTGGCAATTTAGCTTGTCAGTTAAAGAGCCCCCCTATCCGTCATTCAAGAACATTCTTTAGCCATGACCTAACTGCCCAAAAGTGTTACGTTTTGTGTTGCTAAAATGTGACCCCTAAGGTCATAGGAGTTTCTGCTAGCTTCGTACCTACGTTCAAACAGTCAGTGAGTTATAATTGCACAATAATGCATTCACAACAATATGCAACACAATACATTGTAAATTGGGGGGGGTCTGTAACTTTATTTCGATGGGAAAACTTTTCCACATTAGAGAAACGCTGCCATTTTTGCCTTGGATAACTTCTTTAGGTGTTATGTAAGCCTTTAACTCGAAATAGACATCCATGTTTTGCCGTTGATAACTTCTCCCAGTGCTCTGTAAGGTTGTTTTCTACACTCTACTAAATTTTCTCATTACCTCCTTAGCTGGTCATAAGATTTACAAGATGAGTTTAAGTGTATTAACACTGAGATTTTGGTGTTTCCTCATCCTATATCACTATGTAATTCATTGATTTATATTTTTATTATTCATATATTGAATATAAATTTAATCTATGACTTTTGTGGTCCTTAATGTTGAAGTGTATTCATTTTGCCACCAAAAGAGTTGAACTATGGCGGTTCTGGCGGTAATGCCTGAAACTAAATACTCTTGGTTAGTTTACTACTGCTGCTTTGCCCGCGAATTGCCTGTTGGTGGAAAATTAGACCAGTGGAAAACTAGTCCACTGTTGGTTACATTTCCAAAAGTTACAGACCCCCCCCCCCCTCCCCTAATAGCAATTCAGTTAGGTATCTGGTCTTAAGAAAGCACGGCAGCATCCATACCTGTAATGTACATCATTTGCATAAACACTTGATTACCGGAGAGTAACCAGGCATTCCAGAGCGATATGTACACCTTCCCTTCACTCCCTTGCACGTGAGAAAAACCATGGCAGGAAGCTATGCCTTGGCGTTTGTACTAAGTAATTGTTAAATAGCTGTCTGGCGTGTGCTTAGAGACAACATGTACTGTCTAAATCAAAGTGTTTGGGGTTTCTGATCGTAGGATAACGACTAGAAAATAATTAAAAATTTCCCCGTTATACATTAAAAGAGCGTCGGCAGGCGTCATTTGGCCTGACACTCATGAGGATTAAAAAGATGCTTATCAAAGCTGCTTGTTACCAGCTGCGCGTGTCCGACTTTTGAAATGCTCTGTTGGGAAAGTGAAAAATGGTTGAGGCAAAGCGAATATTTGTGGCTAAGCATTCCTTGGACTTGAGGTCGTTGCTCACTGTGAAAGTCTATAGCGCTCCTAGCAGAAGACATTTTTTAGTTTGCCAAACGTCCCAAAGCTCAAAGCTGCGTCTGAAATACAAATATTCATAATGATATGTTTTTAGTTTGAGTCCAGACCCATGTATTCTGAGAGTTCCAGAAACAACTGAAAATATTGGTTTTCAATTGAATAGGTATTATGTCACTCTTGAATAATAATGTATTACTATTTGTTACAGATAGGAGTCAAACCATCTCAAGAGCTAAACTTATCCAATTCATCAAAGACTTCAAAGCTGACCCAGAAGGTACGTAACAGAGTGTGATAATGCTGAAGTTGTAGCCCGAAAATTATAATTATATATAGCGTGGTGGGAAGAATGGCGAGGATTAGGGTGGAAAGGCGATTAAAGGAGGTACAATTGGAAAGAGAGGTGAGGGATAAGTGGTGGGAAAGAAAGAGTGGGAGCAGGAGAGAGTTGAACTGGTTAACCTTAACTCTTTTGGAGGAAGTCATTCGGCTTTAATTGACAGGTTCAATTAGAATCTGATCAGTGGTGATCGACACATCCCTAGTCAATGTTGGAACTTGTTATCTGTGACGTCAACCCCCCCCCCCCTCCCCCCAGACGTGATACCTTATCAAGTCAATATCTCCGTCAATTTCTCGTTCAATTGTGGGAGACCGATCCAGTCTGGAGGACCAATGACTTACGTCTTTGCTTGAAACGGTCCATGTCCAATATTTTCCAATATTATCGACTTCTCGTTCTCCCTCCATGCCAAGTTGCTTGCATGGAGGTAATGGACGTTGGGTGGGGGAAGGGTCCCACTACGCAGCCCTGCTCTTCGAAGCCCCTCTCGGAGAACCGCGCCAAGTTATTGTGAACGACCTCTAACAACAGAATAGCAGCTATGTTGCTGACTCAGCTAGTTTCACCTTAGAACCCCCATCCGCGATAGTACAGATGGTATCTCATACCTCCTCCCCGTTTCTTTAAACCATAGAGAACTCTGGAAACTCTAAAATATTGTTGAAACGAAAAATTGAAAAACCATTGAATACCATCAACCTATCCAAAGGAGTAGGATCTCGAAATAATTTTTCATTAAAAATAGTAAACCTTTGTTTTTCCAGAGCTTCGGTTACTCCGAGCCCAAACTTAAGCACCAACCATCATTATGATGTTCATGATATTTTCAGAAATGGTCAAGATAGCACTAATTTGGTCCCCCATGGCAACTTTTGTTCAATAACAATTCTGTGTGTGTGCCCATGTTACAATAGTTTAGCTGCATCATATTGATTGAACATCAGTTGAACCAATGGTTATAAAAATTTTCTAGATGGCGAAGATATTGAACACTTTCATCCGTCTTCCTCCGTGCCAGTTACCTGCAGCCCTCCTACATACTCTTCACGTTGTGCTACTCTTCAGAAATCTTTACCAAGTAAGTTTCGAGGAAAAACTCTTCAAATAATTACAAACGGATTATTTGCGCACAGTGGCGTAACTAAGTCATCTATTATGGGTGGGCAACAGCAACAGTCAAAGGTTTCATTAGATTTTAGGTTATATAGGTATATATATATATATATATATATATATATATATATATATATATTTAGCCCTCAGATGACTTTTTGTTTTGTATTATAATTTCAGACATCTTCAATGTATTTTAGCACAATGATTTTTAAACTTTGACTTGAGAACCTACAATTTTGTGCATGAAAACTGCTAAACATTCGGATAAGTAGGGGTATACTTGATACAAAACTACTAATGAACTGAGGAGAACTTGGCTTATTTATACTTATAATAGACTTACTGCCCGTAAAATCATATCTGTGGAAATATCTCTCCAACAGGTTTATTCTCAATCATTACTTCAGCACGATAAACACTTTTTGTGGTAAACACAAATTCTTTCATGTAATTGATGTAATTAATTTTTTTCATTTAATTAATGAAATATGAGAAACGAAATACGAAACGACAAGTTGACGGGAGACATATCAAAATGTAAATAAACTGAAATAAATGACATGCGAGGTTGGAATAGAAACATAGCCACATTGCTAGGAACATTTAATAGTTTAATCACCACTAACCATTTAGTCCATGTAGGCTTCTATTTATTTTGCTTTAACTGTTAAATTTTTAATGGTATATTATATAAATACTACATGGTAGGTATACGATATACTAAACGTGATCAGGTGGGTAGTGAAAGTGAGTAAGAGGAATGTCATGTGCGTGGCTATGGAACTAAGTACAGACTAGTCCTAAAAGATAATAGGGAACTTGTTTCAGTAGACAATATCCGTGGACGGTGGACTTGAAGTAGAGAAGAAGAAGACTTGAAGTTCCGCCGGAAGTGAATTTGTGTAGAGAATGAAGCTATTACAATGGCACCTAATATTTTAAAATCAACATTTTCGAAAATTGTCTTCATTGAAATACGTTTAGAAACATTTTGAAACGAATCCTATAGTATATATATTTATGTATGTACGTATGCATATATATATATATATATATATATATATATATATATATATATATATATATATATATATAATTGGAGGTTGAGTTGACCAAACTAGACTTGAGTGGTTTTATTTATGTTTTATTCATAATAGTCCACAACGTTTCTACCCAGGGGCTGGGTCCTAATCATGTGGTGATACAGTTGGTTGAAAGTGGTGGAGGGTCTTTCACCAAGTGAAAGTAGATAACATTAGTTTTAAATGTGAAAACATTTAACACTTTAGCAAACTTCGAAATACATATACAGGTATGATTGATGATGCCTACTAAAAAATTTCAAAAAAGTTTAAAATCTAAAATCTCTCTCCGAAACGCAGAATATTATTTAGAATGAGTTTTTTGCCATAAAATACGTATTTAACAATTTCTTTTCCCTCAAAGTCCTCAATTTTCAAAACTGATGTAACGTCATATAGTAGGATAATAACGAAAATTCGCTCATGCTGCATGACTGGAACTTTTTTTTTTTAATTCTACGCACCTTGAAACGTAAACCACAAAATTTTGAACGGGAGGGTTATTTTTTTAATTTATTTATATATGTTTATTCCTGTTTTTGTTTGTTGTCGGTTACAAAGGTTATTATTGAAAATGAACCAAAATCCGTTTTTCCGCAAAAAAATCAAGCTTTCCGAAAGAAAGGATGAGTTCGCTGGGCCTTACCTTTTGAGCACAATGAATAGGTAACATTTCCACACAAAAAAAATGTGCTGAAGAAATCACTTAAAATGTCAAAAAACGTCTAAAAATCATTAAATTTATATTTTTAGCAGAATGTTACGCACAATAAGGTCATCAACTTGGAACTAGAACCTTAAAAAATGTATACACAAAATTATCCTGAAAACCGAGAACTCTTGTAAGCAACCTAGCTCTATGTCTTCGTGGCATGGAAGATTATATAACAAAATCATTTATCCACAAAAATTCACGCTTTAGGTGGTACAGTTCTACTACCTACTATTTCTAGGACTTTGTTAACTCTGTCTTTATACCAAATTGGTGGTACTCTTGTTTAAATTCACCGTTTTCTTTCCAGTTGATAGGAATGCAGCAGAGATGACGAACACCAAAATTACAGTGGGCGACGATACTGGTCTAATCAAAAATTCTACTGGTAGGTGCATTTCTGAAATTACCTTCGTATTTTTAATTTGCGTGATTATTAAATATAATGTACCTTTTTTCGTGGAAGGCGATTTCTGCTGATGTTTTTTTATGGTGATTAAAAAGTACAGAGTATCAACTGGGTATCTAACTTACATAATATTGATCTCTTAGCGAATTTTTGTAGAAAATTATGGTATTGCAATGGAATTAATTTTTTGAGTATTTGCAATCAACCTTGAATTTGCTCACGAAAATTCTAGAATCCAGTTTTTTTCCCTAATGATCCCACGATTCTGAGATTTGGTATGTGGGCCCTTGAGGGACTTCTGAACACTACTGACCGATCCCAGATCAGCTGAGTGGCTCTAGAATCCAGTTTTTTCCCTAATGATCCCACGATTCTGAGATTTGGTATGTAGCCCCTTGAGGGACTTCTGAACACAACTGACCGATCCCAGATCAGCTGAGTGGCTCTAGAATAAAGTTTTTTCCCTAATGATCCCACGATTCTGAGATTTGGTATGTGGGCCCTTGAGGGACTTCTGAACACAACTGACCGATCCCAGATCAGCTGAGTGGCTCTAGAATAAAGTTTTTTCCCTAATGATCCCACGATTCTGAGATTTGGTATGTGGGCCCTTGAGGGACTTCTGAACACAACTGACCGATCCCAGATCAGCTGAGTGGCTCTAGAATCCAGTTTTTTCCCTAATGATCCCACGATTCTGAGATTTGGTATGTGGGCCCTTGAGGGAATAAACCTCACGATATATTTGCTACTGTAAAAACTCGAATTTATCAAAATTAGTGTTAACTAGTTACAACAGGATACTAATCTATAAGTCTAACTAATCTGGATTTTCACTGAATACTTGATGTGCGAGCGAAGCTAGCATCCATACTACTGATTTGTATAAAATCTCTCTAAGGCCTGGTATCTAGAAACAGAGGTAACCCTAGTGGCAGCAGCCCCGTGAGTCATACTCGAGGCAGAGGGTATCTACGAAGTGTAACTGAATCACTAGGCGGGGTTAGGACAGCTCAGCTGTCCCTGGTATTAGCAACCATTAATACCATCTACAGATGAACATTTCGCTATTGGCGGGCCGGAAAACTAATTGGGAGGGTGCCAACGCTCGTGGTTTTATAGGTAGTACTCACTGACTTTAGCATCACTCAAACAGCCTTGATTTCTCAACAGCCCTAGCTAATCAGAGAGTTTAACTCGCAATCAGTGGAGGTACCCCTCCGTTCACAGCTGGGTCATGAGGTGGGACACCTGAGGGGATTGTGAACCGGAGGCAAGGTAAACAAGATACACATTCCCTTTAAGTGTACTGTTACTCTGTGCACACTTCTTTCCTCACACTTGTTGGTGCTGCTATCTAAAAGTTCTCACACTAACCTTGTCGGAGCTCGACCAATCAAAACGCTTCTTGAGTTCTCTGGACCATCTTTCAGGCCCAGGGTCAAAACTGTAGTCAAGAGCGAAGTGAAGTAGCCATACGTCTCGAAAATGGTTGAGGAGGCGAGGATTGAAGTTTTTGTGAAGCCGGAGGCGTGAAATAAGATGTCTGTGGTTTGGCTAAATTGTGGAGAGTTAGAAGGAGGTGCTACTGTGGAGATATCCTGCATGGTTGAAGCATCATTATCAGTGGAAGTAGCTTTGACTAGTGTAGCTGTCTGGTTAGCTAGGGGCAGAAGACGTTCCGCAGTTTGTGCCAATTTTGCAATGGTGAAGTATCCTTGGCATGAACAGCGACATGTTCTCATCCGTGATCTACTTCTATTTGATGACTACACAGATAGTTCTATTTAGTGTATCGTTGTTTTTATTAACTTTTGTAGTAAGTAGCGACCATTATGGAGTCTTCTCACAGGTGTTGAACAACCCTACCTGAGGATGATTCCCAAAGGAACCGAATCGTTGTTACAAATAGAAGAACATGAAGACATTTTAGTGACTACCGGCTGAATCCCATATTAACTTCAACCAATTAGAACGATGTAACCGACTATCTATAACAACAGACAAAAATTACTTTAGTTTACCAAATTCCATGCAAAAATTCGTTGATGAGATCATGATACCCGATTGATAAGTTTTAATTTTGTATTTTGTATGACGATGAATTCCATGTTTTCTAGGCATTAGCCCATTTTGTGATCAAGATTAACCAAGAAGATGCTGCCAGACTTATTTTACCATCATAATTATGTGCTTCATTGATATTTACAATAAATACATAAGTAATAATTTAAATTCATTAATATGTTGTTGATAACTCATCACTATTTGTTTTCACTCATAGTAATCCAATATTTCGACTAATTTCACACAAGATTTTTCATAAATATTTCATACAAGAACTGATTTTTGGAAGAGAAGAATGAAGATGTAGGATATTGGATATTTTAATCACTATACAAGTGTTCTACTCTCCCAAGTTTTTCGCTTGTTTATTTTCTTTCATTCCCAACATTTAGAATAAATAAGAAAAAGGAAACTCTGAAGAATGAATTAAACTCTGAAGCTGGATTAAGGTAAAGTATTGTTTCGATTGTTTTTGTGTCTTTGGTATCTAATGTGTCTACTTTCTGTTTTAGTCATTTTTAAATGTTTTGTCACGATATTAAGTAGGTAGGTCTAGATTTATTTCTCCTAGCAAGGAAAAGCTTCTTTCCTTGCAGTATTTTTGGGATTCTTTTAGACCATAACAGTTATATTTAAAGGCACAGTTTTTTCGAACTTCGGCGTACGATATCTCTCTAGCTCTGAAAATGTTCCCTAACATAGAAGATACATTTCTTTGCTTTCAATTCTCAACACCATTCTTCAGTTCCTATTATAGTTTTAAGAGGGTCGTCTTACTATAAATTGTGTAATGAAAAGTATGGCTTTGCCGGGATGGATTTGCCAAAGGTTTGTGGTGCAATGTCTTTTGACAACGTCACAGGAAGTGACAGGTCTGTCAGTGTAGGGACGACACACCATTATGCAACCTTCTCAGTCTTACTAGAAGAGCCAACTGCTGGGCTTGGCAGATGGAGAGAAGCAATGTAGAATGTAGTCCAAGTTGGTAATTTACAAAAGATTCCATTGCTTACTGCTCAGTTGAGAGTGCAAGGTAGATCAACTGGCTGTCAAAAATTAAAATTCGGAAAGTAAAATATAGACTTGGTTAAATGCCCCCTCCCCACTCCTCCGGTATTAGGGGAGTCATAACTGTCTCAGTTCATGTCCGTTCAACTTCTTGGAGCACATTAAAAGAGGTTTCATGCCGAATTTCAGATGAGTGCAAGTTCCTCATTGTTGACACACAAAAAAAAAAGCCGTCTATATCTGTGCCTGTTATTTTAATACTGATTTGTACGATGAAATTATCTTGAGTTACTCTATTGTGGGTTTCAATAGTATCCAGTGAAATGTAACAGGTATATCTAATTATCCATTTGTTCCTCATACCCTTCGAGAAGGATCAGGAATATCTCAAAAAGTCATTGACAGTTTGTGTTATTTTAGACAAGAAAACAACAGTGCACTCAACTAATGGCTTACAATTATTTTATTGGAGCTTAGTTAGATTTTTCTCCCAAGTCAAATTATCCGTGACAATGGCCTCGTAGAGTATTGCTAAGCCTAGCAGTTACGGTTGCTGAAAGGTTGACGTTCGAGTCCTTAATTTGAAAAATCGAACTAAGTAGCCAAATGTTTCAATAACTTTTATGTGGGAGGACGGTACGATTTCGAAATTCAGCGATGTAGGTAATTATCTACAGTGAGTAGTGTAGCACAGTAGGTTAAACTTATTCATGTTACTACATAATGGGCATATTATTCTGAGAAAAAACCAACACAGCTTAGTACGAGTCCAAAGCCCCGGGACACATTTTCATGTTTCGGTTACCACATTGCCTACGTAGTAAGCCAGCATGGTTACTACCAAATCATGTTATTATACCTCGAGGATTGTTTATAGTTTCATTAATATAATTTCATTATAGTTCATTAATAAAATTGCGTGTAGCTCAGCTGCTTTTATTTTCAGAGCGGTTCAGACCGCGTAAGATCTTATCAAAAATTGAGGGCTTTCCAACGACTGGCGAACGATTTTTGTACAACGTAAAATGCAGAGATACAGCTCTGTAGCATCGATTTGTTTGTAAACGAGATTAATCAGAAAAAGTATCTTAACCTGTTTTCGTGGGCTATTTTGAGTTCATGTGCCAGAGCTAAGATATGAAAATTATTAGTATTTTTAACATCCTTGAAGAAATAAAGGTACTTTTTTTTATGGCGTCAAATAGGTCGCATCCCTGATATGATAGGTTGCCTTGAAAGTCTCGAGTTTTGCTGTCCCTGTTTGAGTGAGTTTTCACGGTCACTCTATCCTTTCTATCGCCATTTTCAAAATGGCTAAGATTTTCACTGTTTCGTGTGCTCAGAAGTTGAATGAGCTTTTTCTGTTCTCTCATGTGTACTTTCTCTCCATGTTTTTACGAACTCTGTGAAAATTGAACACCAATATCTTAATCGTAGAGCATTGTGAACTACAATTATGTTTAAATGTTTCTAGTTTTACTTACACCATCTACTTACGAACACAAGGACTTGAAAACCAGATATGGTTGCAATTTTCCATTCAATAGCTTCTATTCTTTCCTCTGCAGTTATGAAAACAGTTGTCTTGTTATTTACTTAAATATTTTCTGTACAATGTTGCAGAGTCTGACGATGACCAAGTCGGTGATTGCGAGCCAGTCACGATTGATTTTACTTACCTCATGGAGATCACTAGTATGTATGATACTAAAACTCGTTTAATGAGTATATTTCTTAATAGCTACTTCAGATGGTTTAGATTCCTACACGTATAATATGGTTTTGATAGTAAATTTTTAATAGCCAATTTTTTGTTTGGCTTTGAGCAACAAGTATTCAAACTCACCCTTTCTCCAACATAAGACTAAGTCTTCAGTGACCAAAGGGAGTATCTCTGCACGTAACTATTGTTAGCTTGTGGAAATTGATAACTAAACTTTTACTTGATCCGTTTCGTCATTTAAATTAGTGTCTACAATTTCATCGTGGGCAATTAAAGTACGTACCAGTAAATAAATTATACAATTCATTTATTATCTAGTTCAAATTACCTTTTGCAATTACAACAGGTTGCTAGAAGCTAGGTATTATAATGTCAACAGCTAGTAGGGGTATCCATGATCCAGTCGTTTTGACTACACTTTGAATCGTCTAAACTTGAGTTTCGAGGGGCTCCAATGCGAATGCACGGTGTCATTGACGACTCGATTTACGACTGGGTGAAGCCGAGGAAAACGAGTATTAGCTACGATCCTACTGGCTGCTGACGCGCCAATAAAGTTGTTCAAATTCTCAGTCTTAAGTTTATAGATAGTTAAGATTTATATTTATTGTTTTACAAATAATTTCATCATTTATTATTTATAACCTGGTTAGTAGTTGTGACAGAGTTCCCGTCAGAATCCCAGAGAAAGCGCTGCCGGCGCTCCGTTGGAAATCAACGGGCGTCGCACGCCTCTTCTCGTGTTCTTGAGGCTTGAGGCTGAGTTTGGCGTTGGATGGGTGATCCAGGTCCTGGAAATCCAATCTACTCCGAACATAGCTCACTACGTGCTAACCTGCAGTGATTTGGCTTTCACCAATTCCCACAAGGGAGCTATTTGGCATTTTGATTTTCAATCATTAAACCATCACTTATTATGAATTCGGTTTCTAACGATTCGATTTTCGAAATGGACCATGAATACCCCTAGTAATTACTCAGTGCCAATATGGACGTCAGTTGTGTGTGAAAGAGGGAAGATAAATAAGTATATATTTGATTTTGTATCAACAAGTAGATTCTAGCTAACATGGGACTTTTCGAAAAAATAAAAACAAAAAATTATTATTATTATTTTTCTCCATATTGCAATTAATTTGTAAATGCCTAATTAAATTATGAAAAAGTCACGTACAATCTGTGTTCGGAAACTATTCAAAATGGAGTGACAATCAGGAAAAAATTTCCCTGATAATTAGAGGTGGAAAGTGAAAAATCGGATGGATAAACATGTGATCCTGGGTGGCTCCAACTTTTTTCTTTGATTCTTCCTGACCGCTCTTCTTAAGGGTTGTTGTTGGGCCTGGCATGTTCTTTCAAGGAAGTTTCTTCTTTTTAGTGTAGTCTTCCAAAACTTTCACTCCCTCATATCAGAGCATCTTGAATGATTTAAACATCAGAAATAAACAACTGTTGATCATATTAGGTAAATATGTACCTAAAGCTTACTGGGCGAAATCCCAAGAAACAACGGAGGTATAGCTTATACCTCCAGTTAGTAATTACTTAATTGAAGTAGGTATCATCACTACTAATAAACACTGTTTCTTATTTCACTATGAAATTCCATATTGAGATTTGTTATGCCATAGTTTGTACGTATTAATTTCTGAAGCAATTGTACGCAGCCCAATTACAATCAGAATCACTTCCTACACTTACTATCACGTACCATACGTATTCTACTCTCAAAACGTTAAAGAATAAAAATCTCCACGAAATTGTTTGCTTTGGGTTATTGAATAAGTAGGTAGGCCCAGTTGTCCCGTTGATTTTCTCAACGAAGTTTATTGTGATCAGACCAATGATGAACCTTCGCATAGTCAGATGTGAAATTCTCTTAATCCTGATGTTGCAAAAAGCATTTGTCTGATTTTTTGTTAAATTTGGATGACCTCATATGGTTCCATGTTGGTTCAATGCAGTTGGTACAATGAGGACAAAATGATACTTGTGCAAGACATTGCTAGCGATGTGAAGGGTGATTATAATTAGAATGTTGTTATTAATTATGTTGGCAGTGTAATATTTTCTGTAGTTTTAGTAGTACCCAGTGGGCACTGCTCACCCAACTAGAATAATAGAAAGGTACAGGCATCCAAATAATAACTTTCATAACTCTGTCAATAACTAAATACTTAAATGCGTTTCATTTTTAGGCCTTCCAGACAACCCACTGATCGAAGAATCAACGCAGGATTCTGTTGTCAAAGGTACCTATCTACATAATTTACATTCCAAGTATGTTTTTGATATGTAATCCTCATCAATTTTCTCCGTGTGCATTTGATCAAATAGTTATTTTTCATTAAAAGAGCCATATAAATCCTATGAAATGATTCAAATGGTTGTTCACTTCATTTTATGTATTTATTTATTTTTTTAAATTATTCATTTTTATTATATATTCATTTATTTTTATGGAGTAGTAGAAGACCGATCATGGCCCTATCGAATGGGATTCAAAAAGGACTTCATGAGCAGCTTATTGCTCAGCTGGTTCCTGTATCATCACACCTTATCAGCTATTTCGATAATTGGATAAATACACTGTCACTTTTGACGGATGACACCGGTAGAGCACATGATCGTGACACTGTACTAAATGATGCAGCTCTATCATAATAATGAATGGATACAATTTAAATTATTGGTATAGAAATCTATTATTAACCTTCTCACTCCCATGAGGTCCACCGGTGCCCTCACAGGTTTTCAGGCAATCACTGCATGAAAATTAACTTTTGAATCATCCACGAGTTATTATTGTGTTTATGCATTACCTAGGTATCCAGACACGGGCTGGTCGCTAGGTTTTAGCATCTGAAGCGATTTTATTGTTCCTAATGTGATGAGTTACCTACCGTGCCATGAGGTCGCCAAAGGCCTTAGCTTTGTTGTATGATGTAGTGCCTACGCGACAATGAGTGAGTCTACTGGTCCTCATGACACACAAGGTGATTTTTTCTGAGTACCGGCGACCTCATGGCATCCAAGATAACTGTTTCCTTCATGTGCCTTGGCGGCTGCCTGTGACCTCAGGGCGTTATGTGTGTGTGCTTGATGCTTGATGAAAAATAAACACACTAATTTGATAAAAAGTTGAAAAAAAATGAATGCACGCATAAAATTACCTCCTGGCACAGATGGATAATTTTCTCATTTTAGGCTCTGGCAGTGAGAAGGTTAATCCATTCTTTGAAACCTCCATAATAATTTTATTTGAGCACGTTTCTTAGCAAATTGTTCTTATTGTAACAGGTAACTTGTGCTGTACTTAATCATCAGCGAGATGACGACCTTTGAACATTTCTCATTCAATCTTGGAAAGCTAATCCACGAACAACCGCTTGTTGATCCTTCCACTCATTTGGCCAATACCACTGTTCGATACTTTGTACAGGTAGTTGATTATTGAGGCTTTTTATAGTTTTGTTCATTTCTAGGCCAGAAATCAGAAATTTACAACCTGAGTTCTAGTGCTAAGAATTCGGAGAAACACTGATATACCTACATTGTTTACTAGAAACAAGAAAAAAGGCCAGCCTTAAAATGTAACTCGTGACATGTTTTCGTATCTCATGGATTTAGCAGGGAGAGTACAATAAATAGGTGCATATCCAGCTTCGAAAAAAGTCCTTTTTTCCTGGTGAATGATGAGAACGGTGGAGTATCTGTCAAAAATTCTGTGAGAGTTATCTCACCAAGTCACTTCGCTTCCTCTGCCTTTACCTTTACACAATAATCGTTTCCCAGTGACTAAATTGCAATTTCCTATATTGTCTCCAATTTGTTTCAATATGCATACGTTTTACCATGATGATATGACACCCAATTCCTTCATGATGGAAATTTTTTATATTAATTACACATTATATTCAATAGATTTTCTCTACTGGCACTCTCATTTTTCGTTTTAGAGCTTTCTGAGAAAACTTTTCAGTTTATAACAAAACTTGGTATATAATTGCATTACCCCATATTAATAATGGGGGCCAACTCTCACCTCTTTGAACGTACATTTAAAAAGGAACTATAATTTATGTTCTATTATCTGGAGTGCATGGGGGGGGGGGATAGGGAACAGGCAAAAAAACTGTCATCTAAATGTTGTTAAATTGGCTGAATAGTTAAATTATTCCCATCACAAAATATCACTCGTTAAATGAAAATTAGTGGTGTTTTGAAAAAGATATGAGAAAAGAAGAAACAAAAACTTTGAAATGCGATGTTGCTTAGCAAGAGAATGGAAGAAATGCGATGCTGCTAAGCAAGAGAATGGAAGAAATTGTCAACTCTCATTATTATTCTTCAAGCTATCTGAAAATTAGGTTTCGATTCTGAAATTGAAATTTTTTAAATTAATATTTTACACTAAATAATAAGTTTTACTTCGGTATCTCTAAAATGATGGCTAAATAATAGGAGAGAGAACTTTTGAGGCATCCTGTACATTATTTCAAATTTTGGTTAGGTATATTGTATATCCTGTACCCACTGAAGCAATTATGTTAGTAGCTTTGAGTATAAATAATATGGAGAGTTATTAGTGATAGTTGAGACGTCGAACCATAGGTTCTGCTAATATCGCAATAGTCCCTGGAAATTACTCAATTAAATATGGCTGTACACCGATCAGCTGGTGTTTCGAAGTTCCAGTAATAGTTATTGTTGTGTTTGATTCTAGAGTAAATCATTTACTTATAATTTTGGGATAAAATAAAATGGTATTATGGTGGTTGACGAGCAGATGGCATTCTTCCCTAGTTTCACTGTGGGAACAAGTTCTTGGGTAGCACTGTTCTAGGGAAACTGGAAAAGTTGAACCTTGAAATGCCCTTACCCTACATGTCCACCCTACAACATACCCTCGTACATTTCACAGATTACAGTAATTGGTTGTGAATGTTTAGAGAGAAAGTAAATGAAGACCACTGTGTCATTTAATTTGAAACGAGAGGCTGTATGGTGGGACCCGTAATTGTAGGGGACCAGCATGACACTAGCGGCACGTATCTTCTGACAGGAAAACAGCGTTGAAATCAGAACAATAGCCCTCCATATTATTTATACTCAAAGGTTAGTAAGCACCTATATTAACCTAAATTGAGTGATCATGAATGTCTATTCAACCTAAACAATTGTGATATTATTTTAAGTGAATTTATAAATAGTACTGAACTTCTTATTTGAAGATACCTAACTTTTTAGTGGATGAGTGCTGGTGCTCTCCTTTGTGCCTTGATAATATTTTATTTCTTCCGAAATCAACGTTATCATTTTCACTGTGAGTTCGAAGATGACTTTTAGGAAACTTTCTAGTGTTACTGGTAGGCTTGTTGGTTTAATTTCTGAAAAAATTGGTTTCATCCTAGTTTCCGCTATCGCAGAAAAATCAATTGGACTTGATCAATTGTCCATTCTGGGACAAGCTCACATACCTTTGTGAGCATAGAAGAAAACAAATAGGCACTCTGTGTGTATTTTCCAAAAATTAAATCCAGGCATTGTTTCTCAAAATAGTTGTTAGAACATCTGGTGCGAGGCTTCACTTTCTTTCCTAACAAGCGAGCATGAAATAACTGAAGAATAAAAACAATAAGCTTAGTTTTGTATACAAAAAACAGCAGTAGCATCCATGGAAGTTGAATGCCTACACGTTGAGAATGATGTGTGAAGCATTGCACCATGTTTTCCATCTCAATGTTGTTGGCCCGCCATCGATAGTTTCATTGGACGAAATTTATTCCATGTATAATTTAGCTCTTTCAGTTTCTCTTAGTAGGTATGTATTTTCGTATCCCATTTGTAAATGGTTTCCTGGCAATTCTGTGATTTGTTATTATTGGCAACGGAATGCAGGTTTTGGTGAGTGGGCACATGTTTGTTCCCTTGAATCACCTTTAGAAGTAACTTTTTTCTGCTTAGTTTAAGTGTTATTAATACAATGGTGAGGGTTATTCTAGTTTGAGGTTACCTGGACTGTCTCATATGGTTCTGTTAATCCATGCATACCTCTTTTAGAAACTACGATCGATACCATACCTACTGCTAAATACTGGTATTACCTTACTGTTTTAGATTGTTGAATAGGTACCTACCGAGCTAGAAGTAACTAATTTCAAATTACTTTATCAACCTTTTGGATTGTAAGAACTATGATGTTGGCTAAAAACGAGTTCTTACCCAATGTGATATGAAGTCGTTAATAATTGGAGTGATTTTTCCATTATTCAACTGTTGAGTATACTAAGTTATTAATTGTTTCATCAATTACTCACTGAACTGCGTTTAAAACAAACCTTAACACAAATGCAGTAAGATCCAATGCAATAATTATTGAACATTCTGATCCCTATTTCCTCTGATTTCTAAATGGAGTTGAATAACTAAAGAATATTGACTTTGTATTCAGATTGTAATTTGTGCTTTATGAGGAAACATTGAATCAAGGACCAACCATTTGCTACCACTATTACGCTGATTGGTCGGTTTGGTACGATGAAGGCGCCCCACCATGTTTTCTCATTGAAATTATCACTTCAATTTCCCATAAAATATAAATGTATTTTAGTGTAATGACTGAACACTAAAAATGCATTGTTAACTTCATATATTACCTGTCTCCCAAACCACTTATTATTTATTTGATTGTAAGCCATCATTGCACGTAGAAATTATCTGAACGAGATAATTCGGTTTCTGTCATCACTCTTGTCGCATTCCCGACTGATCCAACTATTTATCAATAACCACCACATTTTTATGTTAAATTTATCTTACATATTCAGTATTTGTTCATGCGTCCTTCGTGCAATGTTTTGATGAGAGATACCGATAATTATTTGTGATAAAACGTTACCTATACTTAAATACCGGTGAATGATGTTCAGAATGAACCGTCCTTCTTGCATTTAATAAAATTTATCAAATAGATACCACGGATGTAATCCGACATGTCCACTCTCATCTTTGAAATTGATGAAAAAAGTTTGAATGTAAATGCCTTTGACTGTGCGGTTGATGTAACCACCTTCCATTTCGTAGCCCTAGAAATCGGTCTGCTCGATATATTTATACGGTTGTGTAAGATAAAACGAGGGCTGAAACTCAAGAACAATAACAGAATTGAATTAATAATTAAACATAAACAAGAGTAGTACATAGACAATGTAGGTAGATATTCTTAGATATAAGGCACAGTTTTAAGGTTTAACCTATAGGAAATTGGCAAGGGTACGGGAGGAACCCTTTCAGCAAGACTGGATGTCAACGAAAATGTCAGAAAGAACTGAAATTAGTTGTTGTATTCGACGTATATTTTTAACTCTTCAGGGGTCAAATGTTGGTTTTTAGCTTTTATTTCAATACCAGTTTAAATTGTATTACTTTTATTTCAATTTTATCAATTTATTTATCACACAAACATGCCGTTTTAATGGTGTTATAATGTTTAATTGAATGGCCGCCTATAATAATAGGTGTGCACCTACGCAGGTGTATTATGAGTACTCAAGCAATGTCTGACCCGGTTACAAATAAATCACCAAAAATGTGTCCCTTGATGCTGAAACGTTGACTTTGTTTAGACTTCTAGAAATTTCATTTCCTATCTAAAACAAAATCATTACCTACCTAATTTGAACGCTTACTCAAAAGATCTGTTACCTATATCATCCATTTCCTTACATAAGTTGTTATATTTTGCAGGTATTGATCTATTTAAACTGGATTTGTACCTACTTACTCATCGAGGACTCATATTTTTGAAATTACGTACATTCATAAATATGTTTATTCAAGTCCACAAAATAGCCGCTCTACACTTATGGTTTGGTAGCAACGGAATTTGTTTTTTATTCAAAATTTGTTGTTATCTGTTTGGCCCTATTCAAATTTGTATTTACCGCCACGGAACTGGAGGTACAATACGAAGGAAGTCACGAATTTTATGGGTTGGCTTGCTGTACCAACTCCAATGACCATGGCATGGTAGGGATCAATGGGAAGTTTTGCACTTAGGGCCGATTCTAAGGAAATTATAAATTTCTGCACCTGAATCAAACAGTGCTCGGACATATCGTTTGTGGGAGCCATAAGGTGGAGATATCGGAACTAATGCACCTAGCCTCAATTTCCTTAGGATCGGCCCTAAGAGCAAAACTTCCCCTTGATCCCCACCACGCCATGGTCACTGGAGTTGGTACAGCAAGCCAACCCATAAAATTCGTGACTTCCTTCGTATTGTACCTCTCGTTCCGTGGGGGTAAATAAAAATTTGGATAGGGCCAAACATTATCCCAATAGCCAAATTAACTGATTTTTTCTATCACCTTGAAGTTTGTTTAGATAGGTACATTAACAATGTACCTAACAATGTATGTAATGTTGTCAATCTAAAACACAACATCACTCCACAGAAGGGTTCTAATTGTCCTAGGTGCGGATGGTTGTACATATGTATGTACCAACATTATAGGCTTTATATGTGTTTTGGTTTATTATTTTCAATAATTTTGTAATAATTTGTAATCGACCAAGAAACAAAAAAATTTAACAGCCCCTGAAAATTTTCTGGTTTACGCTTCAAGATGCATAGAATCCAAAAATCAAATTGAAAAGAAAAAAACAAGTTTGTTGTTTCCGTTTGTCCGCCGTCCGCGGCTTTTCTCCGAAAATACTACCGAACTATATGAAACTTGTTTTAAAAATCACATTTGGGGTCTAGATGGTCCTAGAAGCTCGGCATGAATTTTTATCAACCCTAAAGGGTTGTATCAAAGGGCTAAACATTAAAAAATCGAGATCTCGAAAACTTTCTAAGTAACAGTAATAATTTTTCGCTTGTCAATGATAAATTTAATCCCAAAAAATCGATTAAAACCACCCGCAACGCTGTACGTTGAATAGTTCGCTTTCCCTAAGGGCTTGAACATCGAGAAAAAAACCTTCGAATTTCTACGCGCGGATCTATTGAATAGGCGATCAGGCTTTCAATTTCATTTAAAAAAAAAAAAAAAAAACGCTAGATAGTACTGGAATACATAAAAATTGCCTTGTAAATATCAGCTGATATAATGCCAATTTTGGAATCATCAGGTGATATAGTTCCAACGGAATTTATTATAACGTTGCAAAATCGAGTTTATTAACTGTAGTCCTTGCGATGTACCTACTGGTAAAGTATTGGTATATGAATGCTAAATTTCATCTCTTAAATTGCTCCCAAGTCTAGCTATAGGTAGCAGAAGTATTGTTTTCACTTTCGAGTGATTCAAAAGTTGTGGCCTCCACTAAAATCAAACGGCTGTTGTTTTTTTACAGTGGTAAAATGTCCACTCGCATTTTACGTTTTAGACTATTCTGAACAACTTTCTTTCCATGTCTTTCTCTCTCTATCTCTGTGTGTGTCCACAAATCCTTGTAACAAGCTTAATTTCCACAATATTCAACCGATGCTTTGAAATTTTCATGGAATGTGCGGGTTATGGTGAAAATGGTCTTCTATGAGTTTCGTTGTTCCCAAATCAATACTTCACTCGGCGCATCCGGTAACCTAAATTCCATCAAGCATCATTTTCTCACGCCCCTGTTGGCCGGTCTTGCTCAAATTTGGATCTTGCTCTTGGTGAAAGAGGTTAATTTGAGCATTCCCTAGCAATTTCAACAATCCTATCATTAGTAGCTACTGTGCATGCGCGAATATGTATTCTTTTTTAAACGAGCCTAATTTCAACAGTTTTCATCTGATTTCGATGAAACTTTCAGGGAATGTGCGGGTTAGGCTGTAAATGGTCCACTAATAATTCCATTCTTCTCAAAACATTACTTCATTTTGCGTATGCGCGAACCTAAATTCCTTCAAGCATAATTTTTTACGCCCTAGTCCTCCAATCCCGCTCAAATTTGGTGCATAATTGGGGGGACAGTGGTTTAATTATTCCTTGTTAATCTCAACTTGGTTGCATCATTGTTAGCTCCTGCGCATGCGCGAAAGTGCACTCCCAGGAAAAAGGTCTAGTTTTTATCAGATTCTGGGTACATTTTCTCGGAATTTGTGGGTTACGCTGTAGATCCCAACCAATTTCATTTTTCTCAAATCATTACTCCAGTCTGAGCATGCGCTAACGTAAATTACTTCAAGCATAATTTTTCCCGTTTTTTAAAACATCTTTTCTGTGAAGCGTAAAATTGCGGGGTCTTGGAACTGTAAAAGTGTAAACCCTTCTCGGAGGCACAATGCGCCGTGTTCTTATCCTAAATTACATACGGGGTTTAATAATTATAGACCAATGATCTGCGTAGAAGGGCTATCTAACACAGAAATAATAAACCATTGTGTAATAATTTGCAGCGTTTTAAAATATATCTATATATGATGTTTAGATGTGTTGAGCAATATGAGTCAAAATTTACACTGTTCTCATTTATTACCTAATACTTATTACCTAACAGTTATGTGTGAAACTGGAAATATACGCTTTTGGTGTACCTACTACATTTGAGATGTCTCTCAGTTCCATTACCCGATCCTCCCGTTGGTCCCCCAACATGCTTTGGGGTTGTCAGGAACTATCACAGGGAGAGGTAACTACAATAGGCGTTATCATGTCAGGTTGCGAACTAAAGTGCCACTAATTTGGTCGGTAACTTAGTAGGTATCTTTAGTATCTTTTTTCATCTAGTTAGTATCTTTTAGTTTGAGTATCTTTATTCATTGTTAATGTACAATCTATCACTCCATAAGAAGGTTTGCCACCTCTATGTACAGAACTTCTACATTACATGTTCATTCTTCATGTTTCGAAAATCTCAGGTTTTTGTGTCCCCACTAGGAAAAGTAGGCTAAGTTTGAATCTTTGAATCGTGTAGAAGTATGAAGAATTGTTTTGCCCCCCACCCCAATCAAAATTTCCTCTTGGTTTATGCATTTCACAGATTCTAGCGTGGAATACCAACGCTTTTACTAGGACCTAAAAGTATTTCTGTCACGAAAAATGTAGCGAAAAAACGAGAAAAAAGTAGCGACGGTTCTAATTTTTTTGCTATTCGACCTTTGAAGCAGAAATGTGAAAAGTTCCAATCATACAGCATGATCGTATGAGCGAATTTTCGTTAATTATCGTATTGTATAATGTTGAATCGTTTTGAAATTTGAGCTTTTAGAGTGCAAGGAAATTGTTTACTATTAATTTTATGCCAAAAAACGTATTCTAAATAATAATTTCCTATTCATGTAAATGTTTTGAATTTTTTTGCTTTTTTTCAGTTTTTATCAATTTTTTTTGCAAATTTTAATGAATTTAAAGAAAGTAAATTTTTTTCATCATAATTTTGTACATACATTTTTAAATGTTCTATTTTATAGTTGATAAACTTTATTTGAGCAATATTCTGCCAAAAATATAAATTAAACGCTTCACCGTTTTTAGCCATTTTTAGTGATTTTTTTTAGTACATTTTTGAAATGTGACCAATTTAATGTGCTCAAAAAGTTCTGGCCAACGAACTCATCCTTTCGTTTGGAAAGCTTGATTTTTTTGGCGCAAGAACGGAATTTTTATCTCAATCCTAAGGAGAGTTATCGTCTGGAATGACACACATATATACATATGAAAAAGCTTTAAACTCTAGGATCCGTTTCAGAATGCCTCAATACGGATTTCAATGGAGACATTTTTCAAAAATGTTTATTTTAAAATTTTCCGAGCCATTGCAATAGTTCATTTTCTACGAAAATGTGCTAAAATGAGAACCCATGAGCGTCTAGAAACGAATCATGAAGTCTATAGCCCCTCCAGATCAGCTGAGTGCGATCCGGAGTCAAGTTCTTTGCTATTCAACCTATGAAGCTGAAATTTGGAATGGAGGCCCCTCCCATTCATCTGTCATGGATGTACTCATTGAATTTGTGGGCGGCCTGATTAGGTACCTTGTGGCATATGAGTTATCCAGTCTCCAAAGCAAAAACGAAGCTACTTGCCCAAATCATTGTTTTGCTGATGATCGGTGGTTACCTACGCCCAGCTGATGGATTTATTCGGACCTGAAGCCAAAGAGGAGGCCAAATGACGAAGGAGGCTTGACGTGTCTGGGGGATTACCTACGCTCTGTCCACGTTTGAAGGACGGATGGAACTCAGATTATAAGGGATGAGATGTGTGAGAATAGCTGATATTGGTATTCGTGAGGGTCTCCAGATAACTGATTTGGGGATGGTAGCTTAAGGTTAGGTAGGTACCTACCTGCCTACCCGTTACAAGTGGCACTCTCCCTCTTGTCAGTGTCCCAACCCCAAGATCCCAAGTTGGCAAATTAATGGGCGTCTGAGGCTTCCAAATGGGAGGAAAGACTGACCAGACCAGAACGTGGCTACATTCTCGGAACACATTAATGGACGCCGCATTGTAGTGATCGATGTTATCTGTAGAAAATTGGCATTTGAAAATGATGAAGCCACTAAAATTTCTTTGGTAACTGTAAAGGCTTTTTCGATCATTTGTCTGATTTCCCCCAAAAATGTTTCTAAAAATTTTAGCTCTATCTTCTGAATACCTAGGTATGTACCTACCTACCTAATAATGTGGTTTGACTACGAAGGTTTTCCCTCTCTGTCTGATTGACAGCAGCTTTTAAAGTGAAAAATAAGAGGGCCTGGAAATCACCGGGCATTTTTCGAATTTTTCCAAGATGATTCCTCTCTAAAATATTAAGCTTGATTTCCTGAATATATTATGAGCGGGTTTTTAGTATTAATACCCCAAAACAACCTATCCCACATGTAGCACCTAAACAACTTCACACCTAGGCATAGCTGGCTACTCGCTGGGCGTCTCCAGAGGGGAGAGCTTTACGTCGAGTTGAGGGACCTCCGGTAGACGCCACCCTGGCGCAGGTTGACGAGCGACTTACGGTGTAACTTATTCTAGTTTGGCATTGCGAGAGGTTTTCATAATTTGTAAGTTATCGATCAAAGTACCTGTACCCCTACTAAGTACTTCCCCGTAACACATCGGCTAGGGGAGGCTCTAAGCTTGGCAGTTTTAAAATTATGGTAAAAGATAACACATAGATTTCAGATGATAACTGAGTTGGGAACATCCTGCGTCCCCTTCATTCTTGTATTCAATGAAAAACACCGTCCTTACTCGAGCACCCTAAACAGTTACTATGTGGGCCTCTGGACTACTATATATATAAGAATTTCACTTCTCAAATGGCTTTGTCCTCAAAAGGCATTAACAGAAATATCGTGGACCTGAGATTTACATAAGGTTCTAGGTGAACAGTACCTTTATCTGTGCGGTTGAACTGCACGTCCTGTACCTTCAGGTCTGGCACCCCAGCATCCTCGAGCCAATCACAGAATGGAAGCATCTCGGCTGCTGGAAGAGTACCTCAGCACCGCCAGAGGCCATCAGGAGAATCCCGCCTGGGACCCCGCGGGGTAGGGAGCTCACCGGTGATCCTCGTTGAGCTGCTGACTGTCCGAGAAGAATGAAATCTCCAGACACCCAGGAGCCCAAACATCAGGGAGCCCCAGGCTACAGGCACACCGTCGGCTTGCCGCCAAAGTGCCACTTACCTGCCCCCCGATAGTGGTTGGCTTCGTGGTGGCAGTGGTTGATCACCCAGGCTGGAAGGCTACGCCTGAAAGCTGAGGGGGAGGCACTCTCCTGGTAGATTCGTCTCCCAGGATAGTACCGGCATGTGAGTTACGCGGCTTGACAATAACTCGGGTACCAACCTGCTTAGTTGGTAGGGCGAGCTAGAACGCCCAGCTCCACCTGTAGTGCCATGTGCGAACAGGTATTCGCATTTGCGAAGCCCTTGACTGTGGGTTGAACAGTCTCCCATACTGGGAATTTTCCTCCTTGCTTGCAAGGAGGGGGGAGGACGTAAGCACAGTGTGCTGGGACACTCCCTTATAAATCAACCTTGGGATTCATGAATCCCAGGGGGGAACAATTATTCAGCCCAAACATCAGTTCACCGCATCCCACTCCGGTGGACCAGGGCGACGCCCTCCAAGGCATAGCGTTTCCTAATTGGCTTTCAGGAGCTGACGTAGTAATCACGCCCAAAAGAGAAGTGAGATTCCCCTTCTCACAAGAGTTCTTACGAAAAACCTAGTTTCCTTGAAAAGCGGATGACCCACTAGTGCTCGTTCTACTTAAATATGTCATACGGCCTAGCCTCTTCCCCCATAAACTAACTTAATAAATGTTTTACAGAATGTTTCCCACAGAACCACAAAACTGACCTATCTGACAGGCTAAGTTAAATAGTTACCAGATCCTCACGGATCCCACACCTATCCGGTCCATCGACTCGACGTGGTGGATGGGGGGTCGAAGTGGACAGGAATATATGGTGGTCCCAGTCCTCACACTATAATCGGGGTTGAATGAAGGTTTTACATCACTATTTCTGGTTGATTACAGCTTTGCAGATAAATGCTTTTCCCTATAAATTTTCTCTATTAAATGTTCAGCTCGATCTCTTGAAATGGTGAATTGGCATCAGGGTGTTACTCCTCACTATTTCTGGGTTGGCTAAAGCTTTTGAAATTAAAGTTAGGAGGAGGGGGTTTCCCGGGCATTTCCCAAAATGTTTTCTCTTAAAAATATTAAGCTCGATCTCATGAATACTAATTCTGCTTGACTGAATGTTTTTCACCACTCTTTCTGGGTGATTGCAGCTTTTGAAGGTAGAAATAAGTTTCGTGGGGTTACCAGGTATTTTCCGGAAGTAGTATACTTTTTGGGGGACCTAGCCCGAAGTACTACTCGTACATAGAACCTACAGATGTACTACATTGTCAAAACGTACTCCTCAGCCGTCTCATGACGGTTCTGGGTCAATGTGTAGTGCGTAGCTCTCAATGACTGGTCATGTCAGCTCAGCTGTGAGTAGGTTTTTATAGTTTCGAGCTAGAAATAAAATTCTACCAACGGGAAATTTAAAAAAATTGAAATTGTTTAAAAAAGTTCTTAAATGTTGCGTGGATACCAGCTGTGGGTCGGGTGAAAAAAGAGCAAACAAAAAAGCGAAAAAACCTACGTTTTCTAGATTTACAATTTTTTATGGAGATTTTGTCGCTTGCCATATGACTCGTAACACGATAAAATTTAATCAACCCTTATACCTAGGATTTTCTGTCTTGGATTTACCCAAACATTTAATGTATGATTTCTTCTACAACAAACTCCTTGAATACGATCCTAATCTCAATCTGTGTTACATCGATACAGATAGCTACTTTATTGAAACTTCGATTGACCCTTATCAAATCATAAAAGAAAATATTGATGAATTCTATACGAGCGAACTGAAAGATGGTCACCCGTGTTACAGTAAAAATAATAAAAAGGTGATTGGAAAATTTAAGGATGAACTTAATGGTGCCCCCCTGGTAGAATTCTGTGGGCTGAGATCCAAATTATATAGTTATTCATATACCTATCAGAAAAGAGGATAGACTTGCAAATCACGTAAAATGTAAAGGGATTTAAAAAAAATATTGTTAAACAAACCATGAACATGGATGATCTGAAATCATGCCTCTTTGAGGGGAAGGATCAGTATCGTACGCAAAATTTGATCAGGAGTTATAAACATACATTGTACTCTATAACAATGAACAAAAAAGCTCTTAATTCTAACGACGATAAACGGTTTGTTGAGGAAAATAAAATAAATACTTTACCATGGGGACATTATATGATCCCCGAATAGAAGAACCCTATAAGAGAACTTACTTCACTCTTATTATAGGTGTCACTTTTTAAAAAAGTAAGGAGAAAAAAAAGAAAAAAAAAAACAGGAACGGGAAAATGTATTTTATTTAAAGTGAGGTTTAAAGGTTGGCTATTAAGGGGCGGTTCGGAGGCCAACTTAAGTAGTCTACAGTTCCCATTCCTGGATTTATTATTTTATTTATTAATTTTTATTTATTTATTTTTAATTTTATTTTTAGGTAAGATCTACGTATTTGGTCTTACAACGTTATTCAAAATATCGTAATTCAAGTTTATGTGAGATACCAATACCACATAAACATTTGTTCCTTCAGGAGGGTTGGCTGAAAAATCCACCGTAATTATAATATTTGATTTTGAGTTTGAAATGTTATCCGTATGTTTACTTGTGTCAATAACGTAAACACATTTTTTATTTATAAAGTTGACACAATCGTAAAGCATATCATTATTATCTTGATAAACATTTTTAAAATCTTTATACATTTCATAAGCAAGAGCGTAGTTACCATCCGTTATATTAAAGTTCTCCATTTCTTCAGGATAAACGTTTTCGTTTATCTTTACCCGTATATTTTTTACGTTCATAGAGCCGAAAAACGAAGCATCCTGCAACTGAGGACCCGTTTCAGATTGGAAAGCTACCATCACGAATGTAGGATTTTGAATGTTTCTAAAAATGTTAGTTACCTACATCAAATGTAAAAGTATTTCCGTTGATACTTGGTTTTTGGATACACTGCCAATTCCTGAAATGGAACGGTATAATTTTTAGATCAGCTAATTCCTTCACCAACCTGATTTTGCATAGTGGATCAAATTCAATTAGCGGTACTCGTATTAAGAACTCATTTATGATTACTTTTCCTTCTGCGGGTAGGTCAGTTACAGTACCATCTTGTTTCCTCACTTTCCATTGGTTAATAACATTAGCATCTGTATCTCTGATAAAAGAAATTACGAATCCTCCTTTGTAAATTGGTATTTTAATATCTTCAAAAAACCCTAGACCTAAATGTGAGAGATTCCCACATACGTAGAACGTATTTTTCTCCGCATTACATAGTGAGGTAGAACCGTTATTTGAAAGAGCTTTAATTTCTGAGTTACTGTATGAAACAGTACTCTTGACTGTGCTAGTAATACCAGGATATTCAACTTCATCAATCAAGTAAACTTGATTTTGTGCTTTTTCATAAGTAAAACACAATTTTGTGCTTTTTCACCTCGATTCTAGAAAACAAATATGGAACAAAGTTATCAACCAACTTCACCTTTGTATCGGCAGAATAATCAGTGCCATCAGCCTTCTTCAACGTACCAGAGATGAAATATTGGACATACTTGGACATGGAAAATCCATCTTCGTAATCGATGTTAAATTCTGTCCTTTTGTTTGGTGAATTGAAATTTTGAGTACTGTTCGGGTAATAGTGTTTGTACTCGGAGCGAGTAATATCCTTCATATATTTTGAGAATACGTTCCCCATTGTTTCTTTTACCAAAGATTTTCTCTCAGCTGTTTTCCCTCTTATTATTGAAAAAAAAAAAAAAAAAAAAATTGAAAAGAAGCAGAGGTGGGTCATTTTGTATCCGGTCTTCATTGTAGAATAAACGACTTCCACCAAGATACGAAACTAATTCTTTCGGAGGGTTAGCATCACCATACGAATCAAAATAAAACTTATCCATTTTGTCTTTGTAAAAACAAGTCCAATGCGACCCTCTCGTTTTAGAGTCACCAAGATTTATTATTCCGCTCTCGATTATGTTAGGAGTTTTTGGTAATGTATCTCGCATGAACACTCCTCTAAAATTATTTATCCCTAGCTTACTCGATGAAGCATAATAGTTGATGTTGAAGTTACTCAACGCTTCAAAATTTTTTTTTGTTCGCTTTTTCGTTTTTAAATTTTTTGATTTTGATTGAGGACGGTGTTTAACATTTCCACCTGTTTTCTTGTTTTCCAAAGCTTTATTATGTCTTATCGTTTCTTCTAAGCGTTTCTGCCTATCTTTATAATCAATCACAGAATTAGCAACTGCAGCACCTCCTCCCAACAACCCACTAAGAGCTCCCAATCCTGCAAAAATGAGTGGTAAATACCCTCCCTTATAATTTTCTTGTAACTGTCTATTTGATAATACCAAGCGACACCCTTTCCCTTTTACTCGAGATTTAGAAATTTCATTATGTTGCTTTTGTGTTAGACTAATTCTGTCTTTACCATTGTTTTGTAACAATTGCTCTTTACTCAACTGTATGATAACCCCGTTTCCTTGTTTGTATGCCGCTCGGATCTTTGCTCGTTGACCAGAAGTCAATGAACAATTCATTGAGCTATTCATGTTGCTGTTCCAATAGGTATTCGAAACGTCTTCTTATTATATGATTATTAAAATTTAAGTTGTGGTTCAATCCCCATCCCAAATGTTTGTTTTAGATTCATCGCAGTACCTGTCGCTAATGCCCAAACTCTCTCATTCAAATCAGCATCTTTTGATTTTAATCGGCTCCATGCCTTATCCTCCAAAACTTTGTCAGCAAGGTGTCTGTCCTCGGTTTTAGGGTTATCTCTATAGAAGATATCATGTTCTTTCGCAGCTTCATCGAGTTTATTCACACCCACTTGTCCCTTCTGTAAACGAGAGTCCAAATTAGTCCCCGGCCCCAGAAAATTATATCCTGGAGCATGGATCTCGAAAGGAATTTTTTTCAGTACCTATTGAATTGAACAAACCCGATCCTACCTGAGCTTCTTTTAGAAATTTCTTTGGTACTGCTGAAACGAAACGGATTAAATATTCTATACCTTTCGGAGAGTCTATAATCTCTTCGAGACGATCATTGAAGAAATTGAGGATGGCTACTTTCTCATTATGAAAGTTATTGTTCCCAGCCTTTTCCTGACTGTATATGTAATGAAGTCGAACAATCAGCTCGTTCAAATTATCGATATATTTATATTCTATAGGATTTTCATTAAACTTTAACACCCCTGATCCAACATGTTCAGTTTTGTTCTCATCATTGTATTTTTTCCATATATGCTTAACTAGACATGTCCATTTATCAGCTTTGCTAGACTTTGGTTTTTTGGATATTTGGTTATTTCCATGGAACATAGATTCTGTATCTATAAGTATTTTTTCGTAAATTTCTAAATCCTGCTGCTTGTAGTGCTGTTCGAATGGAGCCTTCTCATAAGTTAACAAACGCCAAAGATGGAAGTGCCCGATACCTGGTCCCTACTATAATATCATTATTATCGAATGTATTTCCAATCATGTACTACCGATTTGTTCATTATAATAGAGACCAAATGAATTATCACTGGATTTTAATCGCAACTTTGTAGCGATTTTCACCATTCCATTGGTTTAGATGCTCTTCATTGGGTGTATCGTATATTTTACTCTCATCTACCTATTTTTTTGAAGCCTCAGCTGCAGGATTTGGTTCAACCTCAATATTTGGTTTATTTGATATCATTTTTACAGGTGTACTGTGATGAGTATCCGGAGGAAATTTTATAGTTTCGTTAGATTCTTCCACACTACTTTCCTCGTCATCCACTTGATCAATATCACCATATTGATTTTTAAAATAAGCTATTGATCTTTGGAAAGGTACAAGCTGAGTTTCAACTTTTTTTTTCTAGATTCTCAATAGCTTTTGTAATAGGTTTATAATCATTAGCTGCCTCCTTTTCAATGAGATTCTCTATTGCACTTGTTATAGGTTTACATTCCTCTTTTCTGTAAATGTTGAGATCTTGATGTTTCTTCTGTGCGCGTTTAAACTTAGCAATTAACTCTTTTTTAAGGATATCCAGTTTCTCGGCCTCGTTAGCGTTGGTAATCAATTTTTGTTTATCCATCTTGATCTTTCTCTCTTATTAGTATTCTATACTATTGAGTGAGTTTATATTACTAGGTAAGCTAAAAGAGAAATTGCACGTTAGTTTACCAGTCGATTACGTTAGGATATTATATCCGACTACATACACCCATAAAAGTGAATTCCATACAACCTCGAATTTTTCTACGAGTGGATCTGTTGTCCTGGGAACGTTCATTTATCGTTAAAATAACGTGATTAGCGTTCTTTTGACGTTCGAGGGTCGTTCGAGGAACGTTCATTTATCGTTAAAATAACGTGATTTAGCGTTCTTTTGACGTTCAAGGGTCGTTGGAGGAACGTTCATTTATCGTGGTAATATTATTTCATTCAACTGACATTGGTATTTCCCACACTTCTTGTTCTTGGTTAAATCAATTGTTATAAATCCGTGGTCCTTCTCCCAACACTGCGCACAAAGCTTAGAAAATTCGGTCATTGTCATGTCACCAACAACGAAGTCGTTATATATGTTTTTCAAGTAATATTTGTTCTGCGGAAATATAAACACAATATTGACATTATTGCGTATCACCTGCCTGTCAACCAAGTTGTAGCACTGAGCCAAATAAATACAGGATATATCTTTATGACGCCCCCTTGTGAAATAATTTTTAATTTCTATTTGTTTCTCGAGAAGACAATCATCAAAAACCACTAATGAATCAGGATGACAGTCGTCAACTGAAATTATATCTTCGCAATTAGCGAACGAAAAACAAATTTCCTGGCCTACTTCATTTTCTACAGAACGATAGCGATCGAGCAATTCCTGATGAAGAGGTTGGTTTTGTGATTTGCTAAATATGTATAAATAAGTGTAATCGATCCAATTCTTGTATATGAAATTCATAAGCAATGTTGTTTTACCACAGTTACTGGAACCAATTATTATCGCCCTCATGATATCGGGAAATTTTTTATTGTTCTTCTGCGGTCGTGAACCAAAAGGAGTAACAACGTACTCGTTTTTTGTCTTTTGTGATTTTTTCATTGTAGCTTTGAGTTTAGTTGGTATATTCTTATGTATTGTGAGCTGAAAAAAAAATTTAATAATTATTGATAATTTTTTCTCGATGCTTCTGGTCAAGAACGGGTGATATTACAGAGGAAAGGGAGGCAATCCTACGTTTGAACCTTTCCGAGTCTCTATGGTACATTTCCCAAGGGCCGACACGGGCGGCCCGGTGAGCGTAATCCCAGACAACCAACTGCTTGACCTGCGTCAAGTTTTTACCTTCTGCGAATGTCACCTTTTTCATTGCAGCTTTGAGTTTAGTATATTCTTATGTATTGTCAATAGACCAAAATAGGTAATAAAATGTCATGATAAAATTAAAACGTTGTTTTTAGAATTTCCGATCGGTAAAATGAACCAATAATCTCTTCACCATCCAACGCTTTTAATTTGTAAGTGATGGGTTCTGTGTAAACAATTTTATCAACAATGAAAATTTCTTTCGTCCAGTTACTACCATATTTATTGCCAAATGTTTTCTTCTCCTTAGTTATCCTCACACGATCTCCTACTTCAATATCAGTCCGAATCACTGAGGATTGTTGGTATCCTAGTAACTTCAAAATGGTATTTTCATTGTGTATTACCAACGTCCGCCGGGCTTGTTCGTATAGACTTCCGTCTGTGATAACTATCGTATTGTTCTGTGATAACTATTATTGTATTCCTTGATGAGTTTTTGCAATACATCAATCCATCTATAACTTTGATTTACGTAAAAGTGTATTTTCATCTTACCATTCAACGTTCTATTAAAACGCTCTATTATAGACGATTTCTCCAAGCTCTCTGTGTGGTATAATTTAATTGAATATTTATCTAGAATGGTTTTGAAGTGCTTATTTTTGAATTCTAATCCTTTATCCGTGTGAAGGAGATTGGGGGACGAATGATTGTTTCTTTTGGCTTTTGTTATTATTTTTTGGAAAGCATTAGAGACTGTTGCTCCGTCTTTCTTTTTCAAAGGCTCACTCCAAGCATATTTTGAAAATGTATCTATCACATTAAGCATATATTTATAACCATCATTTTCATCACTATAGCTCGCCATCACAATCAAATCTGCAGCCCATAAATCAGCTACCCCCAAAGTCACAACTTTACGTTTTTTGAACTTTTTTATGATTGGTTTATACAACTCCAATGCTTCTGTTTGTCTATCGTTTGTACTAATATCATTATGATTGGATTTCCATTCCCTCTTCAAAAACTGACTCTTCTGACTAGTGCATACTTTACACTTTGCCATCTTTCTCCAAGAACCATTCGATGCTTGAACCATCGATGAATTAACATTATCAGTTTTTTTCTTGCATTTGAGACAATTAAGTCGTTTCTTCATTTTTCGATTAATTTCAAGTAGATACAACAATATCTGCTCCTGAAAAATCGAGTTCGACCCCTGACTCGTTCTTAAGTTCCAATTCTATTTTATTAATGGATCTCACGCTCTTATTAATGGGAATGTAATTGATTTCATTTGGTTGTTCTGTAATTAATGAACCAAAACGAATCTGTTCCGTTTTAGGACAGAATGTGTGTAGTATATCCTCTTCTTTGTGAGTATTAGAGTTGGTGTAGTGATTAGTGATTGCCGGTTTTACTAGGTTGCAATGGATTTCTATCACTTTGAAAGGATCTAATCTGTGATATGATTCAGCTGTGTAATAAGTTTGTTTCTTGAAATAACTCGGCACGGACGACTTTGATCGAGAAAACCCCAGCAAATAACCTAGACTCGATAAATCTACGTCAGCAGGCATTTTCATTTCAATTTTACCAGTCATTTCATTCATACGAAGATAATACGAATCCTCATCAATATCAAACCCAGGAAGAGTTTTATACTTTGAAGTCCAAGAACAAATTCTCAAAATTATTCACTTTATAATTCCCTTTACCTATGTAGGTATAATGTTTGATGACTGTCATCCTCACCAGTTTCAGGTTCGTAGTTGTGAAAGTTAACTTGAATGGGTTCGGGAACATTTAGAACGTTATTTCCACCATAAAATCCTGTCAAACCTAGAAAATATTCCTTATTTTCATCTAGATGAATGGGTTGTTCTAATCGCAACCTCAAATTCGAACCTCTGCCAGTTATTTTGAAGAGCGTCATGATTTTTGTATAATCGGTGCTCTTATACAAAGTTTGTCTATCTTCTTATTTAAAAAGAAAAGTTCATAAGTTCCACTGAGTCGAATGGTTGCAGGTTCTGTTTATGACTAGGGGAGAGGTGGATTCGGTGATGGGCTAGCGGGGTGTGGGTTGAGAACAGTTCTATCAATGCTCGATTTCGAGACTACCTTGGTGTTACAGCGGCTGAGGAATCTGCTGATTCTGCGTTCCTCTCCGCTCTACACCTACGCATTTTGATATCTACACGAGAGGGAGATGTGTTTTCTAACCAACGCAGTCCTCGGTTTGATCAAATTCTACTCCAGTATTTATGCATTTTCTGAATAATAGATGAGGTTTTTTGTTTAGATCATCAAGAATTTCACTATCGATCGATCCAAGTCTCGGTGGTAAAAAGCAACGGAACCCATCACTAAACACCATAAGTCTCTCACCAAATTTTGTTTGAATTTTTTTCAGTTTTATAACACTATATAATTTAACAATTTCTAGTTCAGAATAGTTTTTCAACTCATTAAACTTCTCCTGACTGGATTTACCAAGGGAGTTGATTAAATTCAACGAGGAAAACATTTTGAACGGGTTTTCAGCAATCTCAGCTCCTTGTCTTTCTTATTATAGAGTGTTGACAATTCAACAAACACAATTTCAATTTTTTTAAATTTCCCGTTGGTAGAATTTTTTCTAGCTCGAAACTATAAAAACCTACACACAGCTGAGCTGACATGACCAGTCATTGAGAGCTACGCACTACACATTGACCCAGAACCGTCATGAGGCGGCTGAGGAGTACGTTTTGACAATGTTGTACATCTGTAGGTTCTATGTAGTACTTCGGGCTAGGTCCCCCAAAAAGTATACTACTTCCGGACTATCCCTATACATTTTCCTTATTATGTTCAGCTCAATCTCCTAAATTGGCAGGTAAGTACCTACCTTCCTAATAATCTAGTTGGCAGCAGGGTATCAAAATTTGAACTATCTAAAACGTTAAGCTTTTGATTTAAGAACGGCTTCCTACTGAGATCATTGCCCAACGTAGTTCTTCTGTCAGGACGCCACCCGGTACATCTATTGACTCATTAGACCTACCTTGCATGGGGTTTCTAGCATTTTCTGAATATGCCCTACTATAGTTTCATTCTAAAACGTTGTTCACCAGGATTCCCTCATTTACAAATAGGGCCGTCTGCAGGTTATCTACATTTCGTTCCTTTGCTGAGGCTTTTGGAGTTAGAAACAGGTGTTCATGGGAGGGAGGAGAGGGGGTAGAAATTTTCCGGATTTCCCTATACATCTATGCATTTCCAAAAGAAGAATATCGATCGTGCATGTTCAGTGGACATCAGAGAGAGAAAAAGCTTTCAACAGCTTAAAACAAGCAATTTCTACATTGCATAATATCGCTCATCCACACCCTACAGCAGAGTGGAGGTCTGCGACGCATCCGACACACACATGGAGCGGCACTGGAGCAGGAAATTACAGACAAACAAGGCTCTTGAAACTCACACGAGTTGAATTCCCTCAAGGAGAAATTTGGTGTAACCTAGACCTAGGACAATCTCCTTTGGAGTAAAACATACTCACACGTTACCATACAAACCGTCAACAAACGGAATGGTAGAACGCAGAAATAGATCTTTGAAAGAGGCTCTCAAAGCACAAAACGAAAATTGGCTCGACGCCCTTCCAAAAGTACTACTTGCGTACGGCAGTAGACCCAGCAACGGAAACTACACCGTTCCAAAAAGTTTACGGAATTGACGTACCACTTTTTCGTAACTTCTACAAACCTTTCTGAGCCTCTTTTCTTCCGGCCTACGCATATTAAACATAATAATACGAAATATGCCGTCAACATGCCCAAAAATTTGGATACATGTACACATGTCTATATCAGAGTGCCCACACAGCTCACCTCTCTGCAATGTCCTTACACGGGACCATTCAAAGTGGTTAAAAGAGATAAGTTTTCGGTTACAGTGCAAATTGGCGAACATACGAAAAAAGTTCCCAAACAGCAAATAAAACCAGCTTTCTAAAAACAGACGAAGCTGTGTCACTAAACAAAAATCAGGCAGAAAATAAGGAGGAGACTCCCCGAAAATCTGCCAGAAGGCACGTTACCAAATTCGACGAGAGGTGGGTGACTGCGCTCGAAACACCCCAGCCGGCGTCGTCGTTAATAACACGACGTCTTGGGGGGGCGCCTGTGGTGAAAACCACCCCCTCTTGTCAACAGCCCTTTTCAGGGCTACCAAAAAGAGGTAGGCACAACACAAAAATATTTATAAGACGTCGAGTTATAACTCCGTCAAACAGGCAGGTCCTCTACCTAGCTATTAAAAGTTCATCTCGATCTCCTAAGTAATAATCTGGATTTGAAGAAGGGTGTTTCTCACTCTATCTGGTGGCTGCAACATTTGAAATTAAAAATCTGAGTGTTTGGGTTTTCCCATAATGTTTTCTTTCTAAAATATTAAACTCATTCCCTTGAATAACAATTGAAAACTGGTTTACAAGTATTCTTTCTAGTTGACTGCAGCCTTTGAAATTAAAGAGTTTTTTTTTCTCTCTTTTTTCTGGCATTTCCCAGATTTTCCTTTTGGGGGGGATTTTCCTATTAAGTAATAAATATAATCTATATAATTATAAACCTATAATAATAAATATAAATCTCAAAAATATTATCTTGATCTCGTGAATAATAATCAGGTTTTCAGGCAATATTTCTGGTTGTCTACAGCTTTTGAAGCTAAAAATACATTTCATGGGGTTTCCGGCATTTTTCGAATTCGCCTATTTTTTACTACCTACCATATTTTTTTCTCTCTAGAATGTTCAGCTCGATCTCTTAAATAAAATCAGGCTCTGTGTAGGTTTTCCACATCTCGCTCTTTTACAGTATCTGTTGAAAGTTAAAATATTGGTTCTTTTCTTGGGTTTTTTCCACACATTTTCCGGATTTTTGCTAAATTTGTGCCTTCCTTCCTACCAATAGGCTCTAGATTGTTCAACGTGATCTTCTGAATAAATCTGGGTTGACATCAGCGGTTTTCCCTATCTTTTTAGTTGGCCGTAGCTTTTGAAGATGAAAGTTAGAGTTTTTCCCCCGTAATTTCCTTAAAAATGTTTTATCTTTGAAATATTAAACTCGATTTCTTGAATGATATCACTGCAGGTTTTCCAGCGCTCTTCTAGTTGACTGTCAGCTTTTGAAGTTAAAATAACAGTTTCATGGGGTTTCCGTTCATTTTCTGGATAAAAAAAAGAAAAATAAATAAATAATCTTTTTAAATTGTTTCGTTTGATCTTTCTTTTTGGTAGTCTGTAGGTAACTTTCGATATTTTACGTGTGAGTTAGGTAGGTACCTACCTAAGTACTATCTTCCTCCCTATTTTTGTCAAAGTCCGTCAACTTTAGCCTAGAAGTTTCGACAAAAAGCTTCAGACAACGGATGGACTTATTTTTTAAATTTGATTTTTGGAATCGACGAACATTTTTACCTACTTTGAAACTTTAACCAACTATTAAACATTATTTTTCTTGGTCGACTAAGAACAACGGTTCATTACCTACGTAGGTAGGTACCTAGCAGTCATCTGGGTTGATTTCAACCAAGCGGGATGGTTTCAGCCAGTAGGTAGGTTCTACCAGCACCCTTTATTTTTCCACTGCTATTTACTGGTTGGTCGTAGAAACAATAACTTAATTCCTTCTGATGAGATTTTCCCGCCCAGAAATGGTTGGTCACCTTCTCGCTTTTGTGAAGAACACCTTCTCAGAAACGAAACGTTCCAGACCCGACCCGAGCACCTCCCACCTATTTTCCCCTCCTTTTGTTAAGAATGCCTCAAGCTTGCCATCTGTGGTCGCGAGAAACAAGCGCTGTTTGCAGATACTGAGAAAATCACAGTCTGACCAGCCATGAGTTGCGAAGTTCTATGATTAATAACCGGTTCTTGTTCTTGTAGTCCTCTGTATACTAGTGGTCAGTACAACAGACTACTGAGCCAAAGGACCGAAGATTGATTTTTGTATTTGAATTCACCTACGAAACATATTTTTAAACGTCATTATTTTAAGCCATATTTTAGAACGCCATTTTGATCTATTCGTCTAACTAATTTGTATTTTGCTAAGGGATTGACTTCTTGATGTTATGTATTTTTGAGATGCGAGCTTGCGAGCATCCAGACCACGAAACTATACAAATCATTCTGATCTATTTGTCCAACTATTCTGAATTTTCATGAAGGGATTGACTACTTGATGTAATGTATGTTTGAGATGCGAGCTTGTGAGTATCCAGATTACCAAACTATACAAATCATTTTGATATATTTGACCAACTAATCTGAATTTTTACTAAGGGATTGACTACTTGAATCAGAAAGAGATGAAACAGCTTTAAAATACAGGCGTTCATGTTCGATTTATTATACCTATTTTGTTTGTACATTTGACCGTAACTCCCTACAGTTACGGATATTTACGAAGATTGGCAACGCTGGGTGTTGCTTTGTGGTGAGGAACAGGATGGAGTGGGAGTTGCTCGCGTTGGGTCTGGAATGACTCGTTTCTCAGTACGCCAATCTGAAGCTGAAATCACCTTGATCAAATCTGAATTCGACTTTTCATAGATAATAGACGACTGAAATCACCTTACTTCATGAGGTAAATTTAGCTACAATATGAAATTTTTTTTTTGAAAAAAATAGGTATTTCTATAAGTGCCTCTAAATTTTAACAGTATGTTTACATGGAGTGCTACAAATGTATGTTTAGATTTTTAGAGCTCGAAAATGAGTTGAAAAAAGTTTACTGCAAAAAAATCGTGAATTTTGGCTGAAGTCACTCCTTATGATGGTACCTATCGAAAATAAGACAAAAATGATGAATCATGAATGTACCTACCTACTACTCTTATGATTTATTTTGTGAAAGTCCTCCTTTTCCAAAAAACATGTTTTAATTTCAAATTGTTATCAATACAATATTTCACCTTTGATAAATATAACAATTTTTTTCAATTTAATATTTCACCTAGAGGTAATTTTTCCGGTATCACTACAGAGTACCGAGTCAACTTTTTCGAAAATCTCGTTTCGACGCCAAAATACTAGGTATCGAAAGAAAAATATCGATACCATACTAATATAAAGTATCGATTGTCCTGACGCTACTCAACGAATTCCCAGTCTCCATTGATCATCCGTCCCGTTGTGGTCTCCTGCTCTACTCTAAGCTCAAGGAGCTCGTAACTAGATTGTGTTTTTAGACCTACTTGTTGCTTGTGCCGAATATCTTTCGAGATTTTTACTTCCAAATTAACTTATTCAGCTTTCACATACAGCAGGTAAGTAAGTACTTGATTGTCTTATTAATAATGCATGGTTCTGTTCAAAACTAATCCTGATTCCGTCGGATATATCTCTGCTTGTTGCAATCTTATTAAAATACCTATCAAATCCATTCATGTAATGTCTTGTAGATTATCTTTGAATGACTAAAATATTGAGATATTCTCATTCATATCAATTGTACTTAATAGTAATCCTATTTAAATATAATTTCTTGAGAGGTCTTTTTTAAAATTACAATGGATTATCATTGAAAAAAATGAACCGAATACAAATGTATTTGGTACGGTATTACAAATGTATAATCTGTATACTTTTTAGTATATTTTCTTTCTGGTTGGTGATCGGATTGCCAAAAGAAAAACATTATTTATCGCAGAACCAGGGACGCTTCCTTTCATACGCCGGGTGCGTCGCCATATCATGCGGTTTCCATTGTATTGATGTTCGAGTGAAAATATGTTTCCATTCTCTCTTTATAATTGAATCATGCATTCAATAGCGCATTTTTAAACAATATAATACTTGACCATCCGATCAAGTATAATATGCATACTCGTTGAGTGAAGAGGACATAGTTTCCCCCGTGTTTACAAACTCGAGGTGCATCGTTGGTCAAAGTCGACAGTAACCCTTGAAAGCGGGGTTTTCATTCCAGTTTTCTATGTTTATTATGTTATTATGTCTGTTTTTTCGTTTTTTATATATCTATTTAATATATTGATCATGTTTTAAACTCTATCCACCACTTTTCAATTGCCGTGCAATTAGCCTTGTCGGAAGACAACTACGAGGAAGCAGGCAAGATTAGGTTGGTATAATTTCATAGGTATGTTCCTGAAGCACGAACTTAGTGTAATCTAAATGGAAAAATTGAAAGTAATATACTTCATATTCCTAAATAGGGGTTCGCGGTTTCATGCTTTCATAAAAACTCTTTTTTATGCCTTTGTGTAGTTCAGTTCAGTTTTCGCAGTGTTTTGTTGACCTGCTTTTACGGAGCTCACAGCCAATTGTTATTGTCACGTGACGGGGCGCGATTTCAGAGCTTACCTGTGTTGTTGTTTGTAACCTCACTCAACTAGTGCCCTGAATATATTACTTATTATGCCCGTAAATATTGCTTAACTATTACCCCACGGCAATTTAAAAAAAATCCACGATAACTGAGGAGTATAATTGAAAAAAATTCAGTTTCGTGGATGTAGACGAGATCTAACTATAACTTCAATCTCGTCCTCATCGTCTACAAACCATGAAAGAACCATCGTCGAAACTATCGCTTTCCGAACTTGACGAGCTTGTTGACATTTCGATTATATAGAATAGAGTATGGTTTTGATGAAGAAGAAGAGTTATTTACTCCACGAGACCCGAAAAAATGTGAAATGCGCATGCGTTCGAGTTCACAGTTCCGAAAAAAAAGGGGAATGTAGAACCGTTCGGAACAGGGTTCGCAAAACACTGTGAACGCCGAAATCGGCGTTCTTGGCGTTCCGGAACTGGTCGTTCTGCGCTCGACTGCGCTTGCCCAGAACCGTTCCGAACTGGCAGAACGCACGCTGAAAACGATGCTCAGCAGGAAATGGGGGGGAACCAAAAACTTCCCTGTCATTTCGCACGGGCGGCGTGCAGGATATGTGTGGAGGCCTTCCTGCAGCAGGGGTCCTGCAGAGCTTGCCGAATGGATATCCCGTCGGTCCATCCTGCGGTCCGGGGTCGTCCCCCACCCTATCAACCTGCAAGGTCCGAGCGTGTGGGGAGCTGCTGGACTATCTTCCATGTTCTTATCACCCACCAAGGCAGAAAAATATATCAGAGGGTGTAGTAATTTTACTTTTACTTAGCTAATTAGGCGAGAAAACCTGTTTTTAAATGCCAAAAACATTGTTCTTTCAATGAAATCTAGGGTTTTATTTTTAAAAAACCTTTGAAAATACGGTTTCTACGGATTTTTTTACGCTGAATCGAATGGTAATTCTTGCCCATAAAATATTAAATGAAAAGTAATGCAGCATGATTAAAGGCGAATTTTCGTAATTTGTCGTTTTACATTTAGGTTAGATAAATTGTTTTGAAAATTGAGAACTTTGAGGCAATGAAGTTGTTAAATATACATTTTATGGCAAAAAACTCATTCTAAATTATGGTCTACTATTCAACAAATGATTTTGGGTTTCTAGCAGTTTTCTTTTCTGCAGTTTTTATTTATTTATTATTACTCATTTTTATTTATTTATTTTTATTTTTGCACATATTAATGAATTTTTTAATATATATTTATGAAATACTTGAATTTTTGACGAAAGAACGGATTTTTTGTATTGATCCTAAAGAAAGTTATCGTCTGGAATGACACACGCACGCATACAACCTAATATGTCATTAACAATTAGGTTGTATTAATATGTAATATGTCACTAGTCATAGAATCTAGTGTTTTGATACGATAGTGTTTGAAGAACCTTGTGGCCGTTTAGGTAATTCTTGCCTATCTCCCCAACCCCGTTATAACCTCGATTTACACCCCTAAAACACCCCCCCTCCCATACACCCCCCCCCCCCCCCCCTTTGGGGTTTTAACGTAAAAAATACGTAGAAAACGACCCCAAAGTAGGTAGGTTATTTTTCAAGGAAACCCTAGATATCATTGAAAAAACAATGTTTTTCAACTTCAAAACATAGTTTTCCCCTACAACTTTTGTTGCAAATTAGTAGTACAATCGATCCCAGGCCTGAGGCAGTTTATTCCGCCTGCCCCCATAGAGACTACAGGCGATTACACTGTAAATAAATCAGCAATTATAATAATATAACATGAAATACAAAGGGGAATTTTCATGGTCATGTTTTATTTGTCCAATAGAAAGAATTTGATGAGAGCTTTCCAAAAAGGTGTTATATGATGGGTATCTGACCAGTAACGGCTCTTGAAATTCATTCGCACGATGACGTCACTGCCCCTTCCCGCCTGGGGGAGGGGGACCCTCAGCACCCTTGCACTACTACGTCGCGCATGGTCTTCCAACCCGTTTATTAGCCAAACTAAACGGTATTTTATGCTGAAAATTGGAACGAAGGGGTTTTCAAGTTCGCTGAATCCGAATCTGAGGTCTAAAGTGTGAAATTCCCCATTTATACAGTAGATAATTTCATTTAAATATACTTATCTTACAGAGATGTACAAAGGGTTGGCATATTAATCAAGTCTAGCTTACATAGATTAACATAGGTTTGGCATATTAATCAAGTCCAAGTTCATGGATTTACAGCACAACTTCATCTATTTCCAACAAAATCTTCCATCGAAATCGGCCAGCTACCAGTTTTCAGGAAGTACTTCCTTCCCAAATGTGCACGCTGTTCGAATTTCGGATGGAGCAGAAGGTGGTCATAGTCCTGGATTTCCCTCGTGCACGAGATCTTTGTTGAGGTGCACGAACTCGCGAACTCAACCAGGTCCAGTCAACAGGGGAGTTCTCTTTGATATGGGAAGCTCGAAGGCGTGTCTGTTCCTAATTGTTGGTCTTTGTGTTACGGCTGTCTGGTGTTGTCCTCCACAACCTGCTCCTGCAGCTCGATGCTGCGGGCACCACGACCCTGTTTAATTTTGGAATTCGGGACCTGGGAGAAGGTCATCTTGAGGTCCGCATCCCTTAAACAGGAATCTACCTCCTCATTCGTAGTACCGACGTGAGCCCGGGTGTACCTCAATGCAACTCTCCAGGCCAAGGAACCAGGCGAGGTGGGAAGGGAGGGGGGGGGGGATATGTGGGTGTGACAAATTTTGTTGTCGCTGCCCAGGCATCAATTGCCAACCGATTTTAGTTTAGATGTGCACCAAAACCCCGAAATTTTGAATTTCATGCTGGAAAAGAGGGAATGAAGGGGTGCAGCCGATAAATCGTCTCCCCCCCCCCACGTCAAATTCAAATTTTGTCGGCGCTATACTACCCAGGCTACAATTCACAGCCGATTTTCGTGATTCTTTTTTGTTCTATTCCAAGTTTAGCCTAGTTGTGCAACAAACCTTGATTTCTTGGATTTGTTCTCTTGGTGGTGGGTGGAGGGGGTAATTACTGATTCTTTCTATCGCTGACTAAGCTACAAACAAATTCCCTCCAAAATTATATACCTACTGTTCATTCATGTTATGAATATCATAGGAACGTTTCTGTAATGCATGCATTATTTATTAATGTGTTTATATACCTATTTACTAATTTTTTCCAGATTCTGAATATTCGTACCTAGCTAGACAACTAGTGGTTCAACATGAGTGAGCTGCCAAAAGAGAAAGGCCGAGGCAGAGCTACTGTTAGAGCTCGGGGAAAAGTTCCGTCACAGCAACAGGCGACGAGTTCGCTCCCTCCCTCACGACCAGGTCCACCTGTAAGTATTCATGTCAATGAATTTAATTTATTATTGTGGTCGATTCCAACAATATTTCTGATGATAATAACGCAATAATTTATTCATACAGAGATGCTGAAATAGATAAAGGAGAAATAGAGGTCGGTTATTCGTTATTGTAGTAAGTAAAATGAATAGTTATCTGTTCGTTTGAGGGCAGGGGCACTCGGGTGGTATGAGGGCTGTGGAATAACATCCACGGAAACATGGGGGGGGGGGGGGGGGGTTGGGTTGAATCCTCGAAATTTAACATTCAACGTACGGTATCGCAAAGGTTTTTGAGCACAATACAAAAAGTTCCAGTCATGCAGTATTATCATATGAGCGAATCTTCGTAAACTATCGTATTATATTTTTGTTGAATTGTTTTGAAATTTGAGCTCGTAGAGAGCAAAGAAATTGTTTAACTATTAATTTTATGGAATAAAAACTTACCCATTCTAAATAATAATCTGCTATTCAATGGACGATTTTGAATTTTCAGCTTTTTTTGAAGTAGATTTTGCCCTTTTTAATGAAATTGAAGTACGTTTTTTATCATGATTTTGTGTATACAATTCTTTAATGTTCTAGTTTATAGATGGGCAGATTTATTTGATTAATATTGATTAATTTTGAATAATTTAATCAATAATTTCATTAACATTTGCTAAAAAATCGACAAAATCTGCAAAAAAAAAAGTTACAAATCCGAAACCTCTTTTTTTTAATAGCTCGTTATAATTTAAAATACGTTTTTTGCATAAAATTAATAATCAACAATTTCATTGCTCTCAAAAAGCTCTAATTTGAAATCAATTTAACATTATACAATGCGATAATTTACGAAAATTCGCTAATACGATCATGCTGCATGACTGGTTCTAATTGCAGAATATTACTTAGAACGAGTTTTATTTTTTTAATATCAAATTGTTTACAACAATATTTCTTTTGAAGTCCGCTATTTTCATAACAATTCAACATGATGTAGTACGATAATTTACGGAAATTCGCTCATACGATCATGCTACATGACTGGAATTTTTAAGGCGTGTGTTTTACTGATGAAATTTCACAATTTTCCACTCTCTTTCTCCTCTCCTTTCTCAACCGGGCTGGGGTCCGGCTATGACGGAGTTAAAAGAAAAAAAAAACGAACACTTCCTTTAAAAAAAAAAAATTTAAAATTATGATCTGGGGGGGGGGGGGGGGGGGGGGATGAAAAAAGGACTTCAGCAGTTTCTCTAAATGCCTGCCCTCTTAATGCTAACAAAGCTCGGCGCGTCAAATCCATTGCTCGTTGAGCGCACGCGCAATGGAACCACCTTAAGCGATCGAGCTGCTGTAACGATTCTTCCTTGAAATTCCTCCACAGTGCAAATGGGCGTGAGATCTGCGTAGACCGTGCAGCAAGGAGGCGGGCATTTTGAGCAACTGCTTTGATCTCATGTTTTTCTCCTACCAGATGGTATTTTTACATTTTTTAAAGGAAGTATTCGTTTTTATTTTATTTTAACTCAGCCATAGCCGGTCTACAGCCCAGTTGAGAAAGGAGGAGGAGGAGGAGGATAATGGAATGGAAAATTATGAACTTTGATGTGCAAGCACACGCCTAAATAGATGGGTTTTCACACCAAATATCCCTATTTTCCCCATTATTCCGCTTAAATCGAGTCTAATCAAGAAACGGATAATAGCACCATGTGAATCAGAGTTGAATGAAAAACTATGAAAATCCATGTATTTGGGGTTTACCAGAATCCACGTTTTGAGCAATTTCGGTAGTCAAATTCGCGCGCTCGCGGAACGGGTTGCGCGCGGTAAAAAAAAAAATCGAGTGAGAGGGTGAAATGTTGCGCAGAATCCAAATCTATATATATAAAAATCAATTGCTGTTCGTTAGTCTCGCTAAAACTCGAGAACGGCTGGACCGATTTGGCTAATTTTGGTCTTAAATTATTTGTGGAAGTCCAGGGAAGGTTTAAAAGGTTTAAAATTTCAAATCTGCCCCATAGGGGGTGTTTTACGGGAGGAGGGAGGAATGGGGTATCTGTCATCACTGAACAAACTGGGGATTTGATTGTCGAGTATGTTTGGATTACTCCAATTCATGTCAAAAACTACTTTTTTCACATTTTTCAAATATGACTCTCAATGGAGGGGGAGGGGGTGGGGGAGTTAAAGCATTTCGAACGTCACTGAACGAATTGGGGATCTGAGTTGTCGAATGTTTGGAGTATTCTAACTCAAATCACAGGCTACTTGAAAATTTTCAAATCTAACCCATAGAAGGGGGTGTTTTAGGGGAAGGGGGGGGGGGGGGGGAGGAGAAATGGGGTATCTTTGTCATCACTGAACGAACTGGGGATTTGATTGTCGAATATGTTTGGATTACTCTAATTCAAGTCAAAGACTACTTTCTTCAAATTTTTGAAATATGACCCAGTGGAGAGGTGCCGGGGGGGGGGGGGGGGGATGTTAAAGCGTTTTGAACGTCACTTGACCAATGGAGGTCTGAGTGGGAGAATCTATTAGAATAACTTTAACTTGGGTCACTGGCTATTTGATAATAGAGTGTTTTTGGTGACCACTAACCCCCCTTAACGTCCTTAACGTCACCCTAACGTACCCAAGAGTACGTGACCTTGAGGGGACGTTAGCAACGTCGTACGTTAGAATGGCTCATTCAACGTCACCCGTTTGGGGACCTAAAGGCACACGACACCAGCCTAACCTTCCTGTAAATGTAACACTACTGGTCACCTCAAAATTAATCGGATACTGGTGAAGTAAATAATAGTTTTTCTTTAAATTCCCCATCAGTTCCTACTAATTATTTTAATGTAGCGGGTAGGTTTCTTGAACACTCCTCAAACTTGGTTATTTTTCGTTTCAAGTCGCGTAGAAACCGAATGTGCCTCCTGAAGTCCGCCTTCACTGTCAAGCTTCACCAGCCTTCAACTCGATCGAAAAAAAATCCGTTCTTTTGCACACAGGCTCTATTTGGTCGATTAGAGCTTTGTTTTTATTATTATTTTACATATTTTAAACGAGAAACCTGAGTTTCAAGACACTACTTCTTTGCAGTATTTGCAGTATTGTTCTTAGTATGCCTGATCCTTCAACTGTTTTCTCGTGAACATTGCCTGAAGTGCTGCCTCCACTGGTGATTGTG
>CM061048.1:42638540-42683540 GCA_030762985.1 Adelphocoris suturalis
CCCCCCCCCCCCCCCCAATTTACCTGCCTATTTGTATATCACAGCTGTTTAAACCAACTTTCGTTCCCTATCTGTGTGAGGTAAAATCCTAGTTTCAATCACAGTCTGATGTTGATGTTTTTTCAGAGATTTTGCACATAACCAGTAAGTACTCCTCCTTATAAGTTTTATTAATACAATATCATTTTCAGATTGTACCCGCAAACTTTGAAGCACCTTTTTGTCATTTATACTAGACCCTCAGAATTGGAGAATAGTTAGAAAATTGTTAATAGTTGATTGAGTTTTATGAATTTTATCGCAAACGGAAAAGCAAACCCACCGCGCGTATTTAAACTTGAAACTCATCAGAGGTAAGAAAGCTATTCTGTCAACTGTTGTGCAATTTTAAAGGAATGGGTAGCAAAAATGTAGAAGGTTTCCTATAACCGTTAATAGAGCGGTGATACATGAAGGTTTTTTCACGCAGAAAACATCACAACACCATCCCAGTATCTTTTCACATTTATATATATATATATATATATATATATATATATATATATATATACTCGGCCCTTCGGGCCTCGCAAGGGGCTCCGCCCCTTGACCCCGCCAGGGGGGCTTCGCCCCCCTGGACCCCCTAATCTATACTCGGCGCTTCGCGCCTCGCCGGATCTTTTCTCTTTTCTACTGTGTAGAAAACGAGGATAATTTGCTATGCAATTCGTCTCACGAGAAAAAAAAAAAAAAAAAAAAAATTTCAGGCCTGGCCGGGATTCGAACCCACAACCTTCGTCTCACGAGAAAAAAAAAAAAAAAAAAATTCAGGCCTGGCCGGATTCGAACCCACGACCTCTCGCTTCCCATCTCGGGACAAAAAACGTTACACAAAAAAAGTGGTGGGGGTCGGCCTATATAGCAATTAATATATATATATATATATATATATATATATATATATATATATATATATATATATATATATATATATATATATATATATCTTACAAGGTTTCCGAATTCTTGTGCATGCCGCCTAGGCACAACTGTCTCCCAATTTGCAGGAATAATCGACAAGTATACCTAATTTTGAAGATGAGTAATATGCCACCGGATTTCCGAAATTTGTATAGCAAAGAAAAAGTAAAGCCAAAGTATAAACTTCTATTTTTTTACTGAATGTATCTACTTACTAATTTTCCAACCAAATCGGTTTAGTGCTCTTAAATTTCGAATTTCTCACCGAGAGAAGCAGTATTTTGGGGCTTTATCTCAAAAACAACGATTCTCGATCTAATCTTGCATACCTGACCAGTCCTGGCCAAATTCGATTATCGTGCTGGATTTGTGTAAGAAATTGTTTAACAGGCCATTGACTCAAACACTGGACAGTAAGGTGGGAAGGAGGGAAGAGGTGGCTAATGCCTAAGAAGTAATTATTTAAAAAACTACACTTTTCATATACATTCGTACGAGACGCTTCATGCAATGCATTCATTTTTCAATAGTATGTGTTGACTCTTGAATCAGTAATTCCAGAAAAATATTTTTACTGCAGTGCATTGCTGTTGAATACATTACCTTGCCTCAAAATTGAAAATTTGCTAATGTTTCCAAGAGGTCTGAAAAACCAGTAGAAAAACGCATGCTAAGCACCTACCCACCAAGTCTTTATTCTAGGATGAAAGTATTTAGATTTGCCGTTCAAGTATAGCTGCCGCATTACTGCTTACAATAGACAAACTATACCCACAAAAATCACGCAGCATACCAACTTTGTATTTAAAGCGCTCACTCATACAAATAAAGACCACATTTTTCCTTTATTAAGTACAAGATAGACACATTTTGATTTAGATATTTAAGACAGATAATTGGGCTTACCGCAAGAGTTATTGTTCATCTGTGGGGGAATAAATGGAGACTCTGTATCCGAGTGATAGCTGTTCCAGTCGCTAGGGGTCTTGTTGTCGCTCCCCCGCGAAAAGAAGTCGGTTCCTCCATTTTGCGGTCCACTCTGAAAAGTAGACATCAATATTCATGTATAAATTTATAGTACATTATGTCCAGATATGTTCTATCTACGAACAATTTTGAGAAAATGTGCACTAAATTCCTTTTTCCGAATAAAGTGGAGTTTTTATACGTTATCCACGTTACAAAAATATGAAGTTTCTGTCTTAAAGGTGATTTTTATGGGGGAAAGTTAAATAAAATAAATACAAAAATAGTGAAAGAAATGTAGAAAAATTGCATATTTAGGTATATTACCGCCAACGCTGATTTCCTATGAAAGGTCCAAATGTTTTTTCAATATCTGCTTTTTTAAGACCGTATCTAAAAAAATTTTGCTAATCGATTTTTTCCCTAATCGATGTTTGTTGGCTACATTGATTCTTTTAAGACTGAATTTATTGAAAATATGACGTTATTTACCTTAGCAACGATAGTAATAAACCATAAACAGTCGTTACTTCTGCACCAAGGTACCTAGATAAGCAAAAAATATTCTGATCAGATACCGTATCTCTTAGTACTAGAACTACAGAGCCGTAACTACGAGTAGATACGGCATATTTGCTTAGCATTGGTATTATGCGGCACTGCAACCTTAACACGATAGTTAGCCTTTGACCCATGACCAATAACCACAGCAACTATCCGCCAATCTCTTGTACCTATATTGCGGCACAAGGAAGAAATGTGTAGATGCCACGCAATTTTTCGATCCTGAGGGTTTTGGTGGAAAACCAAAAAATCTGTAGTAATTCATATTATATTTATAAACTAGGAAGGTATAAACTGCCGTTTTTCACTCGGCTTTTATGTTTCAAGGCTATTTTTAAATAGAAACTCACTGCTTCAAATTATGCATATTGCTTCAAAAAATTGGAGAAAATCAATATTTGCATAGGGTTGCGGAATAAACAGGTTGAAAATTAAACATTTGGCATTAAATTCTGTAAAGAATGCTTACAGTTTCGAGACTTGACAAACTGGTAGCTACTCATACTTTTTCAAACTGACAACTTATACCACTGGTTTTCAATATCCAATTTCTGATAAGTAGAGATAGCAATTAAAAATCATTATTCAAAATTTTAGATAATTATTCGTTGAAATGTTCAGGAGAAACATCTCAGTCCAAGCCAAGATGATTAGAAGAAGGGGATTAATTAAATATTAGATTTCTGAGGAATAATGTCTGTTCTGGCGGTCGGAATGCACTATATTACTAGGTGTGATTGCCTTATCAACCAAATGTAGAGAATTTCGCTCATTCTCATCAAAATCAATGCTCACATTGTTTCAAATGTTCCAAAGTAGTTACAGAAATAGTTGAAGAAAGAACAGAAAAAACCGTACTTCTGGTATTCCTAGGAACAATGCAGCAAAGCTTCCAACTGTAATATAATTTTTCTCAGTAAATATGTCAATGGTGGTCTTTCTTAGAATGGTAGCAGTATAGTAGTTGGAATAATTTCAGACAGAGCTAACTAATAAGTAATAATAACAACTCATATCCCCTGGACCAATCCTAACACGATGTTCCTCTTGTAGACAAATAACTTATTTATTCCGAGAAAAAGTTTATGAATAAACACCTAGATGAAAACAGAATTAATCAAAAATCAATTGGGCTGTCGAAATGTGATTTTAGTGAATTATAAAGGTTGAAACTGAAAGAGTGTAATTCTCAAAAATCTGTCAATGTTAAAAATGAAATTTCGCCATTTTCATGAAATTTAATCTTGAATAGCTTGATCCTGTGGAGTCATAAAATCAATTTTTACTCTTTCTGGGAGATCTAAGAGTATCGTAATTCGATTCAGAAAATTACATGAAAGTCTCGACCATTTAAGTCAAACCTTGAGAACTTACCTCAAGGTTTCAGATTGACGTGAACGGCTTTGTGGCACACAATGATGGACCATTGTAATCGACCAAGAAAATCAATAAATAAATTTGATAAAAGTAACCCCCCCCCCACCACCCCCTCCTTTCAATCAAGACGAAAAAATCGGAAGGCTATAATTTAGGAGAAGCTTTGATGTGACTGACAAAGCGCCAGAGGAGTTATCGACGCATTTTTTTTTTTTTTTTTTTTTTTTTTTTTTTTTTTTATGGGTTTTTTGTTGTTGTGTGTTTATACTTGTGCACACAAGTATAATTGCACAGGATTAAGATAAAATAACCCAGAAGTTTTGGATGATTGAGATATAAATTAGCACACCTATTAGGTAATTTAACTAAAGCGCATCGACAGGTGTACAAATACGTAATGTGGTTGGGATATGGAAATCATTAAAGTGCATTGTGCCGACTGGCGCTGGCAATTGAAAGAAATTTTATGTCAATTTTGAACATCCATATACTATTTGTACCTTCGCGCTAACTTCTAAGTCATGCCTACATGTTTATGAAGTATATCACTCGTCAGAATAATTTGGATGCTTACGAAATTATTCAAACTGCCAACGCTTAGGTGTGAAAAGCCTAAAGTATGACGTTTAACTCATCCTCCTCTATAAACTATACGCTTTAGCTCCTACTTGAAAAAGTTATAATGACCTAAATTTAAGTTGAGCTAATTAAAATTTATTCTAACAACTTTTCCAGTATAAAGTGGAAAGCCAAGTCCACCTCGGGAAGCGCTTCAACAATCCCAAAATCGTTTAATATATATAAGTGCCTAATACTGCTTTTGTGATTCCAAGCGCTATCCTCTTCATAATAAGAAAACAATCAGGGCCAAACGTTTTAAAATATGGGTCAATATTTCAAGCTCGTCACAGAGAAAGCTTACAGGATCAGATCAGAAGCCGGGTTTTTGTCAGTTAAGGCTCGTTTTCTCTGATTGTGATGAATTTATAACAATTGTTCACAGCATAAAATATTCAATTATGATTGATATCGATTATTAGGTAAAAAAAGAAAACATAATTTCCAGTTTGTTTTGAAAGTTTTCATATTCACACGATCTGTCCCTCAATCACTCAAAAATATTAATTTAACCTCTGGTTCGAATGCTGAAAATGTTAAAAAGCGTGAAATTAAACTAACGGGAATTTGAACGTATTTTCTTACGTTTAAAACGTGTAAACGTGTAAAACGTATTTTCTTAATAAATCCAAAGAACCGGTACCTATATAACATGAGTCGGATTTGTTAAAATGTAGGTGTATATGTGTATATGTAATATCAGTATGAAAATCCCTTTTTTTTTTTCTCTTCAGATCCTAAAAATCTATTGCAGGCAATGGTTTTTAAATTCCAAATTAATTAATTAGAAACCGATATATTTATTCGATATGATTCTATTTTTAACGATTAAGTTATATTGATAAGTACTTCACGGTAATTAATAGCACAAAGCAGTTACAACTTACATGGGAATAATTATTGTACCACGGCTGCTCAACATGCTGCACTAAACTGTTGTAATCAGCAGGAGGTGGCATGTGCAGCTGAGGGTACCTGCAATAGTAAAAATAATGAGTACCCTTCTACTCTAGAACCTTTAAATTTCAATCAAACACATTAAAAAAAGTATGCAATGAAAGCCATAAATAATCTTATAAAAGGGAGTTGCTAGGAGTTAAGAATGTGATTTGTAGTGACTCAATAAGTGCCAACCAACAAGGCAAGTAGGGACACATATTCTGATTATCCTCTGAAACAAAGTCTACGTGTATCGCTACATCAAGCCACAACATCGTGCTCAACGATAACTTATGTGGGTACCACGCCATGTAGGTATTTTTGACAATGAAAGTGCTGATGCTCTTGCGAGGAGAGTCATTGGTGAAACTCCATCGACATGTTGCCATTACTTATTGAGGATCAAATCGCCAACATGAAACATAGAGATAATTCTACCGGACATGAGCAATGGCAGGGTGAAGTCACAGGGTGTCCTTCAGGACTCGTGTACGATAGACCCTTTCGGAACCCAACTTCCAAGGAGGGACCGACCGAATAGTGGTCGATCGGGTAGCCATTGGCCACATCCGTCTTACTCGCAGACACCTGTTTAATGCAGAAACTCGAAATGTGTGTGGGAGGTGTGCGGGTGATCTGTCCATCCGCCACTTCCCAGAGGACAGCCCACACCTTATGGACCTCCGAATAGAGCATAGGTCCCCTCAGTGGGTTGACATTCTATCTAGACCAAACAAGGTCTAGCTCCTGTTGCTGTACCTGTGAGCCGCTGGGATCTACCTGAGAAAGTGGTTCTTCGGTTTACAGTACCTTGCTGGTAAATAAGACACCTCCCAACGTTCCTGGATGCGTAGAATTCACCGACTACTTACTACAGTATTACATTATGTTGTGCCTCATCCCTCCTGTAGTGTTGTTTTCGAGTGATTTACAATCTTCCAATTTTACAATGTCCACCAAAATATTTGGCTAGTGGTCGATGTACTACGAAACAAGGTTAATAACCAACCGAACAACGCAATTACATCCTTGACCTAGAACATCAACAACAAGGAAAACGAGGAATTGATCCAGAAATTCAAAGATCATATGATTGCCACCCCTGTATTTGTCAGAGAAATAAGTATTTCGATCAGGGTAAAGAAGCTGCGGCGAGTTATTAGGGTTTCTCGATGGAGCGGGCTGAGATGCGGACTGAGCCGAGATTAGTCTTCTGACCTTGGAGAAAAGTGTCTGATCTCATATTTCGGATTAGGAATATACCTTCAATATAAATGATTTATAGAAAATAAATTTTTATTGTGTACAAGGGCTCACGTTAACCTGATTTATTGTTAGAGGCCGGCGGTCTTCGGCGAATGAATAAACTTTTCTGAAATAACCAAAATGTTGTTTTACTTTACCAGCATCTTAGGTTGCAAAAAACCTGGTTCGTCTCTTGGCTAGTAGATTGCGAAAAACCGGATGATTTAATCTACGGTAATGACATTAGGTTGCGAACTGCAGTCAATCGGGTAGCCACTGGCCATACCCGTCTTACTTATTGACACCTTCTGAGCTCATAAACTCGGGATGTTGTGTGTGGGTGGTGTTGGTTTGATCTGTTAATTCACCATTTCTTGGAGTACTGCCCAGATCGTATGGACATCCAAGTCCAGCATAGGCTCCATCAGTGGTATGACGTTCTATTTGGCCCAGACAAGGTCCGATCCCTGTTGTTGAACTTACCTGAGAGCCGCTGTGATGTACTACAAATTGTGATATCTGATCTATCATATATTAATACACATAATTTTATTTTTTGCCACAGCTTTATTTCAATTTGCCGATGTAATTATATTGATATGTATTTCGTTATAAACCTATTCATCGTCTTGTCTTTGTTGCATTATTTCATTTTGGGGTTTTTATCCGCTGTAGGGATTAATCAATGTTATCGCTGTATGGTAGAGTAGCGATTCATTAATATTATTGTGATTTACCAAATCTAAACGTAGATTACAAGATAATTGCAACACTGGTTGGTACTTATAGAACATGGTTTTCACCGAATTAAAATCAATTCAGGTAAATTTTTTTAGCGAAGATGTTTAGATTTTAGACTGCACAAGAACTTCTAGCAAGACAAAAACTGAGGTTTTCGACCAAAATCAAAATGTATGATGAGGTAAAGCATAAAAATGTACTCAGTATGGAAGTGAAAAAAAAGAAAATGTGAATTGTTACAAGCAACACAAATCCAATTTCGATTTCCCAAGCGCTCCCTTTTCAATTACGATGCCAAGGTTGGAATGTTTTAATTATTTGCTAAAAAAAAGGAAGTTTCACCGTTGAATTGATGGTTGATTGGGATGCCATTTGTTTTGAGATGATTGGGAGTAAGCACTTTTTTCATAATATCAGCGAAAAAAGTAAGTTTTACTATTCAAATGATAAAATTCGGTAAAACAGAAAAATGAACGAAAAATTACCCCAATTATGCACATATTTCAATCATGGGAGGTCCAGAGGGTCCACTCTGAAGAAAGATCATACATGGGGTCAATATTTTGGGTAACTGAACCAACAGAAAAAGTTTGGATGAAACCGGCGATGGGATTAACCTTACGAGATGTTTTTGCACAAAACATTGCAAATGCAAAATGAAAATTCCAAGTAAACAGTAAATGAAACAGAGAAACACTAATGTGTTCAGCAAAGAGTTCCCTGTTATATATTCAAATCAAAAAAACTTATTTTAAACTGTGATTATATGCATTAAAAATAAAATAATATGTACTTTACATAGACAATTTTTAAATAACAACGTAATTTTTTAAAGTCATACCTCAGCTCAGAAAAGTTCTCATTGTAGTTCTGTAACATCCTTTCTTGCCTAATCTCCTCCGCCCGCTGACTCAGCATCTGAAACGGAAATCGATCATCTTAAGCGAGTCATTCATATTTAGGTTTGTTGAGTGAGGCGCATTTGAATACAACTTCTCATACACCACAAATACGTATTAAGCATTGAGTTGTATAAATAGGTTCACCATAACTCAATGATAATATCGTAATTCACCAACGTTTGTCATCAACATTTCATTTGCTAGTTCTAAACATCAAACTCATTTTTAAATTGCTGCTAATTATTACACAAAGGTTCATTATTCGTGTTTATTATTTCTTCAACTTGGATCATTGGTCTACAATTATTATACTTCGTAAATACTCGTATTATGTCATCAAGACTTGGCGTTTCGCGCTTTCTAAAACGGTTAAACCTTTACATCTCCAGGACCTCAAAATTTGACGCTTTTTAGTAATAATGTAGAAATATTTAGAAAAAATTTGGGAAAAAGGGTAGGTAGAAAAGGAAATGAACTAGCCTCGAAGACCCCTAAGCTGACTAGAGCGCCTCCGTACCTCGTAACTGTTTTCGAAGTATCCTAAAGGAGCTCCATCTTAATTCCAGCACCGTAAATCGGTTAAGAAATCAGCATCAGAGATCCCAAAGCTGACCACAGCCCCTACGTACTTTGTAATTGTATTCTAGATATCGTAAAAAGAGCACCATATCAAATTTCAGCTCCATATAGATTGATTAAGAAAGAAGTTAGCTTCATAGACCCACCTTCTTAACCGATTTGCGAAATCAAATTTCATGGTGATCGGGCGAAAGGCTGACTTTGTCATGAATATGTTTACGTTAATTATAGGCAACTACAAAGGAAAAATTGATGAAATGAATTAATACATCAAAGTGTAGATGTATTCGGTAATACATCTTTAGATGAATTTTAAGTATATTAGTTAATTAGATGTACAACACTTTAATAGTCCCTCTGATCCGAGTATAACATTTGAGTAGGTCTTCTATAGTCCATCCGTAGGGATAATAGTTTGATTAAACTCGATTTCACGAAGTCTTAATACCATAGGAATTACATCAGCTGATACGATCTTTGGAATTGACTAGGTTGTGTGTTCCGATTTTAAAAACACTTTCACTTTCATTAATGAAATTTAGCGATCCAATAATGTCACTACTCGCGCAATCCACTCTCTAAGCTCTTGAACTTAGAGAGAGCGAACGTTGATATCTCAAGGTCTATCAATCCGATTGAGTTCAAAATCGGAGGGTCGTTGGGTACCCATAGGTTCTAGGAAGATGCACTATCCATCTCATCACCATTGGTTGAGTATTAGCTATTCCGCATGCGCAAAACCGAATATTCCTTGACTCTTTGACACTATTGGTCCGAATTTATGAAATTTTAATTAAATTAAAAGAGAAAATTAAATTTTTTAACCTCTACACAATATTCTGCTGATTCCATCACCTTATACAGGGTGTCTCACGTTATATCCGGAAAACTTCACCCACGTATTCTGCAACTAATTTCTGATCAAAAGTTCTTCCCATAGATTTTTTTAAACGCTTCGTAATTAACCAATTTTCAAGAATTTTCTCGTGATTTCGACCTTAATTTACTAAAACGGCCATAACTCCCTTAATTACCTGCGAAAATTTTAATTTTATTATACCGTTGGAAAGAGTAGGTATTGAATTTCCCATCTCATTGTATCATGAAAGTGTTTTAAGATGGTTCAATTGGTGAAAAAGTAATCTGAAAAGTGAATTTTGTAAAATCTTCAGAATGTCCTTTTTTTTCATATTCTGTAGGTCCAATAAAATTCTACATGTTAAATTCAGCCTGTAGTCCTTAAATTTGCGACAAAATCTTAGCTTTTCAACAGTGTAGTCAATTTTACTTTTACTTTGCTAATTACGGGAGAAAACTATGTTTTAATGTTGAATAACATTGTTTTTTCAATGAAATCGATGGTTTTCTTGAAAAATGACCTTCTATGAAAATACGAGTTTGTACATATTTTTCACGCTGAATCGAATGGTAACTCTTGCTTATCTCCCCAACGCCGTTATAACCTAGTTTTACACTTTAACTTAAAAAATTTAGTTCATTTGGTATGACAAATTTTGTGTTTTCAAGGGTGAAACTTGTAAGCTAAAATGTAAAATTCGGTTATAACGGGATCGGGGAAGTATGCAATAGTTACCATTCGATTCAGCGTGGAAAAATGCGTAGAAACCGACCCCAAACTCGTATTTTCACGGAAGGTAATTTTTCAAGAAAACCTTCGATTTCAAGGGAAAAACATTATAACATTAAAAAATAGTCTTCTTCCCTAATTAGCGAAGTAAAAGTAAAATTGACTACACCGTTGAAAAGCTAAGATTTTGTCGCAAATTTAAGGACTACAGGCTGAAATTGTAGTGTAGAATTTTATTGGACCTATAGAATATGAAAAAAGTGGTCATTCTGAAGATTTGACAAAATTCACTTTTCAGATTGATTTTTCACCAATTGAACCATCCTAAAACTCATATAGTACACCAGGGATATTTGGAGTTTAACAATCTTTTTAATGATATAATCAAATTTGAATTTTCTCAGGTAATTACGGGAGTTATGGCCGTTTTAGTGAGTTAAGGTCGAAATTACGAAACAATTCTTGAAAATTGAATAACTCGAAAAAAAAAAAGAAAAAAAATCTATAGGAAGAACTTTTGATCGGAAATTAGTTGCAGAATACGTGGGAGAAGTTTTCCGGATATGACAAGAGACACCCTGTATTTAGATGGTGAATGCAATTAGATTGATGGTACAGTATGCGCATGCGCAAAGATGTATTATATCATATCTCTATTTGGCATTTAGCATGCCCACATATGTTCAGTCCTAGTTTGCATTAAAGCATTTCTACTAGTAATTAGTTCTTTATCTGATTCTAAACGCCCATGTTGCGAGGAAGCTATAGGTACTGCCCACCCAACTTGGCACAAGTTTTTAATCTGGATTTAATCAAATTTGATCCAATAGTTTGAGAAAAGGTTACGAACGAAAGACGGAATATTTGTATTCTAATATGATTTTTCGATCTGCGAACAGCTATCTAATGTAGGTACATTACTTAATTTTATTTTGTAAAGCGGGTTGAAATTTTATTATTGAAAATAATAAACCGAAAGAAAATGCACGACTAACAACACAAACAGGGGCATTTTCAAGTCATTTGGTTAAAACGATATCCTGCAAAGAGAATGTAACATTCAGCTCTGTGGAGCGAGTTCATCGCCGCGCGATACTGTCAAATTAATTAGATTACATGAGGGAGAATTGAATTGGGAATTGGATTAAATTGCGAAACATTACAGCTTTAAATTGAAACGAAAATACGCAATTTGAAAGCATCACTACCTAGTTTGAATGTTTCCAGTTGATACAACATTGAAGTACCGAACCCCACAGCAGGAGAGTTGTCAAGTATAAAGAATAATAACAGTAACACGACTTTTGAATTACAAGCATTTGGTATGGTAATTTCATTACAATTCTCTCAAAACGTCAGAAAATTCATTCATTACCTAAACTGCAAAATCCAATGGGAATGAGGTAAGTAATTGCATCGAGTACACCAGCCCTTCCCTATGTTTAACATTATCCGTTTCCGTATTCGAACAGACTATCCCAATATTATTATCAAACATGATAATTTGCACCATAAAAAAGATAAATATCAATGCTAATAATAATCTTCACTCATTGTGCCTTCGTGAAAAATTGTTTGCTACTGATACTCGTATGTAACGTAATAAAATTTCATTGAACAATATCACCGTAGGTATTCCATTATCATTATTCAATTAGGTACTTAATTATGTACTCAAAAACGGATGTCACTCTTGAATTTATTAGACTGCTTTGAAACCGCACTTACTTTTATTCACGCAATAAATGATGATAATAATATCCACACTTGTGAACTTTTCCTCAAAACAGCAATTCAAATCGGCCCAACTCAACTTAAACAAAGTTACCAAGAACACTTACTTGACTCTTCCCAAGTTTCGATTTGAACTTTCGAGGCAAGAACTTCGTTAAAATCTCCTCTTACTTATTATAAAAGCTGCTTGACATTCCTTTGACGGCTTTCAAATTCATTCAAGGCTTAAATGCCTCTGCGAATTGAGTAGGCACCTATATTCCAACTTTTCCCTTTTAAACCACCGCTCTGCATCTGTTGCACAGAAAAGAATTCAAGGTTTTTTCCCCGTTCGAATTAATGTATGTAACAGTAACAAGTTTAAAAGCAAATTTATGATAAAATATTTAATGTTACTCCGTTTCGGGACTCCTTGAATCAAACTTTGGGCTTTGAGAAACTTTGTTGTAATGTGTTATGAACAGAGCCCTTCTAGTGCCATTTTGCCATGGCGCCATCCTAAAGTGCCATGTTTGGCCAATTTTTGGGTAAAAAGCCATTTTTTGCCAATTTCTGGGAAAATGCCACGTTTGTGCCATTTTTTGCCTGATTTTCTAAAAAAATTTGTGAAAAAAACATTTTTTTTTTTCCTGGAAAAATTTGCAAAAAATTGGGGTTTCAAGTATTTTTTCAAAAAATTTTCTAAAAAGGCAAGCTAACGAGGGCTTTTTCACGTGGGCAAGTTCACAAGTCAACAACCGGGAATCGCCTTCTGAAGATTAAGGTCTCCAATGTCCGAGGATTACAGGCATTAGTGCTTGAAAAGGAAAGGGTCATTGCAAGGTCATGATGGGAAATAAGGGAAGAAAAAAAAAAAGTTTGGATTTTGAAGAATAAATGCCATGTTTGGCCAATTTTTGGGTAAAAAGCCATTTTTTGCCAATTTCTGGGAAAATGCGTTTGTGCCATTTTTCGCCTGATTGTCTTGAAAATTTGTGGAAAAAAAAAAAATTTTTCTGGGAAAATTCGCAAAAAGTTGGGGTTTCAAGTATTTTTTCAAACATTTTTCAAAAGAGGCAAGCTAACGAGGGCTTTTTCATGTGGGCAAGCTCACAAGTCAACGACCGGGAATTCCCTTCCGAGGACTTAAGGTTTCTAATGTCCGAGGATTACAGGCATTAGTGCTTGAAAAGGAAAGGGTCATTGCAAGGTCATGGGGGAAAAATTGAAAAAAAAAGAAAAAAAAAGTTTGGATTTTGAAGAATAAATGCCATGTTTGGCCAAAATAAGTGCCATTTCGCCATGTTTTTTAGAGCCACGTTTGGCAAAAATAAATGCCATGCTGTGAAGGGCTCTGGTTATGAAGGTAGTATGATTAAATGGCTCCAATCGTCCCTCTGTAAAGTAGGCCCTAGACTATCAAGCGGCTTGATCAAATGCTTGAGCAAATTGATTGTATCAAGCGTGATTGAAGCAAGCATTGACGGCGATTGATAAAAATTTTGAATGACTCAAGCGGATGGTCCAGCCGCTTGATAGTCTAGGAAAATTTTGACCAAGCATTACGTCAGTCAAGCGGTGGAAGGCATGGCGTCCACTTCGGAAAGTGCGGTTCCCGAAAACTCAGAACTTGCAGGAATCCCCTCACGTATTTTTGTGTCCTTCTTCTCGATCGTCTCGATGGTGAACTAAATCGAGTAGATTATCGAAACTTTCTTGGTCCATGCGTAGAAAGTTCCTATAATCCTTTGGTTTCGAACCACTCAGAAAGTTAAGGAGATGTTGATGAGTGAAGCGGTTACTCATTTTATACCAGTCCTTAGACCACCGTCTTTTATTCTTTTTTGTGGTTTCACAGCTTTACAGCAACCAATGTAAAGCCCAGGAAACCCAAATCTACATTATACACCATTACGCTCCACACTCCACTTCTCAGCTTCGACTGATGAGAGTTTTGATCAAAAGATTTAAGGTTTGGTTGAAGTACGCTTGAAGAGCCCATCAATCGGAACCTCATCAAGGCGCTTGATAGTGTAGGGCCTCCTTAATGTAACACCACGCCGAAACCACCAATTTGCTATCTTGGTCATTTTTGTGTAGTCAACTCCGTTTTTGGTGTGAATATATCAACGCGCCAATCGCTACGTGTTATATTTTCGCTGAAAACTAAGCCACCTCTTTCGCATATCTGTAGAAACGGCAATCCTCACAAATCGGTGATTTTGACATGCCGTAGAGAGTTGACCAACACCACGGTTTCATGGATGCAGTTGCAGCTCTACCAATGACTTTGATAGATTCCTTCTCAATGAATCTAATGAAACCTCTCGGAGTTCTGTACAAGCAACCGTTGAGGGATTAAGTGTTGAAATTAAAATAAATAAAAAGTCATCAACATGACTTTTAATCGCGAAGTGACTTTTTGATACAGGAATAGACTCTTGATTTGGAGTGACCCTTTCCACATTTGAACTGTCTATGCACAAATGATGTCTGACAACATTAGCCAAATAGAAACGTGATTGTTAATAATATGAAGGCTACCCAATACCGAAATGTTCACCTTTGGATAAGAATTGTATTTATTATTATTTTTTATTTTTTTTTTCGCGCTCATTTTCTATTTGAAAGATTTGTCCCTTTTACAGAATTACAGCTGGTTGGAATTGCAGTAAGCAGTTGTTCTACGAAAGTTTTTATCGTGTTTCTTCCTGTGAGGGTTAAAAAGTGTATAGGTACTAGGTAAACTAATTACAGTAATACTCTCTAGGGCCTTTGAAATATTGCCTCTTTGACAATTGATGGTGTTAGGAGAAAACGTCCTGGAGTCTAATAAAGCCAGAAAATGTAGCCCTTAACTCTTTCAGAATTTACGAGCACTCCTAACACGTAAGTGCTAGTACATCAGATGCACTTTGCCAAAAACGTCAACCTGCTTCACCCCTTCCCCTAAATGGATGAAAAGAACCTTTTTGACTTACGGTACGTGACAGGTGTTGGTACAGACTGAAATAATGAACGTGAGATTGCTTCTACGACATTTTTCGATTTATGCTGGAGCAAAGTTTTTGAATTTCTAATTTTTCTCGAAACCAGGGAAAAGCAGATTGGTATTATCAATTTTTGTAGGAAGAAAAACTTCTACTTATTTTTCAAGGATAGAACTAAATAGCACTATCTAAATTTCCACTCGCATTTTTCTTTTTCTACCACTCTGAAGAACTGAAAATTCATCAAGCGTAACTTCGTCATGGCCTATCCGTCCGAATTCGTTCGAATTCGGAGGGTAGATGAAAGATGGCGATTGGATTCTTCATATGAATTTTATCACGATCGTATCAACAGTATAACGCGCGAACTTCAAATACTTGTAAAATGCATGATTTCTATGGCTTTCAACCGATTTCGATGACATTTTCAGAGATTGAGCAGTTTAGACTGTAGATGTTCCCCAAGACTCCACTACTATAGCAGCTCTCAAGACCCATGCATCAGCATCTGGGCAAACTGCAAATACTTTCCTCCCTTATACAGATATCATGCGAATTAATAAATGTATTACTAAGAGCTTATATATTGTATGTAGAGCCAATAATCCTGGTGATATTGATGCACTACTTTTTTCCATTCACTCTTTCCAGTTTTGCCCTCGATACTCGCACCAGTAGGGTCTGTTCTGTTCAGAACATTTGCGGCAGTATTTATGATTTCAACCCCAAAAGCCTAGAGGGCACTCACGAGCTCTTGAGAGGGGAATCACGAGCATGCAGTAGAGTGCGTTCTACGCCCACAACTAGCTGTCCCGTACACAACACCCATTCTGTTGCGGGACAGGGTCTCGCAGCCAGGATCAGTCTCCGATTTATGCAATTTTTTTAATATCATTTCTCACGGCCATAGAATTGTTAAAACAAATAATTTTTTTGTCATGTTCCAGTCATGCAGCATGAAAGTATGAGCGAATTTTCATAAATTATAGTATAAATTATGTTACATTGCTATGATATTTGAGCGCTTTGAGTACAAAAAAAAGAAGATAACACATCTAATACTTCATTCAAGAAGCCTTCTCATTTCTCTTCTTATTTATTTGTTTGTGTTTTGATGGGGTATTTAATGACTGGTGAGGCCCAATGGTAAAGCCGCTCCATCTACAAAACCCAGCATATTTTCGGCACTTCTCCATCTCGTTTTCCTACAACGTCAGTGAACCATGCCATCTATGGAGCTCTCATCACATCCACGGAACATACCAGTGAGGTGAATGTACAATGGACATGCCGGTAGGTACCTAATTTTTTTTCTTCTCTTCCATTGGTGCGAGAACTGATACCACAGGAAGAGGAACATAAGAAAGAGCATCGGTGACCACGACACGAACTTAAAATTATGCATTCCTCTGTGGTTCCCGCACCCCACGGTACGCCAGATCCTCTCTCAGAACTGGTGGTGAAGAGGTTGCTTCCTTGGTAACCGGACCGTTGTAGCAATTGCCCCAGCAATTTGCGTATCATATCCCTTACTTCATGTGACGTCTAGTTACCAAGCCACCCGTCTTACACCATAAAGCATGTCTGATGGAAAAGGCGTTGCTCCCACAACTATCAAGTATCCCAGGCATGTCAACTGGAGTTCTCATGTATCGGATATAAAGGACATCTCTGAACTTAGTTGGTGAAAGATCAATATTATGCTTTTTCAATGGGCTAGCTGAGAGCCAACCAGATGTCTTTGATTTTTACTGCTCCTCAATTGCTCGACCAATCACTCTTCTTCGATCTAATGGAAAAGAAGACAATGTGGACTGCAGTAGGGCATCTCCTGTTTCTTTCCGACTCTTGATACATTCTTTCTTTGCCATGCTGATTTGTGTTGTGAGTCCCTATATTGAAGGGCACTCCACAACTTTGAGATTGGTCAAGAGTTACCATGGAGACCAATTTTCATGCTTCAGAGAGATGGTCAGTATATTGGATCTGACCAGCCCTGATCCGCCTTTGTTCAAAGGTAGAGCAAAACATTTCAACATCCTCCATTGAATCTACGTAGTACTCAAAGCTTCCACATACAATTTATTACTGATACGAATTTATTCCGGATTTGTTCTCCCAGACAAACATATTGTTAACTGCCATTTTTATGGTTAAAAACCGGGTATAATAATATTCCATGATTCAAAAAAGATCTTGAATTTTGATATTTTTTGACAATTTGTATTGGTTTTTCAGCAAATATAGAAGAAAGTTATGTAAATTTTTCAGCAGAATTTTTTGTATACATTTTCTAATGTTCTAGTTCACTGTTTACAACTACTATTTGACTTGAATTCGGAAAAAAGAAAAAAAAACCGTATTTGTACACCTCTCACTGACCCATAGGAAAACAGTATACTCTACAATAACTTTCCAACAACTAGGTAGATTGTAATTTAAGCTAGACCAACAAAATTAATTCTAAACCTGAAGACCGCGGTATAAATTGCATAATTAAATAGAATTAAGAGGTTCCTATTAGTTTGGAATGGAAAGCGCTCCTTCATTATGCAGTTTAGGAAACCTTCGCTGCGAAAACACTTGGACTGGTTTGAGTAAATGAGTGATACCGTAATAACCCAAAGCGAAATCGCGTCAAGTTTCCGAAATTAAAGTTATATTAAATTATTTTCCCGGTTGTGGAGTAATAGCGTTATCACTCCCCAGCACCCAAGGCGGTCGGTCGATACTCAGAGGAAGGCGTGAAGTTTCCTCCTGATGTTCAAAACGTTTCTACGTTTTTATTAAAACCAGAAATATTTTAATGTTAACTCTATTCAACGAATTATTTAATCGTCGCGAAATTATAATTAATAACACAAACTACCCTTATATTAAAGGCACCCGGACGTCTTGAATATGGTGTACCTGTTTTTGCTCGCGTTTTCCTGAGTCCCCTTCCGACGAATTTCTGTGAGTTTCCAGTTTTGTTCTTCCGTTATATTAACACTCTCTCCTAACAAACGAATAAAAGAAGTTTCATTCTTGTAGCATGACCATGTGAATGATCCCCCCCCCCCTCACGTCATATTTACTACATTAAATTGAGCAAATTGTAATAGAAACTGACGATGATTGAATTATGTCTGAAATACTTTTGCTAAATGGTAATATAGTATAAAAACCTTTCATTCTAATGAAATTTGAGTGCATTTTTAAACGAAATGTTGCCAAAAATTACTCTATGTTCTATTTTCTAGTTATTACAATTTATTTAAGTAATATTCTGCAGTAAAATATATATGAAACATTCGTCGCGGTTGTTTTGCCACCATTGGAGTTTTTTTTTTTGCACATTTTTTGGAATGTGGCCAATTTTTGTGCTCAAAAAGTACTGACCAGCAAACGTATCCTTTCTTTTGAGTTGCTTGATTTTTTAGCTAAATAACGGTGTAAATAGAACGTGATGCACGAAGTTCCTGCATTATTTTGTCGACGCATATTTTTTAACCAAGTTTGTAAACTTTGGACCATGGCGGCACACGGATGGATTTTGGTATGTTACTTTCAATAATGGATCATTGTAATCAACAGAGGGTAGAATTTGTTGGTTGTTTACATTTATTTATTTATAGTAAGGGCTTGGCCCAATACAAAATTAATTAAATATAATATTACAATATAAGTGAGGAGTTACAATATCCGCATTCATGAACAATACAAAAAAAAAAAGGAGTCGAAAATAGAAATATCCGCATAAAATTATGAATATGATGTTGTAAAAATCGAGATAATCTGAAAATCGATATAAAACTTTGACAAACTTCGAATTGACAAAATTGGAAGTTTGTCAAAGTTTTAATGTTCTTACATTTAAAACTAATGTTTTATCTACCTGGTGAAAAACCCTCCTCCACTTTCAACAAACTGTTATTACCACATGATTAGGACCTCTACTAGGAGGTTTCTACCCAGCCCCTGGGTAGAAACGTTGTGGATTATGTTGAATGTTGAATAAAACATAAAGAAAACCACTCGTCTAGTTTGGTCAACCCAACCTCCAATTATATTCACTATCTAGACATAACCAGCACTCAGTGCTATATATATATATATATATATATATATATATATATATATATAGAAACAAGGGAAAGGACAGAAGGAGTGACTTGATTAGATTACCTGGACGTTTCGCTTCTAGCGTTTTCAACAGACTATATATATATATATATATATATATATATATATATATATATATATATATATATATTAAGGGGCGCCCCCGTTTGTTCTACCTTGAGCCAAACGGCTAAAAACATTGAAGAACGTAGAACACGCTTTTACCTCTGGTGTCGGAGGAGGGAATTGAGCTTACTTAGCTGATCTGGATGGGGTCCGTCATCTCATTCGACTCTTACAAGATCCAGAAAGATTCCCTATCAAATGTAAACTTCCTAGGGAGAACATGAAAGAATTTAGCTCACTCGCTGATCTAGAAAGAGCCCATGTTATCCGTCCTATCTTAGTGTCCCTGAGAGTCACCTTATCGAATTTCAGCTTCCTGGATAGAACAGGAGAGAAGTTAGCTCACTCAGTTAATCTGGAAAGAGCACATCACTTCAATTGTCCCTTATTGATCCAGAAAGTCACGCTATAATATCGTCTCTTGTATTATATTTATTCGTAGGTGCTGTACCTATAAACATCCCCATCCATTAATTTACTCCTTCAGCGGGAAGATTTTGATCAAATCTTTCCAAAAAGGAACAATATGAAGGATATCGAATTATTGGAAGTTGCCAAAACAACGGAGAGATGACAGCTGAATGACTTTATAGGAAAACGGCCTCACCCATCCTCCGGCAAAGGGCAGAGGAGGGAACCTCTGCGCCAACCACCTATGAAGTCAATGCATTTTCTTTCCATAAATTTTTCTTCCACACCATTTAGAGTTATGAACTGAAAATATGAAGTATGGGGTCATCAAGGGTGCAGAATCCAATTCTCGGAAGTTCCTCGTTTCAATCCATTGAAGTTGGATTAAATTCAATGCATTTAATCTTTTGAAGATTTATTCGTGCGGAGCGATTTACAAATTGTGCTTAGTGCTGCTCATCTAGAAGTAGTTGGGCATACTGGGGGGGGGGGGGGGGGGGGGCCAGCCAGCTTTTATTTCCCTTATTTTTTAAATCGTAGGTATTTAATTTTTCTTATTTCTTAAGTCCTTTTAACCAAAGACTAGTAAAAGTTCATCTTCTTTTTGCCTGTTGTCTGTGATTTTAGTTTAATTTAGCTTTGTATGTTTGCCAGCAGTGTTTTTACAATTTTTCAATATTAGCCTTTAGTTTTTAAGTCCTATTTATGTGCCAACCGTTGTCAGCCTCAACTGCAACCAGTTCTTGTTTTTGGCATGTATAGAAATGTTTCCATGATAGTTGTTCACATGATTTCATTTGAGCAGGCTGAATGTTGTTGAATTGTTGTATCTTGTTATTTTTTAGTTGTGACATTTAACTCACAATCCATGACCGTGTCCTATATTTTGACACCTTGGAAAATTCTTGAGTAAATTGCCTACCTATGGACTTAATTAAGTAGTATTGGTTATTATTATTATTATTTTATTTTATGTTGGCCTGATACATATTTTTTTCTTTGAGTTATTGTTATTGCTGTGCTATTGTTATTGTTTCATTATTGTGTCAGAGCTGAGGCTTCTATTCTAATTGTTATAGGCCCTGATGATGGTTTTATATAAACCGGAAGCTCGGCGATAAGGACTTTTATTCGTTTTTGACCCTTATTCTGATAATTTGACAACATACATATTGTGGGTCGATCATCTGTTTCTCCAAAGGCTAGTTAGTATTCCTTGCTTCGCGGTAGGTACATCTTTGATATTTTTCCGTTATACCCCCCCCCCCCCCCCCAGTCAATTTGTCTTCAACACGCCATAGGCATTACTTCTTACTTAGATTATGTTATATTATGTTATGTATTTTTGATATGCGAGCTTGCGAGCATCCAGAGCGCCAAAGTATACACATCATTCTGACCTACATGTCCAACTAATCTGCATTTTGACATGGATATGTCTTTTGGCTCAAGGAATTTTTCGCGACACTTATTTTTCCCGACCGACACTTTTTTTCCCGACCGGTACATTTTCTATTGATTTTCACGTACAACCAAGGCGTTACTAGGGAAGAGTAACTCCCATTTCATAGTAGGAAAATCTTTCGCCACTTTTTGGAATGCTCTCATTTGATCACATCTCATGACCTCTAAGCCATTGTAGTGTCAAGGAATGCTGATTTATTACTCTAAGTTAAAAACTAATATTGTTTTGTAACCATAATGGAATAATCTTGTGAAAAGAAGGCACTACATAGTTGGTATACAATTGAGTAGTAGGTACCAACTGGTAAGCAGTAGGTACTAGACATATCCATGATCTATTGTTTTTCCCATCAAGGGAGAAATTAAAATGCTTGATTTACACTTTACAAATAGATTTGTCTCATCCTTTTACATACCTACTAAAGTTTGACATGGATATGTCTTTTGGCTGGGGGTCAAGGCTTCTTTAGAACATCTGATAAAACCTAATTCCCTCACTTCACCTATAGTGAGGAAATCAGAAATAAGGTGGAAAAATGACGTCCATAATGCACTATGAACTTTTGGTTGGACATGTCTTTTGGCTTTTACTAAGGGATTGACTACTTGATGTTATGTAATTTTGAGATGCGAGCTTGGGAGCATCCAGACCACCAACCTATACACAGCATTCTGATCTATTTGTGCGAATTCATGTGCATTCTATTTGTGCGAATTCATGTGAAGGCAATCAAACTACAACCACGCCAAATTTTTTCAACAAATCCTTACCGAAATCGGCAACTTCTAAAAACACGGTAATTCTTTTTTTTTTTTTAATAATATACTCCTGCTCAAAATTAGAGCACCACCATCCATATCTTCGTTTTTCCCCTTCTGTTTTCCCTTATCAAGTTTTTATTCATTTGCACTCATTGTTTGCAAACACAGAAGGAATAAGGTAACCAAAAAAGGCACAAATTCTTGAAGAAAATATGTTACGGGTAGAATTGAAGAAAAATGTGCCTTGTGGTAAAATTATAAAAATTGTAAATGTGAAAAAAATTATGCCAGTTTTGCTTTTCAATACTTGATATTACCTCATCTAGCTCGGATGAGGGCTTGGAGCCTTCGACCCATGCCTCTAATCAAGTTTTGGTAGATAGTTGATAAGGGAAGAAACAAGGGCACAAACGAAGAAATGGATGGTGGTGCTCTAATTTTGAGCAGGAGTGTATAATTCCTTCCCACAGCTTGAAATTGTCACCGATTCTACGTAAATATGTAATCTAAGTAAGAAGTAATGCCTAGAAACATCGGGCGGGCGTGTGGAAGACAAATTGACTGGGGGAGGGGGGGTTATAACAGAAAAGTACCCATATTTTATCCGAGTTTTTACTCTTTTTTTTAATATTTGTAAACTTTGTCGAATTGTCCTACACGTTGCGATCTGGTAAATGAAATAGTGATTTTGAAACAATTTGATTTGGGATGCTTCTGGGAAACGAGGGTGTGGAATGTGGAGGTCTCGAAATTTCGAAGGTTACTTAGGAAGCTGGAAAACAAAGGGTTATCTCCGTGAAACCCCGAGCTCCCAAAGCCACCGGGTCGATAACGTTGCAAGGTCTTCCCCCTAACCCGGTGCAGAGGATTCAGACAATAGGCAGAAAAAAAACCCCTCGCAAGTTCCCACGAGAACAAAAAAACAATTTTTGGGTTTTCCGGGATTCGCGGACGTTTCTCCGCGAACACGCGGCCGAGAGTCAGAAGTCACGAGGGGAAGGACCGGGATCGCAAGTAGTAACCCAGTCCCCGGTAGTAAGGGGAGTGTACAATAGTATAAGGGAAAAGTGGAAGTTTTCGGCGTGGGCGGCGGGTAGACCCGTTGCCATGGCCACCACCCTTCTGTTGCTAGGTAGCGAGGGCGCCTGCCTAGAAGCCTACTATATCTCCCGAGGTTGGGAGGAGGGTGCCGGACATCGAACCGCACACATCAATAACTGGCACTGCCCTTGCAGCTTGCGTCACACTGTACCAACCAACCAACCCCCTCCCCCTCCCCTCGCTACACCCATCCCACCCACATAACGTGGTTTTCATAGCGAAGGGGATCTCGCCTGATAGAGTCCTTATCTCTCGATTTGTTCTCTCCCCCAAACTTTTCATCTGTTACAGTTCTTGTTGGTTCATTATTGACTTGGCACTCGTGACACATATTTGGGTCCCAGTTCTTTTCGCCTTTGAGCCCGCTGTTCTCCCTTTGTTTTGGGTTCACCGTCACATTTTCTCCATATGGAAAACGTGTCAATCCCGTGTTTTTTACTTGTCCTTACATGACCCTCATATTTCTCGATGAAAATTAATAAGCAACTCCTCCACCATCCCCTCAGAAAGTAATGATAGAATACCAATGAACAGGAATTGAATAGGTTTTAATTTCAAAACTTGTCCAAATGTATAGCATTACAGGCATCAGAACTTAGAATAGATAATAAACATAAATTATAAGATGTCGGTATGTACATCTACTGCACACGAAAACATGCACACGCATGCAAACGCTACACACACAGCCAACACCCTGAGTATTAATAAGATGGAGGGCTATTGCTCTGAATTCAACCCTGTTTCCCTGTCAAGGCATACGTGCCACTGCAGTCGAGTTGGCTTTGCAATTGACCCGCCCCCGCTACGCTTTTTTCAAATGACAAAGCAGTTTGTTGTAATTTAAGTTTTGTCTGATATTACTTTATTGTTACATTTTAGTAATAATTTATGTATGTAGACATAACTGTCTAGACGTTAGTATGTACATAAGTTGGTTCCCATGCCCAAATCTTGGTGCCTCCTATTTCTTTTTTTTAATAAGTAATCGTATTATGTCCTGCATACCTTCCTGTCATCTTTCCCTTAATTCTCCTATTAGAACTACGAAAGTAGTTGAATCAAATGTGAAGTTTAAATTCTCAAGTGACATGTAGCATATCTTATTTTTATACAGTGGACTCAATTTTTAGCCCACTATAGCACTCAAATTTCGCTTTGTGATTTAGTTTTGTTGATGACTTTTTTTTTTTTTTTTTGTTTTTTGTCCGGTTGGTCTTTTTGAACCATTAAAATTTCTATCTAAATCAATGAAGAAAGTTATTTCTCTCGATTTGTTCTCTCCCCCAAACTATTCATCTGCTACAGTTCTTGTTGGTTCATTATTGACTTGGCACTCGTGACAAATATTTGGGTCCCAGTTCTTTTCGCATTTGAGCCCTCTGTCCCTTTGTTTTGGGTTCACCGTCACATTTTCTCCATATGGAAAATGTTTGCGATCGTGTGTTTTTTACTTGTCCTTACATGACCGTCATATTTCTCGATGAAAATTAATAAACACCTCCTCCACCATGCCTATAGAAAGTAATGATTGATCAAAGACGAAATTTAAAAAATCAACATTAAATAGGTAGAATACCGATCAGGGGCGGCCCGTGAGGGGGGGCATCGGGACATTGCCCCAGTACATTTGGGAAAAAAGTAACAAACTGGAATGAAGACTTTACAAACAGCTCCATGCTGTGGCTCCAAGGTGGATGCTAGAAGGACTAGGTTTACGCTCCATCCAAGGAGGTTTAAGATCCATCTACCAGCGAAAAAGTACGTAGATTGCGATTTGCGATGATATCACTCTATCAAGAGGGAAATTTCGTCGATTCAGGTTAGACTTTGAAGGGAAAAAAAAGGGAAATAAAGGGCAAGAAACGGGGAATAAAGGGCAAGGAACGGGAAAAAGAGGTCATAACGGGAAATTTCTCATGATTTGGGGGGCTCTGCCCCAGACAGGGTTTCCAACTTTTCTAAAGACCGTAGAATGAAATTTACGTTATGAGTCGCTTCCACTAGAGGAGTTTTGGTTTATTCCGTTAGCCAAACTGATTTAGCCTGTTGGGTATGTTCGTCTATGTTTTGTTGTCTTTGCAAGTAATATGTGATGTTTCTTTAAGTTCGTTTGGTTGTTCCCAAGAATTTACTCTAATCTAAAGTAAAGTCCGTATTATAGCGTTGTTATAAGTACCTATAAGTTGTTGAATACATACCTAAGTTGTTGAATACATCTTTTGTAATAAAGTCCTTTGTATAGTCGGTCGAGTTGGAGTGCGTTGTTCTATGTGTTCTATGTTGTGGAATGAAGAAAAATCAACGATTACTTTGAATAAAGTTCGCACCTAATTACGACGTTCATCGACGGATTTACGTAAGTAGAAGTTTAGTCAGGTATTGATTTTGACATTTTCATGTCTTTGCTTTGGCACATTAACTGAAAAATCGTCACGAAAACTTGCTCACGCGATACCAATAAATAAAATAGACTCACTGTATTGCGTAGAGAACAATCAACTAGTTTCTTTATGTCTTTGCTATGACACATAAACTAAAATACGTCACGGAAAATTGCTCACAAAAATATTTTGATGATTTCAGCTTACAACCGAGTCGTTGCTAGGGAAATGGTACTTCGTCGTTTTTCAACCCACAAAATTCGTTGACCATTCGTTCGAAAGCTCTCGATTTATCCAACCATATTATGTTAACTACTGCGAAGTGCGTGGCCAACAAGCTGAGTTATGAGCAAGGTTATTTGAATAATTGTGTACACTCAGGTGATCATTCTCAATAATTGATATTGTGAACATGATTGCCACCGCTTGTTAATTTCTGATGATTTCATTGAGCTGGTGTTTCGATGATTTGATTAATAGCAGGTGATCCAAATATTGCGAGAACGGTTTGATTTGTGAAGCGGTGGTTAAATCATTTTAATAGTTAATTTCTATGCTTTACACTCTGGGAAGCTGTAATTTCTTATGTAGCCTCTTTAGGACATTTACTTGACGATGCCCAGGGTTCGGATAAGATGAGGGGCTCTTGAAGCTAATTTCTATGTTTTACACTCTAGGAAGCTGTTGAATTGATGATTTGAATTGAAGCCTTGATAATTTTTAGTACTTTTAATAATAATATAGTCCATTCTAAAACTTTTAGATACCTAGTAAGTAGGTACCTACCTATAAGATAGTATTTTTAATTCAATTTATTTATCTAATTAATTTATATTTAATTTATCAATAATATTTAATGATAATGATTTATTATTATTTAGTAGCCATATTCTTTCATAACAGTTGCCCAAGGCATGACATGACCCAAGTGGGATTTATGTATCATGTGTTTAGGTCAAAGTTAATTCACACTGAAAACAAAACTAATGGAAGAAAAACCTCAATGCTCTGTCAAATAGGTAAATATTTTTGTGCCCCACTCCTTTTGCAGACCACCGGCCGCCACTGATACCGATGAATAGGAATTGAATAGGTTTGAATTTCAAAACTTGTCCAAATGTAGAGCATTACGAACATCGAAACTTAGAATAGAGAATAAACATAATTAATAAGGTGTCCGTAAGTACATCCGGTGCACACAAAAACATTGCAACAATGAGCCCTCGATCAAACGATTCTCGCATTGCCTTTGTTCGTGACATCCTAAACATCAGAGCTTCGTTCTCAGTGCGCGTTCTGACAGTTCTCGAACTCATCAGAACTGAGACGGAAAATCCCGGGGCGTTCCGGAACTTGTGGAACCGCTTTCTGCACTGCGAACGATTTCAGAACTTGGAAGTGGAATTACCTGTGTTGTTGTTTGTAACAAACTTCTCGTCGTCGAACCTTGATACAATTTCGTCGAAAAAATTCGAGTTTCGTGGATGTAGACGAGATCCAACTACAACTTCAATCTCGTCCTCATCGTCTACAAACCATGAAACTTCACCACCATCGTCGTTCACCACTATCGCTTTCCGAACTTGACGAGCTACTAGTTGATATTTCGAAGAAGAAATTCCAAAAAAGAACAACCAACAACAGAACAAAGAAAATTTTACAGGGAAAATGGGTACACGCGGCAACCAAAGCCGAAGAGATCGTATTGTTTACTCCACGAGCGCGGAAAAATTGTGAAATGTGCATGCGTTAACTACGTCCTTAACCCTGGAATGTCCCGGCTAAATTTCCAACATTCCCCAACCTAAAACAAACCCCAACTTTGAAAAATGTTAGAAAATTCAAAAATAAGTTACACTTGAATCAAATTTTATTTTTATTCTGTTATAAAGGGTGTAAAGAAACATGAAGTAGGTACCTAAGCTCATGAAGAAAAAAGTAGTAGTAAGGCAAACCTCACGCTCTGAAGAAAAAAACTAATAGCAGAAAAATACCTCATTGTAACAAACTTTCAATATAAAATCAGCACATTTTCATTTAAAGACAAAAATAAATGAATAAATAAAATCTACAAAACAATTTTCTGAGATTAGTTTGATACCACTTACAAAACCCAAGAACTAGAATGAAAAGGTAACATAAAATTGGCACCAAGCAATAGGATCAACATTCTCAACACTTTGAAGGAACATCACATAAGGAACATCGAACTAGTTTTTCCAAAACTGTCACTTTTGACGCTTCTTCATCGGAGGCAACTTCTTGTAACTCGACATTTTCTCCCGTGTTTGAATTTTCTCCGCCAAAATATACATCTTCTTCCTTCACCAACTGTTCCAAAATGGATCTAATGTCTTCAGGATCCGAAAACTTGCGTTTTTCAGCCATTTCTAACGATGAGACAAAAAAAAAAAAAAAAAACTGTGGGAACGCCCACAAAAATAACACTTGCTATAGAGAAAATCACTAGCGGTTAACTCCCCGGTGGGGTTATCAAACCTCAGGCACAAGAAAGTACTGCACTACACAGAAGTCTTGAACGTACTAAACTGGAAAAAGGCTGAAGCCTTTAGGGAAGAAGTGGGGGGTGATATAGAAGGGGGCGAGAAGAGCCAGACGTGCGGGATTCAACATGGTAAACTGACTTTGAATCGCGATTGGGGTTTGACAAACCCCACGGGGCACTCCAGGGTTAAGTTCAAGTTCTGACAGTTTCGACAAAAATCGGGGAATGTTAGAACCGTTCGGAACTGAGTTCGCAACACACTGCGAAAGCCGAGCTCTGCGTTCTCTGTGTTCCGGAACTGGGCGTGCTCGCGCAGTCCAAATATCTTGTAAATAAAATTATTTGAATTCGTGTCCTAGAGTGACTCAGTTTCAAATGTCAGCATCTTGGGGCAGCTAAATCATGCTGCTTTATGCTGAAATTAGCCTCATAGATCACTCTACTGATCAGGTTGATTCGGCACATTGTAATTCCATTCTCCTTATCTTAGAAAGACGAAGTTTCAAATTTCAGCACCATATGGAGATTATGAAACAAAGTAGCCTCACACCTCACTCAGCAGATTAGAGTATTTCCAAGTTGTGATTACACCCTATCACCCCCAGAGTGCCTTTTCTAAAGTTCAGCATTTTAAGTTGAATCGGAACAAAATTGACTTCAGTTGTAATTATGCTCCATCACATCCTGAAAAGCCACATTCAAAATCTAGCATTTTGAGCTGAATAGACAAAATAATCTACACAACCCACTCATTTGATTGGAGTTCATTCTCAAGTTGAAATGGTATCCCCTGCCACACCCCGAGAGGCTCCGTTCCAATGCATAGTATATCAAGTTGGATTTGAACAAAATTATGTACAGAGATCACCCTGCAGATTAGAGTGATTCCTCAAGTTGCAGTTATTCTCTACCACACCAAGAGAAGCCCCGAAGAATAGTTTAACCGATTGACGTTGTTCAGCTTTGCCGCTTAAGGATGTGACGGGAGGTTTTGGGGATTTGAATATAGCCCATGTTTACTATTTCACCATGATAACTTTGGAAAAAACCGCATCAAAAACGGTCTAGCCGTTTTGGAGCCTATTCCTGACAGAAACACTTACAGACATACATTCATTTTTATATATTCACTAGCCGCTCCGGCTCGCCTCCACGTCCAGCCGGGGGCAAGCCCCCCGGACCCCCCATTAAATTGCTCGCTTCGCTCGCAAAGTGTGGCATATAGAGAATGTTGCTCGCTTCGCTCGCAAAGTGTGGTATGTAGGGAATGTTGCTCGCTTCGCTCGCAAAGTGTGGCTGTATACATAGAATGTATTACAATTGAAACATGTAGGGGATGTTGCTCGCTTCGCTCGCAAACGGTAGATCTCTAAGGGTAGGTTTAACTTCTGTGGAGGATGCTGCTCGCTTCGCTCGCTTGAGGAAGTTATACTGCCCACCCAACTTGGCAGACGTTAATTAAAATAGAAATTAAAAATTTTGTCTAAAAAATAAAAAAAAATTTAGGGGTGGACTACCCCTAACATTTAGGGGGATGAAAAATAGATGTTGGCCGATTCAAGCACAAAAAATTTCATCAAAATCGGTCAAGCCGTTTCGGAGGAGTATGGCAACAAAAACTGTGACACGAGAATTTTATATATTAGATAGATAGATAAAAATAAACTCAAGTTACCGTATTATAATTATGTTTTTATTAATGAGTTGACAGGAACAGATACCTACCGTAGTAACTCAAAGTGTGACAAAAAGAGATATTTTTTATACTTGAACCCTTACATTTCACCCATTGGGATCAATTGAAAGTAATGCCAGGCACCTCCCCGGCCGATGTAATATTTTGAGCCGAATTCCATGAACTTCGGTCCAGTAATTCCAGTATTCGATTTTTGAAACCTACGTACACGTTGAAATGTACCTAAACCAACAAACTTTGTGGGGGGCTCAATTTTTTAAATTCTTGGTCATTTCAAAGGTCCATTATTAAAAATATTGGACCTATATAGTTTTTAGCCATAATTACAAAATTTCATAATCAAATTCATTGTATAAAAATAACCATCATAATCAAATAAGCTATTGGCTTTTATAATTAAGTGTACACGAAGATCAAAGCATCTTCTACAAATAGGTATCTATACCGTCATAGACTTCTTGAGATCAATTTGGATGGAGTGCCGTCGATACATCCGTACAGACCTATTGAACTCTAGCATCAACTACAATAATTGAGAGCACTACGAAATTCATTGAAGTGGCAACCACAGAGGGATAGGAGACCTCTTAATTCAAGTAAGATCAAACGTTGCTCCGTCATCTTAACGCAAACCAAACTTCCAACTGAAACTCCTTTACGGGCTCATTTACCGGTTCCTCCTACTGTAAATAAAGTTAAATTTGTATACACTGCTCGCTCTCCCAGCGATCTTCCGCTCCATTAAACTACTGAGTGCTTCCGTAATGAAGCTAATCAATGAGGCACATTCCCTAGGGCCAACAGGTGAAGAGTATGGCGTACCGTAATTATTTATCAACAACAACTTGATAATCTCAAATATGAAATTATGCTTAAAAGTCACTAGAAAAGTGATGATATGTATTATTAATTGATTCCGTTCTCTGTCATCATATGTGTTACTTCAACATCATATCTGTTAGGTTCTGTTTCATCATATGAGTGCCTAGTTGCTTTTGGTGAAAGTTAGGGTACGTTCCTACCACTACTCTCTGAGTTCCACAAAAGAAACTGACTGGAACGTCACGGCAAACAGAAAATACCTGGGTATATAACTCGGGGTTCCAAACATCATAAAATAGTTGAGAAATTAATTAACCTACGTTTTTAACGTTGAACACGTTTCTTCGGAGACCTTCCAGAGACCTACTTCTGGTGCAAGTGGCGCGCGTGAAAGTATTTTTCCTGAGATCTACTTAAAAATTATGAAGAATGGCGTTTGTCCCAATTTTTTACACTGATTTCAGGGGAATAGAAAGGGGTGGGACACCCTGCATATTACAAAGACTAGTGATTTGTGCTAAAGGGCTATCTAATAGATACAGAAATAGCGAACCTTTGTGTGATAAGTAGCAGCGTTTTTCATTGTTTAGTATATTCGAAAAAATTGTCTACGATTTAGTAGACTTTTACAAATATCAAAAATTTCTTGTCAGCATATTAATATAATCATTTAAAGCACAACAGAAAAATAATATTAGGAATTACTGAGCAGTATATTTTTACAATTTACTACTTTTTAATGAAAATGGATGAAATTCCAATCTTACCGTTACAGCCATAGTTCCAGGCGTTTGAGCTGGCAGGATTTACAGTAGCTTACCTGTAACAACAAAACATGAAATATTCGTATAAATATATTGTACTGTACATTGCACGAGTAAAATAAAGGAGAACATTGTTTTGTTTAAATACTGTTTTATAAATCTACTTCACAAATTCCAAGAGTTGAAAAATACTAAGTTAATAATAAGTAATTATCAGATAATAATAGATAATAATAAGTTAAGTTAATAATAAGTTTATCAAAATAAGACAGTATTTTACAATTTTAAGTGATGTACATAGCTCTTGTTCAAATTCCCAATAATTCAACCACGTTCAGCAATATTTTTACTTATATAGTGGTGGAAGGGGGGGGGGGGGGTTAATTTCCTTATCCGTGTTACTCTCCGTCACCATTTTATACAACCAATTGCCTAAACGAATCATCCTTCTTGGCCGGAATCATTTGAATTTTGAATCTCATCAATATTATTCAATAATTCATTTTTCAATACACAAACATCTTGTTCATTCGAGAATAAACAGTGTTATTATGTAAATTAGCTTCATTCTTCAGCAACCTGAAACGTTTGCTAGGTTGTATTTCACACTTATTGTAACATGGACGCCTATTAGAATTAGTCACCATCTTCTAAGTTACAGACGGGGTCAAGCTAAGATCTGGACCCCACAATCCCTGAAACTTCATCAAAATTGGTCTATTGATATCGGAGTTTGTCTGTAACAGCCAATTTCAGGTTTGAGCACGATGGAGGGCATTTTAATGCTTACGACAGATTTAGTAGTAGAGTCTTGGACGTCTTCGTAACTAACCATGATTAAATATACATACATACTACAGGGTATTCCATTTTCCATTTTAGGTACCATCAATTCTCTAGCATCGAATCCAAATCAGCAAACATTCTTTCGGATGTCTCGTAGTCATAGATACACTGCTCCTATTATGGAGAACAGGATCTTCGTGCGTATCCAACCAGATACCTGTGCTCTGGATTTATACCACTTGTAGCTCGAACCCTAGTAAGCCTCTTTTGGTGAATTGATGGAATCACCAGTGGAGAACACATTCACAGGAGCTGAGATTACTCACAGCAATGCAATGAGACATTGGTGGACTCTCTCCTTGCCTTGAATGCAAAATGAGAATTCTTTCGAAAAATTGCCACGACTGCTCCTTCGAAGAAATCAACAAAAGAGCATGTAAACTCCAAACCATCGTTCCTCAATGTCGTCCTACTCACCCTCGTCGGAGCACCGTGGGTGACTGATACTGCCAGGAATATCGTGTATAAACAGGATATATCTAAAGTTGTCCAGACATGGACTCTGGTTCACACGAATTAAGCGTACGCGAATTCAGCGAAAATTACAAGAACGACCAAAATGAGCTAACAACTGAATTCTCAATTATTCAACGAAAGGAGTTGAAGACCGTCCTCGATAACCTTTTGTCCAAGTTGGTGGACAGTATAATGGTAAACAGATGTCCGAACCTTTAGACAATACATCCCGTATGCTTGTGTATATCTCAATTTGCATACTGCACTGAGCCAATGAGGCACTCTCACCCAAGTTAATGACAAGGATAGGAGCCCGAATGCCAGCTGGTGGAAATGGAAATCCTTTCGGAAAATTGCAATATTGCGAGGACTTCTCCTACAAAGGAATCAACCAAAGATTATATAATCGCTAAAAAAATCGTACATCAAGCATACGTCGTCCACTTAGTACTGTGGCGGCTTTGTTTCGTGCTTTCTGCGAGCGTTCGTTTAACTAAATATGAAGGTACTCAACCCTCTCCAGAGCTCACTCAGTGGTGGGCGGCAGGACTATTTAATGATGATAACGGCCAAGAACATTGTTAAAGTGGTCCAAAGTTATCTTTAAAAAAAAAATGGGTTGAAGAGAGTGTTGATGTGAAAATAAAAAGAAGAAAAGAGAAAAAAAAACATGTTCTCAAAATACATGTTTGTTTAGATTATACAATCAACTTCACTTGAAGTATAGAATTACTTTTTCGTATCAATTTCCTGTTAACTTCAACGAAACCTACGATTTCCAAATGTCCCTATACTTATAAACTATAATTTTGAGCTTTGCAATAAGAAATTGCAATTTTGTCATTTGCTCTGACAACTGGATAATGAAATCTATAATAGATACTCTAAAATAAGCGCTGTTTTTGGTCACGAGGAATCCGTAGGCACAGGTTACCAGGCTGGGATAAATCAGGTCAGCTGAGTATCCGGAACTAATTTCTTTGCTATTAACGTATGAAGCTGGAATTGGAAATGGAGAACCCTTGAAGCGATTAGATACGAATCATGAAATTTAGAGCCCTCCAGATCAGCTGAGTGAGATCCGGAGTTCTTTGGTATTCGACCAATGAAGCTGAAATTTGAAATGAAGCGTTCTCTAGGATCCTCCAGTGTTAGTCGAGGCTCAAGGTGAAACTAAAAGCGGGTCTGGTGTCCCCCCAGTGGGGTCAAGGGGCGAAGCCCTTTTCGTAGCGCGCTGATTCATATATTCAGGGTTTTTCTAGTCATTAGTAGCAAACACTGTTAGTGTGAAACGTTTCCAAGAATTTCACCATAGTTATTTAGCAGTATAAGGTTAACTGTTATAATTTACAGTTAACCAGCAGCGAAGCTCGGTCTCCCGGTACTGTATAATATAATCGCTGCTATACAATCAACAGTTATCCTGATCGACGAATAAGCCACACCTTCCCTCTTCTCCTCACAACTATTCGTCCTAACCCTACTGGCTGTTGCTTTCGTAATGAACACAGTTCGAGTCTGAACAGAACCTGCACCCCTCTAATGTAAAACTTCTACCGAGTGAAAACATATTTTTCATTCACTTGGAGAGCTGATGTATTCAAATCGAACGAGGGACGATTTCCAGCATCTTCTTGAAATTTAAAACGATTCCGTTTAAAAAATCCGTAAGGCTCGGGGAGGGGCTGCATTATTCATGGAAGTATCCCCGCATCCTGAACGAAGGCAGCGCATTTCATTTCGGATGAGAGTTATTACCACTGGACTACTAGAGTTTTATATTCGAAGGGTCGCTACCTGCCTTGCCCACCCTCGTCGTTCTCTAGAGGAGCTATTAGGGGCTATTTAGTCTGAAGAATCACCATATTTTCAAGTGCCATACTCCGAACCATTTTGTTTTCTACCTTTCAGAGTATAACTTGAAATGGACTATAGGAAACAATACTCGCCAATCATTACTTTGACAGCAAGACTAAAATGTCTGAAGCTTCTAAAGCTCATCACTCATAAACCTGGTGGAAGTTACAAAGAATTCCTATAGAAATGAAAAGAACTTTCTATTGTTCAACGAATATCATCAACGTAGATCCAGATTTTATCAATATTATAAAACCTAAACCCACACTCGCTACACAGATTTCCAAAACTTTCACCAAGTTCAGTGCTGAAATCATCTTACACAATAAGGAGAAAATAAATTGATAACAATATTTTTTTAAACATTAAAAAAATAGGTCAACCCACGTTTTTTCCAATCCCAAACATAAATATTTTTTGAACCAAGATTCATTAATGCTCACATTCATTCATCGCCTGTCTCGTCCAAGATGTCGAAAATCGTTTGAAACGTTCGTTAAAATAAAGATTTATTTTTATAGCAGAAAATTATTCGAAAAAAAATCATTCACCAATCATTTGAATTCAAAAAGAAAGAAAAAATACCCGAACTGCTGATGAAGCTGATAAAAATTACTACATTTTCACGTTAGTTATGACTTGTTCCTAGCTCAAAATATTCACGATTTGCGGAACGTGAAAAAAAATTATAATTTTCTCAGCTTTATCAGCTGTGAATCTTGATTGAGTCATTAAGTATTCTTGAGTAAATAACTAGTTTTATACATGAGAAACTGATGTAAATCAACGATCGGTAGAATGACGGAAAAAATAGGAACGCCATTTGAGGAAACGGGTGCGCCCCGTGTCCACAACAAGACCATACTCAATTTGTCTGCCCAAACTTTTTTTTTCTTCCTCTTCTTTTTTATTCCTATTAACCCCAAAGTTGGGTTTCAGTTCGGCGTTGAATTTTTAATAGATCAATCTTTCAGGAATTCATTTAAATCCGTCTCCTGAGGACGTTGGCGTCGTCTAGAGGTCTTCCAGACGTGAAAGAGATCAGATAAAAACTGATGAAACGGAATAAAACATGATTCACTATCATCCATTCAAAAACGGAGGAATTCATTGATGAGCATCGTTTCCTTTTACATCAACATAGTAACTTCTCGTGCTGTCTTTTATGTGATTCACCACGTAAATCAATTTATTAACCCAATATAGTGTTTTAATGGAGTTTCGTTCGTTAATATGATATATCCTAATGGAAAATCTCACTTTGGTGAATTTTCGTAGGAAATTGCAATGGTTCCAAGAAGGTTTTATATGGCTTTTTTTCTCCATGAAAATCAAATTAGAGGTAGGTATCGATTCCTCCAAGTTTGAGGTAATCGATTCCTGGACTTATATATTATATATAATTATATTTATATATCGCAAGGATATAATTTATTTATAAAAAATGCGGGTATCTCGCATTAACAGCTATCTTCCAAATAAGATCATTATGCCGCAAGAAATTGACTTCTTGAGAATTCAACGTTTGCACATGCATGGATGCTTCTACTGATCCATTAAACCTTTACAAATATGTGTATATTGCGTGTTTGAGATATTAGAATCGTGGATTAACTAAGACTTAACCCGAGTTAAGAAATATTAGTTAAGAAATAAGAAAATATTAGGTAAGTGCTCATAAAACGTACATATAATCATTGTCAAATAAAACATTATTACGCTGAAAGATGTATTTAAATTTCTTTAAAATAAGCTTAAAATTCTATAAAAACTTGAAATATTAAAATCCAAACATTGATTTTTAGAGCTAAATATCATCAAGAGAAAGTCATGAAATGTAAAAACGATTTCTTTGCACACGAAGTGATCGAATTTCTTAACGATTTAATCTATCTAATTATAACAAGAAAAATTAAGAAAATTTGCTCATATGATCAAGCGAAATGACTGCCAAATACTATGGCAGGTTTGCGTAATAAATCGGTCTACAATGAATCAATACGTTCTAGTTTGGAGAAACGCAATATTTCAATATAAAATTTTAATAATTATATTTATGTTTGCCGAACCGGGTCTGTTACTGGAGTGGGCTTTAACTTCAAACATTAAGGATCTGCTCTTTAGCATGTCACTCAATCACGCTCGACTAAACCGACTCGATGGTTTATTTTAAAAGCATCAGCAGAATAACAATCACAGCTTTCAGGCCAGTTAATTAACAAATTTAATTCCGGGATGAGCTTTTCACGCTTTAAGCAATAAAAGACAAAGCTTGGCGGAGGCAAAGGTCAGTATGTAGGGGAGAAAATTTCAAAACAAGCAACAGGTTTCTGAGCCATGACTAGACAGAATTGAAAAGTTCTATAGCATGTAAACTGGATATTCCAATTTTCCAACGAACAGGTCTTATTCCTAGCGAAAAGAATTGAATCTATGGTAAGAATGAGATACTGGTATTGTGGTACACATTGTTTTAAATCATTCCACAATGAATACATTCTAGTTTAGAAAAACGCGATCATCATTATTCAAAATCTGTTACTAATTATACGATTGCCAATAACTTTCACTTGACTTTAAATATAAGTAAGGATTTATATTTATATATTATAAAAGGAAGGATGGTTTATTACAAAATTATCAGAGTTGAAATCAAAGCTCTCACGCATGATCGTTAGGAAGTAATAAGCTTTTTACGCTTTATATATACGTGGGAATTCTGTATTCCATTTTTATGTGATCCACACAGGTGTCATGTTACTTATTGGTTTCTGTCAACTTTTCTGTTACTTACGGGTAACTGGCAACATTTTAAATAATATTTGGGAACGAAACTGGCTGAATAATTGGAATTAAATAGCGGGCAATAAGAGACAGAAAGGTTGGCCGAGATTAAGGTTTGTAATGTAGGCGTGGAAACGTCAAAACAAGCAACAGGTTGAAGGACTGTGACAAGTGATGGATTTGAAAAGTAGCATGTAAATTGAATATTTCACTCTTCCATCAAAGAGGTCTGAATATTTCAATCCTCCACCGAATTGTAGCAATTCTAGCTTTGGCAGAAATGAGATGCGTGAGTCGAGGAGCTCCATATGAATGCTGATAAGTCAATGGAAAAAACAAAGCCTTCCTAGTGTAGCTCAACGTGACGTACAGTTTATATCAACATAACCGAGGCCCTAGAACGCATGTGGCCCCTGGATTATTAGGTAGACTGGTAAGGTACCTAGTTCAAATGATTAAAGTTCTAAGAATAAAGAAATATTTATATGGTTTTTGAAAAGCCGTAGGTCTTAAATCGAATGAGCAGGTAGAACATTTTTATAACCATTGAAGCCAGCATGAGAAAAAAAGTGAAATTATCAGAGTGTTTACAACTTTATCTGATATTTGGAAGTACTGCTACTTTAGATTTGCCAGCCTGTGATGAGCGGCCCAACAACATTTCAATATCTGCAAGTAAAATACTTTTAAATTATGAATGACACGCTCCTTAATTTACTATCTAATTAAGCTATTTACTTACTTTACCAATACCAATCGACCCAAGTAAAAATAAATAAATATGTAAATAATAAATGAGCTTTGCCAGAGTAAGGGTCTTCACATAATCTGAACTCATGTCTAAACGTTCATTCTGATTTATACGAAACAAATCTTTTTCGGAATAATATTCCGTGTTAAAAAAAAAAAGAAGAAGAAGAAGCAAAATACCCCTGTTTGCTGTGTTGAGCAATTTCTGAGTAGTCGTAAATTTTATTTAAATGTGAGCATATTACTATGCACAGTTTTTTCGGGTTTAAATTTCATCCATGACAAATATTTAATCAAATTCGAAAAACTTATTACAGTTTTGCATTGATGTCACTTTCTCAAAACATCCTACTTTTTCACTCTGGTCTTCGGAGTTGATGATTGCGGCCTAGTTGAATGGATTCCAAATTTTTATCCCTATTTTACTGTATTAGAAATAATTCGGAGACATAGAATGGAAACGGATAGTGATTGCTGTCGTGCCCTACTTGTAAAGACTTTCAGTTTCTTCTAATAAAACAAGATACGACACTCCGACCATGAGACATCTGGTAGAGAGGGGAGAGAGCATGCCCTGGAAAGGGAAGGTACTATAGGAGAGAGATATAAAAAGGCAGTGGAACACTCTGAGGACTCATATTGCTCTAGGTTTCAAACATAACAAGTCTTCTCTCTTCAACCACCTCAGTCGCTCCACAAGTTATTTCATATTTAATCTTTTCATGCAACGCTATCCTTGATCTGGCACTTCATTCATCATTAATTGCTTAAAGCCATCACTCCTTAGTCGGTTTCCTTATTTAGTTTTTTTTTTTTTTTTTTTTTTTTTTTTTTTTTTTTTTGCGACGCCATTTAGATAGATAGAACTCTAGGCATATGTGCGACTACCACTATGGGCTCTAAGTCCAGCAATTAGATGATTAGAGATATGGTATAATTACCGGCTATTAGTGATGTACAGCAAATTAAAGCAGAGGGCTACAGTGTTTTTAGACCTGGCCAAGTAGATATATCGTCCTATTAGGGCTTCATTGGTTAGATGATCCATAGTGAATCCATAGTCGCAATTCAGAGTCAGATTGTTATTTTCATCGCACGCAACCACAATAGTAATTGCGGTAAGCAGTTAGAAAATGTTTGACGGCGATGCCGCCTCATACAGCCGATGGTGTTGTTGACTCCGGTGATTCTCTACACATGTTGAGAGCATGAATAACGTGGAAACCTCACTTGAATGAACCGAAACTTCCAGACTCTTGAAAATACTCTTCCATTCATCATTCTCGTAGCAAGAGGCGGTAGTAGGATGATGGGGGGGAAATACTTCAATAAAACGAGCCTCCTCCAATCCCGTGAAAGCAATTACTCATTGAGCTCATGGTTACCGCTCAATGGCGCAAACCCTCTCTTCCCCGAACACTTCAAACGCGGGGAATCTGAAACTAATCGGCTAAACGTTTCCGAAAAACCGCCAACCATCAGAGGGGTTGAGTCCTTTATCGGAGGTTGAAAGGCCATTTAGAAGGGAGGGAGTGTCTTTTTGCGGTAAGGGGTCTGATAGGCCCTACCGCAACATCTGATATTAACTGATTCATCCTAAAACGGCTGCTAATAACATGGGGGCGAGCCCACCTGTTGGAATGAAATGTACACCCCGGAGCAAACATTAATATAAACAGTGGGGCGGGGCGGGAAATCGAGGGTTGGTATAGTCTAGTTGACGCTTTAAGAAGCGGTGAAGGGCTAACGATCTGTCGCATTTGCAGGCGCTAATGGGGGCACTTTTCGTTGGAAGGACCTCCCGAATGTCTCAGTATTTACTGTCAGTTGTTTCATGGTTCGTAGGAAACCTTCATCACTAAGGCATCTCAACCTTGAATGGTTTATTACAAGACAGTTTCATAAATACGCCCAAATATCCACGCTGTTTACAAACTGGAGAGGCAACCATTTTGAATCTATGTTGCATAAAAATCTTTCATTATTTTGTAAACGGTGAAAGATGATGGAATTAAATAATCAGATGGGAAATTCTACCCCGCATGAATAAGGTGAAAAAACTTCAACCAGTAGGTAAGTATAATGAAGAATTAAAGAACGCAACAATACAAACAGCAAAATATCTGATACATTGCTTCGTGGATATACTATGTGAAATGGCACCGTAAATGTTAATTCATACTCTCCCTAGCAACGTTGAGATACATAGAAAACTGTGACATTTTCGGTATCATGATTACGAAATAATGTAGCTTACTCAGCTGATCAGGATGGAACCCGTCATTTCATTCGTTTCTTCGTGTCTCATAAAAGCTCTGTAGCTAATTGAACTTCCTAGGGTGGATAGGAGGGGACTAAGTTCACTGAGCCGATCATGATGAGCCCGTTATTTCAATCGTCTCTTCTCCAACAAATACTCCCTCCGAAATTTCAACTTCCAAGGGTGAACGGGAGAGAATCTGGCTCACCCTACGAAATTTTAACTTCCTAGAGTGAATAGGAGGGAATTAAGGTGACTGAGCTGATCATGATGAGTCCATTATTTCATTCGTCTCTTGTCCAACAGAGACTCTCTACGAAATTTCAACTTCCTAAGGTTAACAGGAGAGAATCTGGCTGACTTACCTAATCGGAATGGAGCCCATCACATCTTATTCCTTTTTTTTGTCTCTTGTTGTCCCTATCATATTTCAACTGACGGAGTTACAGATTTCTTGTTTGTCTTGACGTATATTTTGGGATCACCCTTACAGAGCTAAGGCATATCCATCTCAATAACAACAAAAACTATTATAACAATCAGTTTTAAGAAAACGTTTCCCAAGATAAAGAGTTCATTGCGTACCTCCTTCTATCCAAGTTGGATAATCCCTCATTTAATAAAATCAAATTCTCATTTGTTATTGCTCTAAAGTGAGTCATGGTATGGCTAAGCTAATCTGCCCCAGAAAATAAAACTAAAAATGCCTTAAAGGAGTCCTCCAAAATCTAAATCATTATACTTGATATGACGTTTCGCTGGCTCACATTATAAATGTCTCCACGTCCATTACAAAAATGTTAGGAACAATAGCTTGTTTTTAACTTACAAGTTCCAATGCTGAAATTCAAATAGAAGTTTCTGAGGAGCAGTGACAGCCAGATCAGTTGGAAATCATTTTTTTCTAGTTAAAGCTATGATTCATTGAGTTACAATGAATAAATTTTTTCAAATCAGACCTCTTCCAAGCCAAATGACATACCCCGAAGCGTTTGTGTATGCATGTTTTCTATTTCTAGAGTTGAAATATCTTGTAAAGAAAAAAAAAATAAATAATAATGATAAAATAAAGAAATAAAAATAAACAAATGAAATAAAATTAAAATAAGTAAATAACAATTTAAAAAAATAACTAAGTTAATAAATACAATATTTAAAACACAATTTTTTCTCTATTTTGGCAGATTTGGAGTAATTACAAAAGTGAATTTTTTTTTTGTTTAAATCATACATGATTATTAATCGCGTCTTACATCCGTAATTATGAAATGAAGAACTTCCATTTATTTGAATTTCACACTTTTAAACCTCAGATTCGGATTCAGCGCATTTGAACACCCCCTAGTAGCAATTTTTAACTCAAAAGATCGTTTAGTTTCGCCAATAAACGGGTAAGACTTGACATAGTAGGGCAATTGAGCTTAGGGTTCCTCCCAGGAGGCTGTGGCGTCATTGGAAAAATTATTTTCGAGATCCGTTTTACTAGTTTGATATCCACCTCTCTTTGGTGTCATTCGGCACATTTTTGGATAGCTATTTCTCAAATCTTTCTATAGATTAAATAAACAAACAAATTCTACAACGATTTCATAATTTCTCCCTTGAGAGGGAAAAACATTAAATCATGTTTAATGTTTTTCCCTCGCAAGGGAGAAATTAGATATAGTTTTTTAAGGTCAAGAAAAAAGAAAAGATTCTAATTAACCAAAACAATTTATTATATTTATATACATTTTTATTTTACCATTAGATATTTCCGATGGGACTCATACCAAAGTACGCTTGCATACGAGTCTGCAACACATTGGGACATTTTATGTCTTTAGTTGCAGACTCGTATGCAAGCTCTAAGAGCCACTCAGCTGATCCGGACCAATGGGCATCGTCAAGTAAATGTCCTAAAGAGGCTACATACGAAATTACAGCTTCCTAGAGTGTAAAGCATAGAAATTAGCTCTAAGAGCCACTCATCTGATCCGGACCCTGGGCATCGTCAATTAAATGTCCTAAAGAGACTACATACGAAATTACAGCTTCCTAGAGCGTAAAGCATAGAAATTAGCTCTAAGAGCCACTCATCTGATCCGGACCCTGGGCATCGTCAAGTAAATGTCCTAAAGAGGCTACATACGAAATTACAGCTTCCTAGAGTGTAAAGCATAGAAATTAGCTCTAAGAGCCACTCATCTGATACGGACCCTGGGCATCGTCAAGTAAATGTCCTAAAGAGGCTACATACGAAATTACAGCTTCCTAGAGTGTAAAGCATAAAAAATAGCTTTAAGAGCCACTCATCTGATCCGGACCCTGGGCATCGTCAAGTAAATGTCCTAAAGAGGCTACATACGAAATTACAGCTTCCTAGAGTGTAAAGCATAAAAAATAGCTTTAAGAGCCACTCATCTGATCCGGACCCTGGGCATCGTCAAGTAAATGTCCTGAAGAGGCTACATACAAAATTACAGCTTCCTAGAGTGTAAAGTATAGAAATTACCTATTAAAATGATTTAACCACCGCTTCACAAATCAAACCGTTCTCGCAATATTCGGATCACCTGCTATGAATCAAATCATCGAAACACCAACTCAATGAAATCATCAGAAATTAACAAGCGGTTGCAATCATGTTCACAATATCAATTATTGAGAATGATCACCTGAGTGTACACAATTATTCAAATAACCATGCTCATAACTCAGCTTGTTGGCCACGCACTTCGCTGTAGTTAACATAATATGGTTGGATAAATCGAGAGCTTTCGAACGAATGGTCAACGAATTTTGTGGGATGAAAAACGACGAAGTACCATTTCCCTAGCAACGACTCGGTTGTAAGCGGAAATCATCACCCCAGCCCTAAAACATTAAACATGTTAAAAAAAAGGTTGCAGATTTGCGTGTCGGAATTCACAGAACGACCCCCAGCCCTAAAACATTAAACATGTTAAAATTAACCTTGACGATTCCCCAACGTTGTCGCTCGCGCAAATCTGACAATTCGTACTTACACTGGTGTACATATTATACATTTTCATACATAAAAATCCTGTCATATACTTATACTAGAGTCGGTATTCCAAAGGACTTGGTGAATTTGTTGAATAGGCAGTGGTTTAGTGAATATAGGTTGCGCAGGGTGACCATAATCGGGTCCAGGCGAAAAGACATACAAATCCATATTCGAGTATCGGTTTAAGTATTAAGCGATTTGGTTTCAATTTACTCATACAAACCATACAATACAAAGAAAGAAATACAAGCAATCATCATCATCATGCAAATACCGGCATACAAATTCATATTCAAGTATTAAGCGATTTGTTTTCAATTTGCTCATCTCGTAACATAATTTCATCCTCTTCGGCTGACCGAATTACCCTACGCGCTGGTCGTCCGAGAGTTCGAACTTAGCGGATTTTACGACAACCCAATCCTCATTAATGAAGTGCTCGTAAAACGACCGGTACTAACCGTTTAATTTTCTTACACGAGCGAAAGTGGCAAAGACCGCTAAAAAAATAATTGCTTCCAAGGGATTTAACAGTCAATTTGAACTCCTGTTAACCTCTTCCAGGACACTTGAGAGGATCGGTGATTCGACAACCAGTGGCGGCGCTACAATATAACTCTGAAACGGGCAATTTGGAGTAAGCCAATTACAATGTAAGTAGCTGTAAGGTAAATCCTTACATCTTTGGGCTCGTTTTTACGGATCTGAAACTTTATTAGTCGTCACGTAGAAAGTCCTCGCAGTAAAGAGCGCGAAAAACTCTTTTTTCGACTGTTTCTCTTGAGAAGCCAGTTAATTGTGTAACTAACGCAGGAGTTTTTGGAAGGTTTATAACTTCACTTCCCATCTTATTCAACAATGTTGTGAGTGCCTTTAAGAAACAGTGTAAACAGTTCAACTTTGAGTGAAACATTAACTGAGATTCATAACAATTCTAACTGGTTATTAATAAGTTGGACATTGGTTTAACATAGATATTATGGCTAATAGAGGATTTTAATCTTCTGTTCGGGGAAAATGATCTTCTACGCAATATTGGGAGTGACTAGATCATTTCCCATAATTATTAAACAATATTTAATAAACTGTAAGTTAAACAAATGGGTTTTCATTGAGTTTTCATATCGGTTTTTATGCAGTCAGTAGAGAAAATCATGAAGCTCCGATGGTGGGTATCGGATCTCGTAACTCAATCCAGAACTGTTTGAAACATTACTTCAGGCTTGAATAATTCCTTCAGTCCATATACTCTCCTCTGAGTCTCTCACGATCTTGGATGATTTTTTTCTGTATGATGTTTTCAACACAGCTAAATAGGCTCAATGTTGCCATCATTCAGGCATTTAGGCTATTACCATCTCCGGTGTCACGTCCTGAAGGCTCCTCCAGAGCATTCAGCAGCTTTTTTCTTTTGGTAGCCCATCGTTTGCACTCAAAGGAAGTGTGGAGCTCATCTTCGTCTTCCTTCTAGCTTCCGCTATCGGACAGGAGAATCAACTGCTAGAAGCATTATATCAGTTTCCGGTAGATTCGGATATTGACATGTTTCATACATACATACAAAAACGTAAAAAGAGAATACATAACTTTTTTTTTAAAAGAAATGCGCTAAAAATACTAACAATATGCACCATCATTATTTCAGAAAAGAACCATATATATTAGCAAACGTTTGTACAAAATTAATCTATAAAATTGACTCAAAATTTCAAAAC